>JBAMNC010002078.1:0-27864 GCA_037902135.1 Cetoscarus ocellatus | reverse complement strand
AACGCTTTTACCTAGAAAGGCAGGTGTTTGGTGACAGTGGCAGAGTTTTTTCAGTGGTGTTGTGTGCTTCTTGTAATGATTCTTGTCTAATAACTATGCAGAGAAGCTGCTCAGAAACAGCAGCAGCAATTAGGAGCTGGGACCAAGAGGAGGGGCAGGGCACTGGGGGTAATAAGGACTTGTTAGCGATAATTGTTAAAATGTAGCCACGATTAGAGGGGCCAATCTGGGATGTGTCTGCACGTGTCTGGATATGTCTGATTACAGCGGGGGGGCCATGGAGTGGTCTGTATGCGTGCTTATTTGTTTCTATACTTGTGTTCTGATTAGCATCCTCTCAGATTTATGCAAAGTGTGGAATAATGCACATCCACACATATCCTGGAAAGTGAAGGTGTGCGCACACACAGAGCTTTCTATTTCACACGCGCACAGGCACATTAACACTCACTTTCTTTGCTGAATGGGATTAAGCATCTTGGTGACAACAGTCCAGATGGCGAGACACGTAATCAAGCATCCATCAGCTTTCCTGCTTCCTCCTCGCCTTACCCTTTTAACCACCCTCTCCCTCTCTCTCTCTCTTTTCCTCACACACCTCCCCCATACCTGAAACCCTTATTATATATTCCACCTTCCTACAGCAGCTAAGTAATTACAAAGATGGCAATTTGCTCGGCAAATAAATCAAAATCGCCACAGCCTCTTGATTGTCAAGCACAACAAAACACCCTAAAAGTTCACCGCGGCTCAAGCAGATCAATCTGGAGCCAAACCCAGGCTGGGATGCAGACTGCGGCCACATCAACATGTCGGTATGTGTTCCTTTTTTTCCTCCGTTGCTCTCCTCCACCTCCTACTCCTCCGGGCCCCCTGCTACCTAACCACATGACAGACCCATACCATCTGTTTCCACACACTCCGCTGTGGGGATGAGAGGCTGAGTGGAGATAGGATCTATCGCCCTCTTTCTTCTTTCTCTCTCCTTCCACAGTCATCAGCTTTAGAGAGACACACCGTCAGATAGGAATGTCAAGTTGCCGCTGATGGCAGAGCGGAGAGGAGAGGAGAGGGGGAAGAAATGTCGCAAAAAGGCAAGAGAGTGGATCAAAGCTTTGAGGAGAGCTTGGTGATGAGGACGCGATATGGTTAGAAGCGGGGATGTTGCAACACCAATTTTTTTCTTTTCAAGAATAACCTTTAATATATGGAGCAGCAATCAGTAAAGCACTCATGGGACAGTTGAAAAAATAACAGCTTTTAGAAGTGGGAACCACGGACTTCCTTACAAGTACCAAACAGCAGGTGACATGTGATAATTGGTATAATACAATATGATATAGTAGAGAACAGAACAATCAATATTAATGTGAACTGAAATAATATGCTATGATACCATATGATAAGATACAGTACCATGTAAACAGAGGCCCCCAGAACATTATCAAAAATGTTGGGTAGAAAAAGATGCTGTGATTTTAATCTTTTTCTCTCTTAAGTCTGTCAGTCTTATTATTGTGAACTATATAACTATGAACTCTACCCCCCAAAACAACTGCATTGAAACAGTTTTATCAGGGATGATAAAACTGTTCGATCTGTCATGTGAAAGCCATTGTTAGCCAGTATTTAACAAGGGGCACAAGTAAAAACCAGTGATGGAGAGCATGACTGCATAAGAAAGCTGAGTGCAAAATATCTTGATTGCGCTATGTGACTGGCATTAGCATTCGTGATATGGACTCATTTTTAAGGTAAATTAAATGCGTAAAATTGCAAAAAAAAAGTACTAGTTTAAACGCACAATGGCGTGTTTATTGTGGATCTTATAGGTGAAGGGGGACTCCCAGTGGCTAGAGGTTGGCTGGTATTTGGTTGAAACTTGGCAGGCACTTGGTTGGAAGGGAAAATTGAAGCAGCTGCATCTGTTTGTTAGTCAGACGTGAATATTAATATTATGACATTGCTTTTTACCAATCATTGTTTTGACCAATGTCACTGTGATGTCACTGTCTTAGCTGGAGGCAAAACATAGCAAAACTGGAGGCTGATACGTATCGCCACAGGGTAGTAGACAACACAGGAATGAAACAGGATTTTACCTATCCATCTATTTGTCTATCTGTCAGTCTATCAATCTATCTAGCTATTTATTGGGGTTGCTGAATTATGGCAAAAATCATGACAGTGGTTATTTCAATAGGTATTGAGATCATGGTTACTTATTGATTTTAAATCATGCACCAAATGCTTTCATGGAACACATATAATAATTATTAGGCACAGAATCCTTTAATTGAGATAATTTAGTTTCATGATTGCGGAGGGCAGTAATTATAATCTTGATTCTTGATTAAGTTTTGGTCAGTTTCCCAGCTCTGTTATCTATCTATCTATCTATCTATCTATCTGTCTATCTATCTATCTATCTATCTATCTATCTATCTATCTATCTATCTATCTATCTATCTATCTGTCTATCTATCTATCTATTTGTCTATCTATCTATCTATCTATTTGTCTATCTATCTCTATCTATCTATCTATCTATCTATATCTATCTATCTATCTATCTATCTATATCTATCTATCTATCTATCTATCTATCTATCTATCTAAATGATAATATTCAAGTAGCAGCAGTCTCATCTATTGCTGCTTAAAAAAATTATTAATGATTTCTGATTCATCACAGTCTCTAACACAAAAAATCAGTGTTAAAAGGATTCAATCTTACGACTGCCTACGTATAAGTCAGCTGCAGACTACTTAAGGCCACCAGTTTCTTTCATACACCCTCTCTCATCAGTTTTCACACAATTACATCAGTGCCCAGGGGTCTGTGCTTCTCCTGAAAGCATTGTCTGAAACTGATCTCTTTAATATTCCTCTGTACCACTCTTGAACCCTCCTGTTAACTTTGCCATACCAATAAAAATCCGGATTTATTACTTTTGTACAGCAAATAAAATGTGTTGAGATTACATCCTTGTTAGACTAGATTTCACCACCACTGCTAAGTACTTTTGGAGAACTGTCACTGCAATAATCATTTCCGTGTTTCTAGTAAACTGAAGATTATGATCTTGTCAAAATGATAAGATTAAATATTGCTTTGTAAAATTGTTGATAGTTGCTATATAGCTAAGAAAAGTTTCTGACTGACCAATCTAATCCTAATATGAGGGTATGTGCTCAGTAGAATATGTAAAATTATCTGTCCTTTGGTTTCATGGTGCCCCAGCCAGTCTACTCCTCCACACCAATAGCTGAATAGACCCAGTAATAAAAAGCAGTGAAAACACTGAATAAAACAGTTTCACAACAACACTTGAGAGTTTCTCAAATCCTCTTTAGCAGACACAAATTAGATAGATGTGTTATCCAAATCTTCTCAACTTAGAATTTCAATGTTTCCCTTGATCAGTTGATAGTTTGTTTCTTTAGCATTTCTTAAACATTTTCTCCTGCCTGCATATCCCACTGAACTAAGCCCACAACCAAAATATTTACCATTTTTTAAGCACAAATAAATCAAATAGTGAATATAAAAGGCCATGAAATTTTCTTTCTCTCTTTCTAATGAACCATTGCCCAAGACTTGCTTTTTACTTACAACTTGTAAACTAATACATTTGCCAGCATTTACTGAACTGAGTCTTTAAATGAAAAAAATGTACACGATTTACATGATATAATGTAATGTAATGTTGTATGCCAACATTTAAACAATGAATGATCAATTGGCAGCCCAGGGGCCACATACAGCCCTCCCTTTTTACTTAACTGGCCTGTGAGTCAGTTTCATATATCCACAAATTAAATTAATAAATAAATAAATCTAACAAATGTAAAATGTAATTTGAGATGTCAATATGTCATTCACAAATAACAAATCTAAAATATGATATTTTTTTTCTTGATTTCTCTATTGCTTTTTAAAATAATTCTTCTAGGATATCGTTATTTAAATTCAGTTTATTATATTTACCTGTATTATCTCTGTACATTCACAAATTACTGGTTATCATTTCATTTCTGCTAGAAGCTAATAGTAGAATTTGCTGCTGTAGCTGTTTCTGTTTCAGGAAGTGAGAATGAAATTTATGTGACTCTCAATAACCAAAGGTGCCCATACTTTCACATTTGTCATTAACTGCTAGCTTCATACTTACCCCACTCCTGTACCCTTGGATTATTCTTAACAAACGTTGACCTATCAACACACAGCTTCCAAAATTGCTGCCTAACTGCTGTGATTATTGTATTCAAAAGAAGCATAAAAACAGAAATGTTTCCTGATATCAGCACAATATTGGTATCAGCAGATAAAAGCTTAAAAACTTTAAAGTCAGTACTGGCAGATATGAACATTGCTGCTAATATTCAATATTATAATATTTGATTTATTGGCTACAAATATTGGTGTGTGTATTGGATACAGTTTATCAGCTAAAACATTGGCTTAAAATACAAATGTGCCATAATGCTGCAATTTATCATCACTCATTGTCTACATTAAAATAATACTATTATACATTGTAGAATCAAGTGTTATTTTTCTTTGTTTTCAGTCTCAAACAAGAAAACACAGTGACAATGAAGGAAACTGGTTAATTCTGTAAAGAAGAGCCTTGTTCTATATAAAAATGTTTATTAGTGTCAATATCTGTATCTGTATAAAAAGATTTAGAAACAGTAGCAAACCGGATATCGTCAAAATCCCATAAAGTGCATCCCTGGCAGCTTTATCTGAGCATCTTCACAGAGTTTGCTGCTGATCAACTTTATTAAAAATGCAAAAACACAAAGAAATAAACTTAGCAAACTAAGCAAGGCAGGATGACTCCATCTCATGTGCTTCCCTTGTATGCCCTAGTGCAGTATAACTCTGTGAGAACCAATGTATGCTATGATATTTTATAGTATCATATTATGTCATCATGAAATGTAGCATACTGTGTCATATTGTATTTTATTATTTACTATTTCATTGTTTGGACTTTTTTCGGCCTATGTCACATAAAACTATAACTCAGAGAACACAAAATATCTTTTCACAGGTTTCACTTCACGCTAGGGCAGACAGCTAGTCTGTGGTACACTGCTGTTATCCAGATACACTACCAAAACGATGATATTTATGAAAAAAAAAATAATGATAGATTACCACATTTCAGTTGTTGTCCTTTTGCACAACAGAAAAGTGTTCTCAGTCCTATTCAGTACCTTCTACTTTGACCTGAGGAGATTTACAGAGTATTACTTTTACTTGTACATGTGTAAGATTTATCAAAGCAAATGTAATTCGCACCACCCCTGATTGTACAGCACTACTCTCTGGTAGCTTTAGAGCAGCAAATAAATTATTTTTAGTTTAAAGTTCATTTTATTCAGAGCTCATAAATAACGCATGAAATTCATGAAATGGTGTATGTGCCAGTAGCCAACCCTGCGTTTAGTAGGTATCAGAAGCATTTTTGATTTGAGAATCTGCACCAGGCCGACTCCAGTTAGAGCTCAGGTGGAGATGCAATCATTTATTTATTAGGTTAACCCCTTGAGATCCACCATCTCGTTTACAAGGGGGGGCATGATTCATACTGAATATTTCCTGTAAGCCAACAAGACCTCAGCCAAGGAAGAATGCCACACCGAGCCCCTCCCAGCTCTCCCTGGTTTGTATGACTGTCCCAACTGATCAATGCTAATGATCCACCTCAATAGAGGCCAGTGGTCCGACCATTGGCGTTACACCGAGGAAGAGAAAGAAAAAAAAGAGGGTGGGAGATCAATGGGGAGGTCATAAGGCCAGCTCCCCCGAGGAGTCGAGTATGCTGGGCCTACATCTGCTCCCCCCTGCCCTCCCCCCAACCCCACCCCTCTCCTGAGAGGGTTCAGATGGTCTTTTTATCGCCCCGCCGGCTACCACTACATGGACTCCCTGGCTGTTAATTAGAGCACGCCACTGCAGCGGGCTGGGGGCCTGTGCAGGGATGTGTGTGTTGGTTTGTGTGTGCTTGTTTGTCCGAAGTCTGGATCTGTATTCCACTCAGGTCCTCATCAGTGCTGCAAAAATAAAGTGTAGGTGGACTTAAGACCGGATCAGTACAGAGAGGTCTGAGAAACGGGAAGAGATGGATAGGTATATTTTCAGATACTGCTGAATAGGGAAACGAAACATGATGTATATACATAAAAGAAATAAATGGGAGGTTTAGTGTTTTCGCTGCAATCATCATTGAGCAGAAGTTTTAAAGCACTTCTTGGTTACATAAAGACGCCCCTGGCTTATGAAGGCAATTTGCTGGAAGCATGAATAAGTTTACTGTATAAATTTAAACGAACCACCAAAATAAACCTGTCAATTTCTGTGCACCCAGGGCCACATCTTCAGATGCTTTTAAGAGATAAAGTTTATCAAAATTTGAATAGTTTGACACAGCAGATTCTCACATTTTAGGACTGGGATCAGCAACATTTTTAATTGAGTCACGATCATCAGTTCATCACCAAGCCCACGGTACTCCTGTATCACTGCAGCTTTTACTTCAGATTTCATCGTTTTTACCTTGACACTACGTAACATTGTTGACCAGGTCTTTTCCAGCTCTGTGTCAGCTTATAGAAATTAAAACAGGTACAGACAGAAAGAACATAAGAACACTAAGTCACACTTGGTGTTATATTTTGCACGAAGAGGTTTAGTAATGCACTGTTTAAAACAGAGTACAGAGGTCAGTAAATGTGGGTACGTATGGAGGTTCAAAATAATGCTTGGGGGTTAACTACAACCCCTGATTTTTATTTTATTGGCTCACAGCAAATACTTTAAATTAGGTCAAATACAGTCATGTGAAAGGATTTAATTATTCCTCTTGCTCTTGTAGAGGGATTTGAATGACACAGTTTTTCTGTGTAAATGTAAACACTAGAGATGCAACTGTGCACTTGACCCACAATTTAGTGCGTACCTCTGTTTTCCGGTCAAAGTTTTTGTTTTGTTTTGGTTTTGACAACCTTGGCTATTATTGTGGTTTAATTTAAATTATACTCCATTCTGAGGCATTTAAGGCGAATCTAACCAGAACAGCAATGAGTCGTCAAGAAGAAAATGCTACTTTTTCTTATTCCTAAACACAAAAACATTTTCATACGCACCTTTACACTTCATCACATTCAAACACCTACTAATGAAGAAGGACTAACATTGCTGGTGGTGTAGACAAGTCATAAGGAATGACGATCGGCAAAGTGCCAACCCCACATGTGCCCCCAAACCTGACCTGACCCCACAAAATAGAGTGGGGTCGAAGTCTGTTACATTTGGACTCTTACCTGTCCCCTGTTTACAGCACCAACAGCTATCTAAAATGGCGTGTTCCTTGGGGATGAGCATGAGACTCCATGACTTTGACCTCATATCCCAAAAATCGAATTATTCCTGTGTCAGAGAGGCTGATGGTGCGAATCTGAAGAAAATCACTTAGTGATCTAGATTAATTCCATTAACATTCAAGGGATAAACAAGGGGCTTCATGACCTTGCCCTCTGACCTCTAAAACCTAATCAGTCAGATTGGACAATAAGTCAAATTTAAAGAAAATCCCTTAGAGTGTTATTCAGATTTAATTTTTACAAACAAGGGATAAACATAGGCTTTCATGACCTTGTCTCTTGACCTCTAAAATGTAATCAATTTCCCCTTCATCCCTTGACATCGTTTTAAATTTTGAAGAAAAGCCCCCAAAGTCTTCTTTAAATATGATGTTCTCAAAAAATATGAACATGAGTTTCCAAACTGTGATTCAGGCTGTTATCTGGGAGTCAAAGTGGACATTGGTGCAAGCTTTTAAGTATCGACTGACAGATAGTCAGATGGACACACAAGTTGACCATCTGAAAACAACATGCTTCTGTCCTCTGCTGTGGCCCAATGGAGGCATAATACACAAAGTCTTGATTAATTTCATAAAGAGAAAATTCTCCCATGTTGAAGCAAATTTTTAAAAAAGATATTTTTCTGTGAGTTTTGGCCTTTGGTCCACATGTAAACTGAGTGTTAGAAAGCACATATTTGGGAAAACTCCCACCAAGGTGAATATTTTAAATACTTCATTAGCGTGTCTCAGTGTGGACAGGGAAAACAACTTTATGGGCCAAAAACAGCACACTATGTGACAACCTCTCCTAGGGTTGATGTCACACTTTGCTACATCCTCATTGTTGTTTATGTGTGTTGCAGCAGATGTTGCTGAATTGTTGTTGCTTTAATAAGGGTCATCCTGATACTGTATTAGTATTAGTTAAAGTCTCAGATCAGGGCCAATGCGAGCATTTTTTGATTGATCAAGGATTGGAATTAACACTGATCATCTCTCCACAATTGTTCATGTCAGGTGTTGTAAATTGGGTACACTTTACTGCATGTTATGCATGATTACTTTCTGACTTCTCAGTAAATCCCATTGAATTGGCTCAAATTTGGGTATGAAAAGATGAATTCAGGATTGAAATTCCTCATTCCTGTTTAAAATGTACAATAATTTACAATAACATTTTTAGTTGTAGACAAGTTTTTGAAAGATTTCTCAAATATTTATGTTTTCTTGTTGTTATGACGGATGTGTGGAGTAGTACGAGTGCCAAATTACAAAAATAAATGTATAAAAGAAAAAGCAAATTAAAGTGGAAATATAAAGATGAATAAATAAAATAAAAAATAAATAATGATGCTTTGTAGCAATATTGATGAAAAAAAATCCATAAAATAAAAAGGCTAATTAAATTAGATAAAGTAAGTGCTACATTGTCGTTGTCGAAAAATTAAAAAATGTTTGATTAATATTTTTTTTTTTTTTATTTTATCATAAGCAAATTTCTTCTTATTTTTTAAAATTTCTTATAAACTTTTATTAGCCTTTTCTTTTATGGATTTATTTTTTGATTCATATGGTTTTCTATACCCACATTATTTATTTTCTATTTTATTAACAAGCACAATGACTTAAACTTTTATTATCCTTTTCTTTTATAGCAACATTAATTAATTTTTATTTTATTTATTCATCTCTATATTTCCACTTTCATTTGCTTTTTCTTTTATACATTTATTTTTGTAATTTAGCACTCTCACTACTCCATACAGATAGCCTGATAAATTTGTTTAGCACTGTACATTGTGACAAGGTAATAAACAGAGTTTAATGGTGAATTTATGCATTTTTGTGTTCTTGTGTGGACAAAGATATTTTTTGAAAACTTAACTCATGTAGACAGGTTTATTTTTTTTAAATAAAAAAAAATTCACACCCACATGTGGACACAGTCATAGCAACGTAAAGCTGTACGTTTTAGAAAGTGATGGGACATTAATTTAAGTCTCCATTTATGATAAAAGAGATACAAACAGGATTAAAATGTGGACAGTAATAGTGTTTATAATAAAGATGGAGGATATAACACACAACATTGCACACTGCAGCATCTCTCCTGCAGATAAAGCATCAAACAATGGTACTGGACACAGGAGTACAGTTCACTGGAGAGGAGAATTGGAGCTACAGGTATTCAGCCAGGCTCCAGGATGAGTCAGCCACTGCTTGAAATAGATACTGCGGGCATGGCCTTGATCACACTTTTCACCAAATGAATCATTTATCAAACACAAACACTGCCTCGCAAAAGTACTGCTTATTTTTCATCTCCTGTTTAAATTGATAAGACAGCCTATGGAAAAATGAGGCGTGTGAGTATAAACAGAGTGTATGTGTCAACAGTGTTTGGGGGAACATTGGCAAGGAACGACCAGCATTGTTCCCCAGGGCTTTGTGTTTTTTTTGTGTGCGTCTGTGTGTTTGTGTGCGTGAAGAGGGTGAGAGCGTAAATTTGGCCTGGTTATGTTTGCAGAAGGGCAATCAGGCCCCTTGCCCAAAAGCGGGCCGTGGAGCCAACTGAATCTGGGCAAATATGCAATTCATGCGTCCATGTGCACACAAACACACACCCACACAGACACAAGGACATACACACGCAAAACACACACACTCTCAAAGTAAAACATGAAATGCGGTTGATGCAAACAAACAAACACAAGTCCAGGTTTTATTTTTTCCTGGCTGCCTTTGTGTTTCTCTTGCAGTCACCCAAACATACACGCCCCAGCACAAACACAAAAATGAAAATTATCATTCGTCCTGGTTAAGAAACAGGTTGTCTATTCATCTTTCAGTTCATTTCAGCGGAGAATGGCAATGTGTATGAGAGAGGCCTGAATAAAAGGCGCCGTCTCAGGGAGCCTGATTCGGGATTAATCTGCCAGCGCTCCTCAGAGGCTGTAATGCTTTGACTCCTATAGACTGCAGGAGGGCTGCAGGGGGAGCACTTTAAATGCTAATGGCCCTTTATGATAATACATCACAACACAATGCAGAACCACACTTTGCATTGTAGATCAATCCTACACAAAAAAAAAAAAAAAAAAAGAAATCCTACATGTGCCCCTGCCATTCGGAGCCCCTCTCTGGCACTAGCACACACAAAACTCTATTTATAAATTACAAACAAATTGAGGAAGAGGTGCATTAACCTTGGAGTTTCAAAAAAAATATATATGACATGGAAAAGGCTGAGGAGTGGGGCATTAGATCATCCAGTACACTACTTTGTGCTATGCCCTATCACATCAAACAGTTCACCCCTGTGGTGTTTGACCAGTAAACTGTTACGGTGCCGCAGATTTAAATAATATATTTCATTTCCCTTTTTTCATCAAGTAAGTCAGCAGCCTGTGTTTTATTTTGAAAAACAATCTGATTAGCTCACTTGATTGTGCAGACTTGACACAGACTATTTCTGTTACAGCTGAAATGACCTAAAAGAGTAAGGTCTGAGATAAACTCACCTCATGAGACAAGCTGTAAATGTAAATGTCAGGCTGTATACAACTACCGGATGCACAGAAAGATAATTCAGAGGTCAGGATTGTTTGGCCCTCCTCAGATCCAGTTTAACATAATCATTGTACAGGAAATGCTTTTGACCTTGGAATTGATTTACACAGCCGGCGCACAGGCTGAGACCTTGAAGAGGCTGGTCTGGTTAAAATGTGGTTGCTTAACCTGGTCATTCCAAACTCTCTCTACCCCACCTTAAACTCTATCCACTAGAGGTGTCAGAAAAAAAAACAGTTCATGTCAAAATCACAGTTCTTACTGAGATTTTACAAAAAAATCAAAATTTAAAAGACATCAGTGGTCCTATTTCAAGCACCCGGAAATAGGCTGCTTGTACTGTTTGTCTGCATGTGTCTCCATAGTTGACTGTTGTAGCAAGGAGTATGGGCACATTCACCCTCAGGCAGTGCTGGGGGTGCCAAAAACAGCTTGTAAAACCTGTTGCAGGTCTCAGCATGGCGGATCAAAGAAAATTTTGCTAACTTTTAAATCAAATGGTTAAACAACATTCATAGAACAAAAATAAGGATTGCGAATATTTGAAGTTAAAATGATATGACATTATGGTCTGAATTTAGGATAGACCATGTCTTAACTAACCTTAAAGGGCCCCTACATGACTGTGGGCCCCAGAGAACTGTCTCCTTTATCCTCTCTTATGGCCGGACTTCACCATCACTAATCAATCAACCCAGATAATGACTGATAATCAGGGAGCACACTATCAGCACCTACAACCTAAAGCAGGGACATACCATGTTGGTGTTATAGTGTACTGAGTGACGACGTTACCTGTTGACTACAGCCAACTACATTCCTTTTAGGGAAAAGAATGGATAAGAGTATATAAAGTCAATATACTCATCTAATGTGCATTTAACGGAAACCTTGACTTAAACAAACATGGCCACTCAGTCGCTAAAGAGTCACGTGGTAACACTGATCTTGTTTCCATGCAGTTCTTCAGGAAAACAAGATCATGTCTTTCACCTTTCCTGCATTTTAATAAATTGTTTTTATTTTGCGCATTATGTTTGCTTGTTTGTTTGTATGTCCGGTTAATTTTTATCTGTTAAATGAAAGAAAATTACTTTTCAATTGGATGCACTTACCACTGGGGCGCCAGGTTCAAATGATCCTTCTACAGAGCCACAACTCAGCGAGAAAACACAGTGAGGAATAAATTAATTGATGCTGTCAGAAGCTTCACTGTGTCTGTAAATTATAAAGACAGAGATGCTGAACAGACTTCTCACAGTCCTGTATTTTTTTGTTTTAACTTGATCAAAATATCACTGACTTTGATTAAATAACTTTCCCAAACCACTGACTGAAAGTGAGGGGTGACAGGGACCCTGATGCTGTCAGTCATAGACATTGCCAAGCTAATACTAGCTTATTACTCATGATTGTTTTTATGATGAAGAATTATTTGTTGCTCACTTCCCAAACAGCAGAAATACTGATTGAAGCCAATTGATTAAACATAAAATGGTCCATATCCCTGTAGACTTTGATCCTGGCAGTGGTGTAAGGGGATAGATTCTCCAATATTACTAAATCTTACCTCACCTGAAGTGATGCTCTGGCCAAGACTGTGATCCACACAATGATCAGTGCTCACTTGTACTTGTTTGCCCCCCGCCCCTCTGTGCTATTCAGCTGCTAAAAGGTACCGATCAAGAGCCTGCTTTCACATGTGATTTCAGCTATTGGCTTTGAATATTAAAAATAATGATCATGGAAAACAAGGGCAGTCATCATTAAAGGTTCCAGTCCATTCAAAATGTACTTTTTATGTTATTTTTGTGCAGAAAATATGTGTCCATGGCTGGTCTACAATCCCACACACGCAAAAAAATCCCTCGTCTCGTCTGTTGCTTGCTCCACCTTTCAGACAAGTGAATTCAAACAGTCTGATTAAAAATGTCTACATATTATGTCATCAGGGGATATAGCAGCTCCCTAAGATAGGATTTACTCTCGGAGACAGGTGTTTTTTTAGCCCATAGCTGGCTCCAGTGGGTTAAGCATGGCTAAGGATGTCAGCCACAGTAAACAGCAGAGCACAGCAATAGAAAGCTGAAACTCCATCCAGGCTAGATTTGTGTAAAACCTTGACTGGCATGCCAAATCAAATATCCAAGCAGCTTTTTATTGACTTATTTCTTGTTTTTTAGCAAGAAATTAAGAAAATGTGCTCTAGGATTATTTGGTACCATTGTAAACTTGTTGAACAAGAGTGTCACATGTGACCTCTTAGCTCTGTGGTGACAAAAGCTGGTACCATGTACATTATCTAATTTAGGTCTGCTGAGAGAAAAATCAATTTGGAGTAACCTGATTTCAGCCTTTCTGCATATTTCCAATAAAATATGTAGAATTAAAATACTTTGTACCCAAATGTTGAGACTTAGACCTTAAAAACCAACAATACCTCTAGATAATCAAGAACAAAGCTTCCACTTGAAAAAATGGTCTGAGGTTTAGTTACTCTTTAAAGGCAAACATGTATAAAGAATAGACTGCAGGAAAACAGGAATAAAAGAAGAGGAGAGGATAAAAACAGTAAAGATGAGGGTGTATGTATGATGAAAGAGCCTGCTCCCCACTCCAGGAGTGTAATCCTCTTGCAGGCTGAGTTGATTCTCTCAGTTGTTTCCAGACCGAAACGCTGCTCGAGCCTCCGGCCTGCCAGTGCAGCAGACGCCCGGGGGGAATCACTGATCTGACTCTGTTGTTCATTTGAAGGGTGTTTGCCGTGGTGGCAGAACATCCCTCCTCCTCTGCCTCCTCTTACCCCTCTGCCTCACCCTCTACCCCACCCCCTGCTTCCCCTGGCCTCCCTTTTTTCTTCTAAAATGGGATACTGGGAGGTGGGTATAATCAGGATTACTCTGCACAAACCAGCTGTGCAGATATATGCACACGCACGCATGTAAACAAATGAATCCATGTGCATGCACTCAAAGACAAAGATAATCATAAAGGTTTTTGCACACACACACACACACCCACACACACACACACACACACACACACATAAACATATCTATACGTCTGCAGTGATGAGAATCCTGCACCCACCAGAGAGTTTTCCAACATGCAGAGCTGCAGATATTCACATCTCCTTCAAGCAGAACACAACTGCACTGCCCATGTTAAGGAGCAGACTGGGTGGAGAGGGGACAAAGGTTAAAGTGGTTTGAATTTTTATTAGGGATTATTTTCAATAAAGTTGCCTTTTTGCCCATTTTAGTTTAGTTTTAATTAGTTTTACTGCTAATTATCAGTAAATAGTTTTGGCTCAATTTTAATGTTCATTTTAGTATATTTTGCCTTGGTGCTCTAAGTAAGTCAAGAAACTGCTATCAAAACACCTTAAAACTAGAAAATGGGCAGAGAGCACAAACCTCCACATTTCTGACATCGTTAGCTGAGTTATTATCACAAAAAAGTACAAAACTGCCTGATGGCGCAATGCTAACAAATCCTTAAACAATTCCTGGATCAGCCTCCAGCTTATTGAGTTGTCTTGCTCACAGGCTGACAGCCGGATAGAGAAAAAAAACAGACAAATGACAAAAAAAATAAACTCCTTGTTGGAGGTAATGACATTTAAAAAAAAAAAAGTTAAGACTTCCTGAGTCAGCAAACGCCCTCTTGGTGTTTAGCAGTGATTCCAAAAGTGGGACCCATGGCCCCTAGGGGAAGGCAGAGATACTGTCTGGGACCCAGAAAGGTCAGATAATGTACACCATTGTGCACTGTCTCCAAAGCAAATTCTGTGAAACAACATCGACAGAGAATCCATACCATATGTCACAACTACAAAAAAAAAGACAAAACTACGTGAGCAGTCACCCCCAAATGCCCCTTTGTTAAATCAATTTTCTGGCCCTGTGAAGGAATGCTTAAGACAAATTCTTAAGCTCTTCTTCAAGAGTCTAAGGGCACGACTGATTTAGCAATTTGTACAAATTGATAAATGATGTAAACAGCAAAGGTTGGAGAGGGGCCTGAAAGTCTTTATTCTTGCCATAGGGCATCTTCCAAGAGCTTGGGAACCACTGTGTCTTCCGTGAGAAATCTAATGTCAAATTTAAGACTTTTAAAGACGTATTAAGATCCTCCTAATACATTTAAGGAGACGATTACACCTTCAATTCCCTTCTGGTCACATTGACAACTAGAAGTGCTCTGAGAACTCAACCCTCCGCAAAGGCATTTCTGACAATATTTGCCCTTGTAATGTTCACAAATCCTTCCAGAAAACTCCTGGAACCGCATCTGGATTTGAAACACCACCATAATCTAATCACTTCCTCCTTGTTCCAAAAGTTTCATTATAATCCATCCATAACTTTTTGAGTTATATTGTTAACAGACAAGCAAATAAGTGAAAACAAAATCTCCTTGGCGGAGGTAACAAAGTTATACTGCACGTGCCATTGTTATTGTCATGAGCAGAAAATATAAAGCTTTTCGTTGATCGCTACACCATTACAAAAAAGAGACAATAACATGCTCATGATAAATATTTGATTATGAAATATGACAAACTGTAGGTTCAATTTATGTCAACTAGATACTACAAGACTAAAATTTAACCTCTTGTCATTCCTGTAAAACTCTTTTGAATTAGTGTAGATGCATTACATGGTCAGTTGAATACTGTTTTAGCACAATTTGGTGTGTAGACAGATAAAAAGGTAAAACTGAAGGTAAGACTCGATGTAGGTACATCTCGTACTGACAAATAGTAGCCTGAACAACTAGCAGCCTAAGAATTCCATTTTTTTTTGCCTGAAAAGTCTTTTAAAAAAGTGGGCTTTAGCTTTTCTAGACTACTCAAAGCAGCTTTACACCGCAGGTCACTTTCACTCATTCACACCAATTCACACTCACATTCACTTACTGATGGTTCTGAGTTTCTGTGGAAGTAGTCCATCAGCATTACTTAAACATTCACACCCTTTCATATCCATTTGCACATCACTGACCCAGCGGTGGGAGCAACTTGGGGTTAAGTGTTTTATCCAAGGCCACACAGCCATGTGACAGACGGAGCTGGGTTTGAACCTGCAACCTTCTGACGGACAGATGCTTCATCAGAACGAGCCACTAATGCATTATCCGTTATTATTTACTACCTCTGCCAAGCAGGTTATGTTTTTGCTGGTTTTAGCCAGTCAGTTTGTATTTCTAGTTTGTTAACAGATTAACTCCAAAAGTTGTGAATTTGACGGGATTTTAAAATATTTATAGGTAAGAAGAGGGGCAGGGACCATCGAGCAGGTTTTGGTGTTGATCTGAATCCGAATGTGGATCAAGGAATTTTTCTAAAGGATTTGTTAACATTATGAGATAGGGCAATTTTCTACATTTCGTTTATTAGTCAATAACCTCTCAATAGATTTTGATCACATTTTTAGGGCATGTTGTCATGGCATAAGGACAACTGATTATATTTTGGTGGTGATTAGAATCCGGTTGGATCCAATAATTCTTAAGGATTTCTTAACAGTGCGAGATAGGGCAGTTTTTCCACAATCTTGCCAGTAATTCACCCAATAACGCTGGAAATGCCTTGGCAGAGGTTTGTGCTCTCTAAGCACTTCTAGTTAAGTATAATTTGGATCTTTGCCCCTGGACCTATGACAAAATGAGGGAGAAAAGCTGCCAAAGAGGCACCACCTCTTTAAGAGCTAGCTGTTTAGCCCCCCTCAACTGTTCCCTCTCATTCTTTTTGATTGCTAGTTGCTTCAGTGCACACAGCATTCACTTAGTGAGGTTGGACAGATACAAGTACAACATGGTCAGTCTGAGAGCCCCAGAAATGATGTAAGGCTGCTATTTGCACAACAGATCGGTAAGTGAGTTATGAAAGCAGTTCATCACAGGAGATGTATCATTTCATGAATAGTGTGGATGACAGTGCCAAAGTGCAGTCAACTTGGGATCTGAATACTCAAAATGGAAGTTAGGGTGAAATGTAAACTGTATTTGTCTTATAGTTACGTAAATTTGTAGACATTTAATACAATTTGGATTATTTTATTTGGAAGTCAAGTCTTATTTTAATCCATTTTCATATACTATGAATGTTTTTCACGTTTTAGCTTTGTTATTCTGTTATTTTTTTCTGAACAACAATAACCTAAAAGGGAATGGGGTTGGTTCTATGGGGATGGGGATGAGCTGGTGCAGACAGCCAGTGAAACTACAAAAGAGGGGAGAGACAGCGAGAGTCAAGCAGAATAGATGGCACAGAAAATGAAAGAATGAATAAAACAAGAGTGCAGAAATTAGACATTAGACATCACTGTGAGCCAGAGACAGAGAGAGAGTCACAGTGAGGAGGTAAGGGGGAGGTAATGAGACAAGGAAGGGAGATTTTGAAGGCTCAAAAAGAATGATCTCCCCCTCCATAACCTACCCATTAGGCAGCCTACACAAGCAACAGCCCATTTCCTGTGGCTGACCACAGCCCCCTGACAGTGAACCACGCCGCTATTAGTGTCGGTCAGACATTACATAAAATGATGGGCACAAAATGATGCACTGAAACACATCAGGGGGTGAGGAGAGTTTTAAGGTGGTGAAGGGGTGGGGGAGATAGTCGGTCAGTAATGGAAAGCCTGCACTCTACTTCAGCTTTTGGCAGAGATTTTCTCCAATGAAGCGTATTTTTGTAAAGAGGCTGACCCAAACAGACTTCAGTAAACTTAACAGCATTCCTGGGGCCATCATACAAAACATCACTCAGAATACAGAAGACTGCAAAAAAACAATGAACATCCAGAGCTTTATCTTTTTAGGAGTGGACTTATAAATTAGATGTGTTGTTTCCCCGCCTATGTGTAGGAAGAATGGCATTTGGAGCAATTCCAAGTAATGGATGGGCATGAAAATCACCCGCAGAAAAGATTCACAGCTGCACTGGAAGATATTTTACTTTGCTGACATAAACACTGAGGCACAAACTTAAAAGTAAAAGGCAAAATTTAACAAGTTAACTATGACTCCCAGAGAGCCCTTAGGAAATAAAACATTTAATCACAGAGCTACAAACTTTCTTGCATGAGTGGCTAGAGGGTGAGTAGACTAAAG
Source organism: Cetoscarus ocellatus (assembly GCA_037902135.1). NCBI lineage: Eukaryota > Metazoa > Chordata > Actinopteri > Labriformes > Labridae > Cetoscarus > Cetoscarus ocellatus. The sequence continues at coordinate 9,796 of JBAMNC010002078.1, read as the reverse complement.
CAAAAGTTTATGTTATTTTGGAACTAGACAATATATTTATCTTTTTGAAACCGTTTATTTTCTTCTCTCTTTTTAAGGGAATTTTTTGCAACATACTTTGCTTCAAGTCTGAGATTGGCCAATAGCACTTTGCTTTTGCTTTGAGTTTAAAGTTGTATCATTACAACCGACAGCAAATTTTACAGATTTAGCTGCGCTGGAAATTCACTCTTTCTTTGGTTGCTTATTTATGAGGTTGAAATTTTAAATTGTCTTAAAATTTTTGTTATAGAGAAATTATGAATGTATAGATCAACTAAAGGCATTAAAGGCTTACTATGTGAAAATAAGCCTCGAGGGGGCTCTTAATAAATCAAGAGGTAGTGATCCAGTCCACCTGCCTTCAATATTTATTGTTCTTTAAATTGAGGACTATACATTTAATAAAAACATCAATCCATGAGCTGCACATACTAAACAGAAAGCCAGCATTTTAGTTTTTGTGAAAAAAAATCATTGAATAATGAGAGAGAAACATGACCATGAACTTGCAAAGCACTCTGGCGTGCTTGTCATGTGAATCAGGAAGTCCACTTTCAGAGGCGTAATTTTCCCTCATTATGCAAAATGTATCCGTGAAGCAGAAACAATGGTTTGGTGTGTAATGAATACATCTCTAACTGACACAACAGATAGATAGTTCACATACAGTATACAAAACAGAACATATTTCAGTTGTCCATCTGGGCAACAACCCATAGAAAGTGTTTGGGAATGGGCAGAACCTTTTAAAGAGCATATCAGGTGATTGGACGACTGCCCAGTCAGTCACATTCAATTAACGTATTAGGTGGGTATAAAGTACAAAACATGAAACAATTTGTATAACAAACTCTAAAACTGTGCCAAATCATGTCGTAAGTGGAGCAAAAATATACTTTCTAGCAAGAAGTGCTTTTAGTATTGTTATTTGTTTATTATTTAATAAAGAAATGCCGTCAGGGTCTGACAAAACTTTAAATAAAGCTGTTAGCATCTATGCTAATCTTTGTATCAGCAGTCACTTCCTGCTGTCATCATACTTGTAGTTCTACCTCTTCCTGTTTTAATGGATGCTGACTGGGCAGTGTGTCTTCAGACTGAACTCAATCAAATTGACTTGGGGCTTTGCAAGCTGGATCTGTCTGATTACAGACAATGAATCAAGCAGATCCAGCTGCACTGAACGGTTAATACATCTCATGAAGTGAAGTTTTCGTTGACCAAAGTCCTCAATTCTAAAACAGAAATAACACTGAAAGCAGACGAAGGAGACGGATCTCCATTCAACTTGAAGAAGACTTTTTACATTGGTTGGTGGATGGAGTTACAGGAGGAAGTTTGGATGACAGAACAGACAGCAGGCTGAGATTAAAGATGGACCATCACAGTTAAGCAGCGCTAAATGTGAATGAGATGCAGACACAGAACTACAGCAGTAGCAGGTCCTGCTACTGCTGTAGTTCTGTGTCTGTATCTCACTTATAATTTGCACAGAACTTGCAGTAGCAGGTCCTACTTACCTGCTTAACAGCCTTTCAGGTATTTACTATATGTTCACATGGTACACAAACAGTCACCACTATCAGGCCCTTATCAACTATAAAACTGAGAATTTCTCTGTCTCTAAAAAAATTTAGTAAATATCTGAGGAAATGTTGGCTTTCTACCAAGAATATATATACCATAGAATCAGTTAATTTAGTACAAATATTCAAAAAGTCACATACTGCATACTGTACATTTAAAGAGGTCATACTTTCCTATGAATCAATTTCATACAGTATAATCACTTTGATGACTGCTAGGGTATGTTGACAATCATTAATGCTCAAAAACCTTATAGTTTTAATATACTGAGTACCCCTGAGAATACTGTTTTCTCTCGCTGTCTGAGACACTGTGTTAGCTCCTTGACATTTCAAGGCTACCTCCCCACGTGGGCCCAGTTCACTCTGATTGGTTGACATGCCTTCTCTGTTGAAACTGGTTAGAAAGGTACTGCGCTGAACCACTATGCCAACAACTCTGCATTCATTCTAATGTTAAGACTTTGCAATGGGCCAACTGGCTTAAACTGATGAGAAAACAATGGTGTGACTTCACACAGGTAGATCTATAGGGGTGGGGGTGGTGGGGCTGATGGTACCATAAACATAGAAGGAGAAGTACTGGTGCCTCAGACATTTTGTTGTGCTCTATCACATGCTGGAGACATTAAACACAATTAAGGTCATCTAAAACTCAAAAGAGCGTAACGGGCTCTTTAAAGCTGCAGCTGAGACCTTTAGTTTGTGAGAGTTTTGATGCTCCCAGGGGACGAAATGATAAGTCGTTTTCTTTTTTTTTTTTTGGCTAATTTTGTTAAATTTACATCTTTAAATCATAGTTTTTTCAATCTACCAATCATTTTCATTCTTTTATTTTTTAGCGTGGCCATAATACACAGATATAGAAAACAAACTGAAGGTTCTTTTTTTCCCCTCCTCTATGGAGGTTATGTATTTGTTGGTGTTTGTTTTCTTGTTGTTTGTTAACAGTACAACTCAAAAAGTTATGAATGGAATTTGATGAAATTTAAGAACTGGTAAAAAATGGGCCAAGGACCAACCCATTAGATTATGGGGATGATCCAGATCAGTGCCAGGATGCTGTATTTTTTTTTAAGTATTCTTTGCCATTGCGGGCCATTTAAACATTTTTGGCTTGAAACTTCACAAATAATGATTAGAATGCTTGGCAAAAAAAAAAAAAAAAAATCAGGATCATGCTATACAAATGCAACCACCTGACTGTTAACAGATTCAAGGTTTCTTCAGTCATTAAGGAGGAGCCGGGAAACCACTGCTATTTCGAAATATTGTTTTTTTTTTGTGAATAACTATATAGCATAGCATAGTATTGAAATGCAGAAAAAAGCTTTTAAATGCTATTTCATTACATTATTCAAAAATCATGAAATATTTCCATCAGTCATATTTTACACATAGAGATATGGAAGGACATTGTACAACAGAGAATGATTGGCCAAGTTATTGATTTTATCCTATCAGCCTGTATCATATCACCCAGCATTAAGTGTATGTCTGAAATCCTTCCGTGTGTTTTATCCCATGGATTAGAAGGACTCAAAGACAGCTAATCTTATTTTCCACACAGGGGACACAAACGTCACGGAACAAAAAAAAATTTGAGCAAGAGAAAAGTTTGCACAAACAGGAACAAGCACATAAGGCCACACACAGTGAGTGGCTCGCCCTCGAGGTGTGTTTTATGTGGTAATGTGCTTTAGATTGGGGCTGTGTGTGCAGAGATGATGGGCTGGGTAACAGATGGACAGGAGTCTATTCCCTGGGCTACCAGCCTTCTGCTTACCACACAGCCCTGCCAAGTCCACAATCCTCATCCATCTCCCCGCTCTCCTCCAACCACTCCTCAGCTCATACAACACCCCATTTCATCTCCATTCTTTAACGCGGGCCTGTTGTGTTACTCGACTCACACTCACCTCCTCACCCACCCTCCATCATACACCGCCTCACCTCTTCTCGACCTCATCCTGCCTGTTCCTTTCTCTTCCTCAATTTTCCCTAGCAGAAATGACATGTCTGCCAAACGGAGGCCTAATCCCCTGATTTTTCTTCTAGTTGTAACAGCCCGTGATGCCATCCCTCTATTCCTCCGTCCTTTCCTGCTGTGCTGCCGGGCGGATGGCCAGCGTTAGGCTCCCAGGCTTACTGCCACATGCCGCAACCTTAGTTTGCAGCATGTTGGAGCACTGCATTAGATAAGTTTCCCTCCAAGGAGTCAGTGTACATAAGATTAACACTCTTACTCCAGTAGGGAAGCACAGTGATTACAGCTAGCTGGATTGCTAAAGTACCCTTCAGCTAAATGCTAGCTGGCCCTCTCTGTGGCCAGATCACGCTCGGTTGCACTCAAGCGGGACTATAAAAAGAACAGTCGACTGCAGCCCGCTGTGGAGGCAGGGTGTGGCACGTCTCTATTGTCACATCTACAACTGACAACCCAGGGAAGCGGCACGACGGCTGAAATGAGGTGTGTGCACGTGGACAGAAAGCGCCACTCGAGTGGAAACGGGATGAAAGAAATCAGTGCGTGTAGCAAAGGGGTGTGTGTGCCTCACCTCGAATAATGGCCAGTTTTGCAGTGACGGACACTTCTCCTTCGCTGTTTCGTGCCACACACTCATAGATGTTCTCGTCTCGGGGTGCTCTGAGTGGTTGGATCCTCAAAACGGCACCGGCACCATCGTCAAACTCTATAGTCTGCATGGCCACAGAAAAAACAAACTTAGAGAAGAGCAAACTAATGCCTCACTATCACACAGAAAGCTCTAATGTAGTAGATAATTAGCTTAGCACGGTCTTAAAGTGACAGTCATTACACTTCAATATTTCATACTTTCTTTCCTTTACAGGCAGGCTGAGGGGTTTCTTTCACTTCAGCAGAGGAGATACTCACCAACATGAGGGGGATGAATGTTGTTCCTCTGGTTGAAATCTCTAACCATTAGGTCAAATTACTGCATCAATACACAATCAGATCTCTAATGTGACGGAGCTGCAGGAATTAACCGCTCTGTGGAATAGCTAAGCTGGGGAATAGCCTGCTTAATAGCACATAGCTTAGGGACAGCAATATGTTCGCTTTATGTAACAGGAAGTGTGAGGCAATCTGCTGCACAGTTAGATGTGAAAGTTTGAAGAAAAAGTGCAGAAATTCCCCTAGAATTGGCTCCTTGTTTCTGATTTCTGTAACTACAATGCTATTATTGTTCTAAACAAGAACTGTTTTAGGTTTCTTGGTGAAGAATAAAGATACCCCAGGAAACCTTTGTTATTTACATATTTAAACTTAACATATGAAGTTTGAACCAGTGGTCAGTTAAATATTATCATGTTGTATGTCACTTATGTACTGAGTATTTATACCAGACTGTAAAAGTTTTGGACAAAGCCATTTGATTATCCAAAGAGCCTTTGGAACGTTGTAGATGCTTTGCAATGGAGGCTGCCATACTGTACATGTCATCTCAACCAAACTTTAGCTCAACCTACAGACAGACAGACAGAGAGGCCTATGAGGCAGGACTTGCCGCGGTCTGACCGATAGCAGCTCCCAATTCTAATTGAAAATCCTCAATAAATCCTCAATAAAAGAAAAACAGGTATGATATAACAAATTTCAATGTACAGCGAGAGCACATAGATGTATTATATGTTTAGACTAAAGCCAGGTTAGGTTCCTGCAGCAAGCCTCAAGTGGACACTCAGGGAACTACAAGGTTGGGCACTTCAGCACTGGCCTTCAATTTTAAGCTGTTGAGGTTGCTGCCTGATTCATACTGACAACCTTACTGTTATGATAAAACTACAAAATCCCAGATCCTTGCCAAGGAAGGGCCCCTTCATCCCCACTTCCTGTCATGTTAACGCTTTAGCTTTTGTGCATTTTAACCAAAATTATAACAAGTTTTAAATCTTCAGAAAGCCTGGATATTTTTTTTTATTTGATTTAAATTTTAAATTTTAATAAAATCTTTGCAGTACGGACTATCATGATTTAAATCATTCATCCCCTTAGCAATCGGTTCACTGTATGCTTCATTGTTTTGTTTTATTTCCTTTTATATAATATTATGAACTTTATTCTCTTACTGAGACTGGTTCTCAGACTCTTTTAATAGATAGCCCCTTTAATTTGTCACATTGCCAAATCTAAGTTTTGGGGGGATTTGATTCCATAATGTTACTCTCATCTTGTAGTCTGTCAGTTGTTAAATTAGGTTACTATATGCTCCTGTCTTTTCTTTAATGTGTTTATATAATTTAATAGACATTCATTCTATCACTGAGATGGATTCTTGTAGTCCTTTATTAGACCAATGTCTGAAGTCATCACAGACAGTGCTGGGTCTGGTTGCCTGTTACTGGATTTCTTCCATTATTTTACACTTATGTGTTGTCTGGTCACTGCTGTGTTTATCTGTCTTCATGTACCAACAAATTGAATCAATGGGGATTTAAAAGGTTGTTAAGTTGTAATAAATGATTTAACCATGGCTGTATACGTTTGTAAAATGATACAGCCAAATGATAGTCAATGATAATCAAGAGATGTAACAATACTTGGCAATACAATTTAAAATAGTAAAACTATGGACAACCTAAATTAATAGGACACAAAATAAATAAATAAATTCAAATATTCTTTTGAGCAATGGATTGTGAATTAAAAATTACCATCAAAATGTAGATGGAAAAATATCAAAGAAGCAGATACTTTGCTTTTATTGTCCGATAATTCAAATAAAAGAATCATATTTATTTATTAACTGACTTCAGTCATGTCTTTGTTAAAGTTGAAAATACTCAAGTAAAGTGATTTTATTGTATCAGGAACCACTATCATGACAAATACTGTATAAATAAAGAGTATTGTTACATCCTATGTACTGCATATTAAGATGGACCAAGCAACAGCTGCTTCGAAGTAAAGCCAGAACAGAAAACAGAGAGCTGCAGCACAATTGATAAACTTTGCCTCATCCATGTAAACAGATGAGATACGATAAAAAAAAAAAAAAAAAAAAAAAAATACAAATCAAATATTTTTCCTTTAAGCCAGTTTCCACCATTATGGTTAGGCTACATCATGACAATTGATGTCCAAATGTGCATCACTTTAAGCTGCTTTTTTTTTTCCCTTCGTAGTAGTATTTTCATATTTAAAGATAAAACCTGATGTTACATCATGACTGACAGCTTTGTCAATAAAAACATCATCACAGTTTTCAACCAGCTTTGCAGATTGGATGAGGTAAGGTGAGTGAGGGTGATGAAAACTAGCAAAGAACAGTATTACAACAGTTTTCATTTAAATGACTGTCTGTTCTAAGACAACATAAGAATCGGTTCTGACATTAACTATTCCAACCTAAGGGATATCGGATGTGTTATCAGTAAGTTTAATGTGAGCTATATTAAACAGAATGGTCGCAGTATAAATTTTTGGATTGAAAGGGGGATTGTGACTTCAGTTCGGTGCACTGGGTTGATTCAAGCAATGCTGTATATTTGGATACGCAGTCAATGTCACATCAGGGACTGGGCAGTATGGTCGAAATATTATAAATATTTTAGAGATCTTCAAAAACTTGTATGTATTTTTTGGGAAAAAAATAGTTCTGAATTAAATCCATGTACACCAAAGCACTATGTAACGCATGTCTCATACCTTATCAGCCAATGGTTAATGTTGACATGCAGTATTACGTAATAAAACATGGTGATGATCCATTATGATGTCCCATTTCAAATATATATTATTTAAGATACATAATCATATTGCTGTTAGTTATGAATGGAAATTGATACAATTTTAATAATATCAATGCAATAATCAATTCTGCTTATCACTCTAATTCGTTATCAAATCCCTTATCATTTCCTGCGGATTGTCAGTCAGCTTGCCCAGATTTTTAGCATCACCACTGTTAAACATGTGGCACCCCTGTTATTTATTAATGCTCTTACACAGATACTGGATGTTGTGCAGTCAGAGTCATTTTGTGTAAATTTGAGCCACAACTTCTGTGTGCTGATTACATCTATGACATCTTAATCTTAATTTCTGCCAATTAGCCCTGATAAGATTATGATGTTCTTGAGGTGCAAGGCATGCGGAACAAAGTGAGGGGAATTGCTAAGGGAATTGTCAAGCGTAAAGACTATTGTTATTGATTCTTTGAGCTGGTTGTTATTTATTCCCGATTGGAATTGTTTTTGGATTCCCATCCCTACTGTTGGCCATTCTTTTCACTGAGATTTAGGCCTGGTATTCATATTTTGCATTAATTCCAATCAACCTTAATCAACCTTAATTTGAATCTAATCCTTGTTTGAAAATGTAATATATATCTTCAATATATCAATATATGGTAAATTAAAAACTCAACAAATTGTCCAGCCCTTGCTACATCTGTGTAAATAACCATTACTGGATGTAGTGTGTTGTATTTTACAGTACAGTTAACCGTTGTGAACAGTGACAACCACCTCGATACGCTGGGAATTGACCTTCTTGCCCTTCTTGTTCCAGTAGACGACCGGCTTGGGATTTCCAGACGCTTGGCACACAAATGATGCCACACCCCCTGACACTCCAATCTGGTCTGTGGGAATCTTGGTAAACTTTGGGGGAGCTGTAAGACAAGAGAAAAAGGGAGAGGGAGAGCAGAATAAATAAAAAATAAATGCACCAGCAAGCATGAAAATTGATACCTGTGAACCCAGCGGATGTCTAGCTGACTCCTCGACCGGCGACAGCAAAAGCTACAACCCCTCCCTGCTGACCACGCCCCATTTCACTGTCAGTGACTAGTCAGGCTGACTTGTGCTCTGATGGCTTCGTGTTGTGCTTACTTCCTGGGTATCATCTGGAGGACAAGCTGAAGGACTTCCTGTGGGTCATAAATAAAAGATGGGGCTGGGCTTCAGAGGAGCATTTCTCTCTCTCTCTCTCTCTTTCTCTGTCCTGCTGTCTGTCTCTCCTCCTGGGCAGGCTACCCTCATACAAGCAGCAGCACAGGCTGTCATGGCACATGAGTGTTTCACAGGTAGGAGAGGTGTTGGCCGAGAATTCACAGCATATAATTGGTTTAAATGCATTAATACCTGAGGTGTCATTTTGTTCTCTGCACTCCTGTAGGGATTTTGCACTTGCAGATTCTGATGGTCTTAGTAAAAAAAAAAAAAACAATGAATATCCGGTCTTGAGCTGTGTTAATTTTCCATCCCCCTGCCTCGGGGGAGCATTCCAGCAGCATCAGCTGTTGTGTTGCGTCTGATGTGAGATGTTTGAAGTGCAGCAGTTGCCCCCTGAAAGAAAAAACAGCAATTTCCCAAGTCCGATATTGAGCCAACAGTACTGAACCTATATTTTTCACAGCGGCTGAGTCAGATCAATCACACAACTTCACGCACCCACCCCTCGCTATCAGTCTGTGGCCTGTTGCCATGGTGCCCAGCTTAACTCCTCCTCAGCTACAGAATCGCTGCGATCCATCAGGGTGAAGTCAGGATGACCCTTACCATGGCAACCTGGATCCCTCCTCCTACACCCCCCTTCCTCCCCTCCCTTCATGTATCTGGGTGGGTGAGGTCCTGCCGTGTTGATTCATTTCTGCCCTGAAGACAGAAAAGGAACTTCAAAGACCAGCCACAGAATAAGACCAGGACATTTGGACCAAAAGGTGTACATACATATTTTTATCTGATCGGGCATATACAGAGAACTTCTCAATATTTTTTATGTTACTATATGACAAATGGCTAACCTGACACACCAAATGGTCTACTCAATATATTTCACTATCCCAGCTGGGAGAGAGTCCATAGAAAGTCTTTGGGAAAGGGCAGAACATTTTAAAAGCATATCCAGCAGGTGATTGGACAACCGATCGGTCAGTCACATTCATCACTCGCCAATCAGATAACGGTGAGTGATGTACACTGCTCCTGCTGTGGTGTACAGGACAGACCGTGAACCACTTCAGAAAACAAACTGTTCTCAAACATGTCAAGTGGTCAAAAATATATTTTCTATAGAGAAGTTTGTAGTGTTGGTTTTTGTTCTTCATGTAGTAAAGAAATATGTTTCAGATCTGATAAAACTGCTACTGAAGCTGTTAGCATCTATGCTAATCTCTGTACTAGTAGTCACTTCCTGCTGTCCTCACACTCTTAGCTCCCAA
>JBAMNC010002077.1:0-107568 GCA_037902135.1 Cetoscarus ocellatus | reverse complement strand
GGAGCTGTGTCCCCTTCTCTCCATGGGTCAGAAAGAGAGTGATTGAGAGCTGGGTCTTATTGTCCTTATCAGAGGGTGTCGTCTCACATCTGGGTGTTCACGGATGCATCCCTCTCGGGGTGGGGGGGGCACATGCCTGTCTCAGGTGGTGGGCGGCTGGCTCACATGTCCCTACATATAAATGTTTTCGAGCTCCTGACGGTGTGGAAAGTGATTCAACATTTTGCTCCACTGCTGTGGAGGGCAACATGTTTGGATCCACACAGACAATCAGGTGACAGCAGCTTATATAAATCGTCAGGGCGGCGTGTGCTCAGCTAGACTTAGCCAGGAAGCTGCTGTGAAAAATACACTATTGCCATGTTAATGAGGACATTATGCAGAAAGTGGTGTCCAATAAGGAGCTAACATATATAAGATAGCGGATCAGGATCTTCAGACACCTTCCACCAGAGGTGGCCAGATGCTGAGCGGCCTTCACCTTTGCCAGAAAGATGCTTCGCGACAAGCCCGGAGTCAGATTTGGACTCTTATATCCAGCAAAGTTACAAAACAGATCAGAAGCGTTCTTCACGGACGCAGAGGAGGCTCGCCAATATGCCTAACGCCACTTTAGACCAGGGGACTAAGAGAGAGAGAGGCACCAGTACAACGAAGGTTTGGATAAAATGGGTAATAAATAAACTTAACTGAGGACGGTTAATGTTACCTACAGTCAGTGACTGTTGAATTAGGTCCTTGTCAGAGTTAAATGTTTACATGGTACAACCATATAGTTGCTTTTAAGGTTGACAATGACTGCTGTTTTTGCTGCTCAAGAATGTTAATTTCATTTAATGTTGAGCTTTTGCCTTGAGCAGAGCAGTAGAGCTGGGACCTATTTTAATATCCAAGCAAACAATACAAATTTTTTTCATGATTTCTCAGGTATGAGACAGTTAATATATGTAAGTGAAAAGACAAGAAATGTTGGATATGGAACAAATACCTAGTTGCTAACAATTATACTTATCTGTTACTATCAGGGATGCCTTTTAATTGCTGCCTGAGTCTTCATTTTTTTAAATTTCATGTGGAAAATAATGTGGTGATACTCATGGGGTTAACTTGCTTAAGGATACAGGTTTTGGTTTGGAGTTAGTTTCATAGCCGTGGAGCTACATAACTGATTGACACGATTGTAAGAATTAAGAATGGGTTGTTTTTCAGGAGGAGGGAGGATAGATGTGGGGGAAGGAGAAAAGCTTTAATTTCTTCACATAGACCAATATCCTTGCTGAATACGGGACCATAAACTGTCCCTCCCTGCTTTCAAACTTGCCACCATCACACCCATAATTAAAAAACCCGCAGTGGACCCTGAAGACCCTAACAATTTTCGCCCCATTTCCAACCTCCCCTTTCTGTCAAAAATTCTGGAACGCTCTGTCGCCACACAACTTCAACAAGACCTCCACTCCAACCAGCTCTATGAGACCTTTCAATCTGGCTTCAGAACCCACCACAGTACCGAAACCGCATAAAAATCACAAATGACCTCCTGCTTGCATCTGACTCTGGTTCCCTCACCATACTCATCTTCCTTGACCTGTCAGCCTTTGACACCATCAACCATTCCACCCTCCTCCACCACCTTCAGTCCATTGGCATCTCTGGTTCAGCCCTCTCCTGGTTCAACTCCTACCTCTCCAACAGATCTCACTACATCTCCATTAACAACTGCTCATCCCACACCATCCCTGCTACTCATGGAGTAAACTCGGACTCTCTGTTATCATTCAAACAATCACTCAAAACTTACCTGTTCACAAATGCATATGACCCCTAACCACCCATAATTTTTGTTCTGTTTTATCCTTTGTAAATCGTCTTTGAGTCTTTCTGAAAAGCGCTATAAAAATTTTATGCATTATCATTATTATTATAAAATTCTGGCAAAATCCTTAGCTCTGAGACTCAGCCCGCATATGGCTGAACTGATACATCACGATCAGACAGGATTTATCCCTAGTAGACACTCATTTCATAATCTCAGACGCCTGCTTAATATTCTATACACCCCTAGACAGCCTAAAGAAGATTTATTTGTACTAAGCCTGGATGCTGAAAAGGCGTTTGACTGTGTGGAGTGGGCCTATTTGCTTGCAGTCTTAGAAAAATTCGAAATTTGGAGCTAGGTTCATTTCATGGATGAAACAACACTAATGCTAAAGTTTTAACAAACCAGACACTTTCACACTCATTTAATTTGTATAGAGGTACTCGTCAGGGATGTGCTCTCAGCCCATTGTTGTTTGCACTTGCGTTAGAGCCTCTTGCTGAGACGATTCGTGCAAATATTAAAATTCATGGTTATGACACAGAATACACATCAAATAAAATCTCACTTTATGCAGATGACATTTTGATCTATGTAACAAGGCCGCTGATTTCTATGCCTATTCTACTGGAGACAATTGATTTATTTAGCTCATTCTCAGGATACAGGGTTAACTGGGGAAAAGTGAGCTGATGCCAGTGCACTGTGAAAATACAGATGTACTAGATTGGGTGCCATTTAAATTAGAAAAATTCACAAAATTTACCTATATATTTATTAAATATTTGATGAATGCCTTTTTTTAAAAAATTAGATGCCATCTTACTTCCATTTATTTGGAACCATAAATCCCACAGAATCAAAAAAGGACAGTTAAGGAGGCATAAAACAAGAGGTGGGCTGGCCCTCCCAGACTTTATGCAATACTATTGGGCCGCTAATATTTGCTGCATCTCCTACTGGTTAGAAGAGACGATTGTGCTCGCTGGCTGGTTGGACATGGAACGAGAAGACTGTTTTCCTTTACTCGATTGGTGCTGTCCTGATGTCTCCAATCAGTCTTAAAAAGTCATGTTATGAATATAATCCAGTCATCTGTAGTGCGATTCAAATCAGGAAGCAAATGTTGAGAATTTTAACCTCAGGACTGTATCCTTTATGTCACCGCTATACGCCAATCCAGCGTTTACCCCTTCTACTATGGATGGAGCGTTTGATTGATGGAGAGAGTCTGGATTGTGCTGCATTGGGGACTTGTATGTTCAGGGGACCTTTGCCTCATTTCAGCAGCTACAGGAGAAATACAGACTTACAAAGAATGACTTTTTTAGATATCTCCAGGTGAGACACTGTGAGGACTCACCTGGACAAATTTGAGTTAGCGACACCAGATAAGCTTGATCAGTGTCTCAGAGACTGTGTAACAGAGAGAAATACAATCTCATTCATATATAAGGTACTGCAAGAACTCCGACCAGTCAGCATGGACAGAATAAAAAGAGACTGGGAGAGAGAACTAGGACTTGAAATAGCGGAAGACATTTGGGACAAATGCCTGAAATACTGTATGTGAACACCTGTTCCCTTAATGCTAGACATTGTCTCATTCAATTTAAAATCTTACACAGAGTGCATTATTCAAAGGTAAAACTACATAAAATCTTTCCAGAGACATCACCAATCTGTGAAGAGTGTGATCAAGCAGAAGCAGACTTACTACATAGTTACGTCCTATGTCCCAAACTAGAGGAATTCTGGGTCACAATATTCTCTTTCTACTAAAAAATTTTGAAGGTTTAAATAAACCCAGACCAACTTTAGTTGTTCTGGGGGTATCAGAAAATATTTGAAATGGTGCACAGCGCCACCTCCTGTCCTATAGCCTTCTGTGTGCTAAGAAACTAATTCTGTTGCTCTGGAAGAAAACAGACACTCCAACTTTTACAGCTTGGATAAAACTAAACTGACTGATACTCTGCATTTGGAGAAGATTAGATACACACTCAGTGACAGTTTAGGAGATTTTGATAAGATCTGGAATCCATTGATTTCATGAGAAAGTCAGATTGATAAGATGAACCATTCTTACTTGGCATCTTGTTGGTCCTAAGTAGCACTACTTTGGGTTGGGGTGGGCAAGGATGGCAATTTATATTTCTGATGATGTTTTCAGTTATTGTACTCACATGGTTTGTTGTTCTGTATTTTTTTTATGGCTTATAACAAAATGAAGCCATTTGCCCAACGTGCATGAAACTATGATGCTGTTAATGCTTCACAATAAAGATATTGGAAAAGCTCTTCAGGCCATGGGCCAGATATGGCCCACAAGCAACCCCCCACAACTAAACCAAACCAACTTTTTTTGAAGCCCATAATTATACTGAAAATGATTTTGAATGTTAACACAAAAAAATTGTGATGAAACTAATTTTTGGGCTTATTGAAGTTTGCGTGAATGATACATGACACCCCATATATATAATGCCCTACCAAATGCTCAGTTTTTTTTTATTTAAACTTATATCGCAAATAAAGACTCTGAGCCATGTCTTCTTCAATATGACAACTTAATTATTATTTAGCCATTTAGTTTTGTCACAAATATTTAAATTATTAAAAAAAAAACTCAGACATTTCATTTTTTTGTCTATGGATCAAAAAATTACTTAACATTTCAATTATTCTCTCATCAGAAGTACTGAACAAGTAACCAGTGAGTGGTAACCATTTGATGGTGCTAAAATGTCCAGTGTTATATGATTTCCACTACTGTACATTAATCTTTATTCTCTGGAAAATTTGTTCATCATCAACTCAGGTATGAGAAATTATCAGCCTATTTATTTTTTTCAGTACAGACAGACATGCTCATCACAGATAATTTACATTTTGGAGCATTCGCTGCCTGAAAACACAATGTGCACATTTCAAGTTGTATTGCAGATTTTTTTCAAGATTTTTTTATTTTAGACTCTCTCCGAATTAATTTCTAGCTACGTGTCGATGCCAGTATGGTGTGTTTCATGTCCCTTTTAAAGTGATGTTTAAGCTAATGAAAATATGCACAAAATGGCCGCCGAGTTCAGTCATCACATGATGCATGTGCTTATGATTAAACAAAATGGCCGTGCAGCATTCCACAGTTGCTATGGATACTGTGAAGGTACATCATTTTAATCCATGTGGTTACCATGGTGACATCTAAGGTGCATCATTTCAGTTTGATCCTCATTTGAAGCCAAACACGATCAGAGACAGTCAGAAAGAGTTTTTCTCCTGCTGAAATCTGTGAATTCTTCAATCAATCAAACCCCAGCTACAAATTTTCACCAGACAAGGAAAGAATAAAGATCTCCTGATAACAGTGAAGCAAAACATCAAACTTCTGAGATGGAAAATGTAAGATATTCACTTTTTGATGGTCAGAGGTGGCTAAGCTAACTAATGCTAATGATTGAGAATGAGGGAACAAATGCTGATCACTTTTTTGTCTGAACATGTGTGAGTCTGAGTTTTCAAAACTGCTTAAAACATTTCAAAATTGATTGGAAATTAACATTTTATGTAAGGATTCACAATGTAAATGAAACAGTGACACCTGAGCCAACAAAGTTTTACCCTCTATGGAGACAAATGAGTTCAGTAACTGTACTTCTTAAATTTCAAAGTTATTTCGAGGCAAGTATTTTTCATGATAGCTGAGTTCATAAATGTTTTACATTTTAAATAATACAATGACTTTTTAACAGTAATGGGGATGTTAAATCTTAGTGACTCTCTGCAGACTGTCTTAGTCTATTTAAAAGTGAGGTTTTTCAATCTTTCATCTTAAAATAAAGTGATAAAAACATGAGAGGTGCTTAGTTAAAATAAAAATACTATGTTTGGGGATGGAAAATGTAAGATATTCACTTTTTAATGTTCAGAGGTGGCTAAAGCATCAGCTGTCTCTGAAATATCTTCAGCTGTATCTTATTTTCTGGAAATCAGAAGATTCAATAGCAACAACCACATAGCCTCATATATGTATTTTTTCACCACAAATCTAACGTCATCACCTGTGAGCCTACAACAGTTTTGGAGATAAATTAAACCATCATGTGGGGCAGTGGAGTATTGGGAGCAAAATCACATTTTCCTTTGTTATTTTTGGACAAATCACTGAAAACACCTTTCCCCTACCAAGTAACTGTCATGTTGTTCTTTTACAAATATGGGAATGATTGTCAAAAATATCAGTAAAATGCAGTTTTATGTAAAACAGAAACTAAATTTTCCACTGGCCTTACAGCCTGCTATGGGGGTCCAGAAGGATTTCTTTTCACAGGGCCTGAAATCCCTTCCAGCGCCCCTGCATGCCAGTAACGTTGGAAGTCATCAGGGTTAAATTTTGTTCTCTCCAGAGAATAAAACTTCCTTCCACCTTTCAATGTCCCATGTTTGGTGCTCTGGTGCAAACTCCAAACGGGCAGTTTTGTGGTGTTGAAGGAGTCGAGGCCTTTGAAGAGGTTTTTTGTTCTTAAACCTTCTCTCACAGATGCCGTCTGATGGTTATTGGACTGCAGTCGGCACCAGTAACAACCTTAGTTTGTGCCCAGGATCATCCCGTGTTTTGACGGACAGCCAGTCGGATCCTCCGGCTCAGGGCCAGGGAAGTTTTTTTGGGTCTACCACTTGATTTTTTTGTTTCATAACCCTCAGGATCTGTTAAGGAGTTTAACATGACCGTCTTACTGCGTCCAACCTCAGCAGCAGTGGCATGGAGGCCTTGCTTATGCAGCTCAACAATCCGACCGCGTTCAGAGGGAAAGCTTTTCTGCCTTTTCCATCAAGAGGTCATGACAGTGTGAATACCTGACAGAAAATGACACTGAATCCACATTTTTGTGAAGAGTTTGGCTTTTAAAGGCTGTGGTCTTAAACTTTTGATCAGCTGATGAACAGCCTCTTTCAGTTACTGGTTGTTGGCAGTAAATTGCTTACTCAATTTTTTTGTCTCACTCCCATTTCTTCTTTTTGCATTTTGAAGCTCTACTTCGAACCTTCTTAAGATCCAACAGAGCAAAATGTACATTTATGCAATTTTTCAACAGGTCTTAAATTTTGATCAGGAGTGTTTATACACACACATATACACACATATACAGTGTCCAGCATAAATGAGTGCACCCCTATTAAAAGTTATGTCTTAATCTATGTCTAAATGAACAAAAGAACAATTTCCAAAGTTTTGACAAAGCTGACTTTAACATAACATTTTTTAAGATGAAAATCGTAATGAGCGTAATATGATAACTAAAGTTTCGCTTTGCTCCCACCCCTTTGATTGGTCTGTACCAATCTTTGCATCCTGATCTTAAATTGAGAAAAATACTTCTTTATGTGCAACTTAAAAAATCTTGTTTGCAATCAATGGCCCACATTTGGGGAAGTATTTTGTGGTATAGTATGCCATAGAAAATGTTGATTTTGAAAGGAAACTAAAGGTTTTCTGACAAATCTGAAGGGGTGTACTCATTTATGCTGAGCACTGTATATACACATATACACAATTATTAGAACTTTGACATAATTAGAGGTTTCAGTTGTTTTTGTTGAATTGGCCATTAAAATACCCCAAAAATGTTTAAAGAATTAACCCTCCTATTTTCCTTGAAGTCAATCTTATTATTTTGTTCATATCAGATCATCATTAATATTTTCAAGTCTCTTTGACTAAAAGTTTCTCTCATTCCTTGTTTTCAAGTTCAGGTCCATGAGTGTTTTATTGTCCATTTTGTCACCTCTCACGATCCAGTTTAACTGAAATAAATTGTTTTTCCGTGACTCTGTCCTGAAGTTTCCTGCTTGATTGCACTCTGACTGGACATCCCTCTGATGATCGTCACATTAACACTAAACAAACTTTCTTCAATAAGCCGTCACATCTACAACTACGACTCCTCCAAACATCCTTTATTACAATTGTGGTTAATAACATTTCATTCACAGCACCACCTTATAAGGCTGCCAGGACTACATAACAAACTGTTCTTGTGTTGTTTCCGTTTTTATCTGGTCCCAGTAAATCAATGAATAAATCAGTTTTAAAGTCTGTTATCTCTGCCTGATTTTGTGGCTCCAGTAACAGATAAAACCCTCCAGGCTGCTGCCCTCTAGTGGTTTCACCAGCACACTGCACCATAGCTGTTGGTTTCTTATTGATCAAATGATTGTTTACTGTGAAGAAATATGAAGTCAAACAGTCATAGTCAACTCAAATGTATCAACTTTATATTCTGAAATGAGCAGAACATCTAAAAACTGCAGGAAGTGAAATAAAATGTTTTCAACACAGTCAAGAAATAAAAGGTTGGCATTAAAGTTCATTTAGTTCATTGTTGATGAATAATATTAAACAGATTTATTGTACAAGGAAAAGGCTAATCTGATCTTTAAGTAATGAGTCTTTCATTCATATAACCTGATGATTTGTCCTCATAGAAGTTTGAGCTCTGATTACAGTAAAACAGGGAGCGGTCCCTTCAGATCAGTCGTGGTTTTAAAACACTTTGGTGCTTCACTCCCTCAGTATGATCCTGTGGTGGATCAAACTGAGGGAGTTATCAAATTTAATTATCAGCTGTAAGTTAGGAAAAAAATCTTCAATAACTTTTGAGTCTCATCTTGTTTAACTCTGCAGCTGAAGTCAGTCTGATCAACGCTGTATAACTAGTTCTCTCAAACAGGTGCTGTGGAAAAATGCTGTTCTGATAACAAAAATCAAAATGGCTGCCTCCTGTTTAGTTTCCAACATGGCTGCCAGAGGCTGTTTTTTAGGTCCTGGAATGGTACATACGACCAAAATGTTTCACAACTGCAGCATGAACGGTCTTTAGGGGCTGAATCTACAAATTATAGTAGGGGGTGCCATTTAGACATTTGTACATGTCCACTTGTGAAAACCATGTGACCAGTCAAACTCTTTCAAAAGGTCATGTGTGTCAAGGTCGGTGTGCTGAGACCCAGAGGAGGCTCGTGTAGTTTTCTCCAGGAGGGGCTGTAACTCCAAAATAGACATATACCAAAAACAGGGTTTCTGCAGGTTTGAACAAATTTAAGGCTTTTAAAGACCTTTTTAAGACCATTTTGAATCAAAGTTAAGATCTACATGAAGTCAGAGAAAGTAAGGAAAACTGCAGTCACAGAGCTGCTTTCAAACTAACCAAATTTATCACCACAGAACAGCCCATAAACAATCAAGAATAATGTAATTTATACAATGGAGTGAGTAAGTGAGTGTCAGGGTTATTATACTTCTTAAAATTTAATTGGGTTTTATTTTCATTAAGCTTTTCAGATAGTTTTTTTTCAGTTTTAATTTAGTTTTAGTTAGTTTAATAAGTAAATAAATAAAAAGGCAGTGGTAAATTTATATACACAATTTAATTTCAGACATGACAAAATATAATTTAAGACCTAGATCACCAAAAATGGACAGATTTAAGACTGTTAAAGGCCTAAAACTGAGATTATCAAATTTAAGACCCTGCAAAATCTTCTGCATGGCCTAAGATAGAGTCACAAACCTAAAAATGAATGAACCAATTATATACATGATGGAGATGACTATGAGTCAGCTGACTGAATTATTTGATGAATGAAGGAAAGATTTGGATGCTGTCTGTCATTATGATGGAGTGGAAAAAGAGGGATTATGGAGTGTGCCATCGTTCTCATGCTGACACACACGTGTAAAGTAAACCCTCTCTGTTTTCTGCTCGTCATACATCATGGAGGAGGTCATTTAACCTAAAAGCCGGAAGTGTAAAACCGAGTGTGCTGTCGCCCTCTGTCTTTGGACTGATGATTAATTATGATGTTCGGCTGATCAGGTCCGAGCTCTTTCACCTGCAGCTTCTCCTGATACGTTCTCCTCTCCAAAGGTTTTGATTTAAGGGTAACACTTTAGAATAACGATCATTTGTAAGGCATTTATAAGCTATTAGTAGATATTAGTAGATAGTTAACTAATCATGAACGAACCACTTATAAACATTTGTAAATGATTATTATATCATTTATAAATGATTATTAAATCATTTACAACTTAGCTTACAAGACATTTATAAACTATTAGTTGATATTGAACTAATCATGAGTAAACTATATATATACATTTATAAATGATTATTAAACCATTTATAAATAAAGTTGCACAACATTTATTTATGATGTATACATTATTAAAAACACTGCATCAATATTATTGGCTCATGATTTGTTCATCATTAACTACTGTTATTTTTATGTGTAAGAAAACTTTTTTTATGATATAACGAAATATTCTTTAACTACATGTATTGTGTTTTTCATGATTAATAAATGATTTGTAATAAGTCAGTATAAATCACGTTAAGTCTTTGTTGCAGCCCAAGCATTTGTGAAAAAAAATCATCAATTCCTGTTTTTTATCAAACCATTTCAATACATTTACAACTTAATAGTGCATAGTTTATAAATGTGCTACTTTAAGATTCATAAGTAATCTGTGGATTATTTTTTTCAATATGATCAACCTGATTAGTAAATTGTCAGTGAAATACTTAAGATTTGTTTTAAAAAAAAAACCCACTGTACCACCATTTGTTTATTAAAACCATTTATTTATTATTTTGTTCAACAAATTATTTGTTACACATCCATAAAACATTTATACATCATTTGCGGATGCTATTGTGGCCCCTAATCTAAAGTGAAAACTATTCTCTATTTACAAATGTTTGGTAATGTTTATAAATGATTTGCAGACTTTTTACTCACCTCTTTTAAATGAGCTAGTTTTGGTGAATACAGATATAAAGCAATTACTAACTTGTCTTGTCTAACAAATGATTTGTTACACATTCTTAAAACATCTATAAAGCATTTGCAGATGTTATTATGTCCCCTAATCTAAAGTGAAAACTATTCTCTATTTACAAATGTTTGCCAATGTTTATAAATGATTTGCGGACTTTTTACTCACCTCTTATAAACAATCTGGCTTTTGTGAATACAGATATAAAGCAATTAACTTGTTTAACAAATTATTTGTTACACATTCATAAAACATTTATACATCATTGGCGGATGCTATTATGTCCCCTAATCTAAAGTGAACTCTGTTCATCATTAACAAACATCTCATAATGTTTGCTGAAGATCTGTAGACTTTTTCATCACATTATAAATGTTGTTGACAACTTTGGCATCCATCCTTCTTTGTGACATCAAACAGTGACAGAATTAGGAGTACAGAGTATAAGAGTATAAAACATTTGGTAACACTTTATTTGAAGGGGTATACAGAAGACTGACATTACGCTGTCATAATCGTGACATGACACCTGTCATTAACATGAATAAGGCTTCATGAAGGTTGTCAGAATAAAATAACCTCCAGTTTTGTCATATGACCACTTCATAACAGACCTGATCATCAAACAGAAAGACAAAGTTTAGTATAATCTCTTAACTTTAAATTAATGGTTGGACTTGACATTAACTGTCATTAGACAATTATATCTGGCTTGATGGATACACTTCTGGATGTATGTATATGTATATATGTGTATATGGATATTTCATATGTATTTGTGTATTTATTTAAAATGAAGAAAATGACTTCAGCCTAGTCTATTGTAAAATGCTAAAATGCCTTAAGAAAACACCTGCTATGAATTGACGCTATAAAATTGAAGATTGATTGATATAGTAGTGTAGTGGTTCTTGCAAATATACCTGCATATCCCCTGCACTACACTACTGCATTAAATATCATATTATTCTCACACACACACACACATATATATATATATATATATATATATATATATATATATATATATATTCTCTGTAATAATTTCATAAATTTATTGCCACTGGAACCCTAATTTCCCCTGAGGATGTCTTTCCAAAGGGATTAATACAGTACTATCTAATCTAGTCTAATCTAATATTGATGAAGTTAAAGCTTGTTTACAGTGATGCTGATTTCGACTTCTGGCTCCTAAATAAAACAATGAACAGTGAGTACAGCAGTGAAAACTGAAGCAGGTACAATCGTCCAAGCCAACGTCAATAGTATGATGTAAGCCTTGATAACTAAAATAGATTAAAATTAAAACAATACACAACACAGCTAGCTATTTAGCGCCAAGCTTCTGCTTACCACCGTAACTCATGCGGTGATAGGTTATCAGATCCATGCTTCTGTAGCATTTCATCCTCCTCCTCAACATCTCTGCATCCATCTAACTATTCTTCTTTTGCTCCTGGTAGTATTCGCATGTCTCGTATTTATAAGAAGTCCTTTTAATCGAGCCATAGCACCAGTACTGAGGTTTCTAACCTTACAGCCTCTGACTTCAGTTTCCCTCAGTGTTGAGACGTTTTTTCATTTGGGCGGTCATTGAGCTCCGAAACGTAATGTGTTAGTTGAATTTATTACCGTGTACATTGTTATTGATGTTTTTGACGGGTGGGGCAGTGAAAGTGAATGACATACACGTGTGCCAGAGGTAAACAAATTGAACTCACCCCACACAACTGTTAACGCGCCTGCACCTACCTGACTGAGAGAGAGGACTGAGAAACTGGAGCCGGACAGGTGCCAAAGGAAGAGAACAGGGCATCACCGAGACAGAGTACCCACAAAGTCATCCATTCAAGGTAAGTTAAACTTGTAAGGACAGTTTAAGGACAGCTATTTTCATGCAAAATCACACGTTTTTACAAGTCTTACAAGTCCTAAAACTCAGTTTTAAGACCAGGTATTAATCACGTAAGGGTGTGACTAATACCTGGAAAAAGCATCATTGAGGTTTTTATGCAATGGAAACGAGAGGTACGACTTGGCAAGGAGACGATAAATAATCTGCTCAAATTATTTAAGTGTCTTTTACAGTAACGGTCTTTTAGTGAAAAGTAACCCCATAGCCAGAATGACAGTATATTGCATTGCATACAACTGACAAACCCTGAATAAAAATTGAAAATATGTCAACTGAGATAGCCATGTCCCAGAATTAACGTTTCTCACACGCAGTTTCATAGCAGTTGATGGTAAGCAGTGATACGTTTGTAATAAAAACACTCTTATCAGTAACTATATTTTAGACATCAGTTAAACATGTAACAGTACTGATTTTAATATCACGTGTCAGATTGCCACTAACGCTTTCAAAATAACATGCTTGTAGAAATTGTTTTCAAAGTTCTTGAAAATATTATTCCTCCTTGTTATAATCCATTTTATGATCTAGTTAAATCTTTAAAAAGTTATAGGGGCTGTTTCATTAATTAATAGCTGGACTAGATTTTCATTACAGATATCTGTGATTCAGTTTTTCTTGTCAAAATGAGCACATCAGATGTCTGCAAAACAACTTACAGTATGTAGGGTTATACATGCAAAGACACATCATGTGCATCTGCCTACACACGTACGCAGGTTCATACATAAAAACATTAAAAAACAAAACATTTAACAAAATAACTGACCTTAAAATACTGGCAGTTGGACCCACCACATAGATTGATCTCCTAAAAGGCACAGTAGGGTGTTCAGTTATTGAAAAATGTAAAGTAATGATAATGAACAATATCAAGAGAGACAATATGATGCATCTGTTCTCATGATTTCTTAAATGTTGCTTGGGCTCTTGTCCAGGAACTTATAGTTTAATCTTTAGTACTTTATAACAGGAAACAAATGTGAATGAGTTCCTTAAAGTAACCTGCAGAGCTGAGAGTTTACTAATGTAGCTGAGATGATACAGTGTTTTTTTTTTGTTTGTTTTTTTTTTGCTTTTTACTACTTTAGGTAGATGGAAACTCAGAGGGCCTAATAACTTTTACTTTATGTCAGTGTTCCTCATTAATAGTAATATTTTAATTTTTATTAAAAATCACTCTAATCTACTTTGCTTTCCTCAGCCTATGCTTTGCTTTCTTCTTGATATGTCAAATATGTCAATACAACTGAAGTAGATAAGAAAGGATTATACTCACCTTGATGGTTCATTGTGCATTGTTCACCCAGGTTGTTTATGTTACAGTAGATGCATCCTCTAAGGCAGGTAGGAAAAGTAAAATACTTGTTGTGCTGGTCGCTGTGCATCCTTCTTCCTGGCTGGAAATGGTAGACATTGCTAGACTCAAAGGCAGATTGAAAATGAACTATAACTAGCCTGGAGGGAGGATGCACTGCTAACCAGCAGGGTAAGTAGAATCCTTTTTCATCAGCTACTTATGAACCCAGTTAAAAATTATACAAAAATGTAGGCATAAAAACATTTTGTCTCTGATTTTGTTTCTCTTAAGTTACTACAACTGATGGAGTCGTCTGCCACTATGAAGAAGCCATGAGGAAATTTGCTAATTGTGGATCCATGAGAAGGGCCTTCACCAAGATGAACGTTGACCACAACACAATTGTGAGAACGGCAGAAATGAGCTTCCTATCACATTTCCAGACACCTTGAAGGAGCTGCTCCCAAGTGATGAAGATCACAATTCAAAGAAGATCTTTAAACTCGCAGAGCACTGTAGGAGAGCTGTAACCAATGAGATGGCTGAAACAATCACAGCAAAGAAAACAAGGGGGAAACTCCTGCCATTAGTATTTAAGTACACTTAAGTGAACAAACATGATCACAAATGTTAGGACTCTTTTTTCAAAGAATAAGTGGTACTGTTTTGTTTTTATTGAGTTGCATCACTGCTAAGTCATATACCATTATAGTTTGGAATATGTTGGGGCCCTCTGTGTTGTTTTTAGAATCAATCTAAAAGAAAAGAAATATTTCTTGACTTAACTGGTGCTTTGTACAGGTATTAATGTGATTTCATCAGACTGTATCATAGGACTTAATGACATCTTAATAACTAGTTCAAAATGTTTCACTTTACTTCAGGTCAAGGAAATAAGTCATTTTACAATGGTCCATTATAATTGTCTAATGACAGTCAATGTCAAGTCCAACCATTAATTTAAAGTTAAGAGATTATACTAAACTTTGTCTTTCTGTTTGATGATCAGGTCTGTTATGACATGTTAATTTCAAGTGGTCATATGACAAAACTGGAGGTTATTTTATTCTGACAACCTTCATGAAGCCTTATTCATGTTAATGACAGGTGTCATGTCACGATTATGACAGCGTAATGTCAGTCTTCTGTATACCCCTTCAAATAAAGTGTTACCAAATGTTTTATACTCTTATACTCTGTACTCCTAATTCTGTCACTGTTTGATGTCACAAAGAAGGATGGATGCCAAAGTTGTCAACAACATTTATAATGTGATGAAAAAGTCTACAGATCTTCAGCAAACATTATGAGATGTTTGTTAATGATGAACAGAGTTCACTTTAGATTAGGGGACATAATAGCATCCGCCAATGATGTATAAATGTTTTATGAATGTGTAACAAATAATTTGTTAAACAAGTTAATTGCTTTATATCTGTATTCATAAAAGCCAGATTGTTTATAAGAGGTGAGTATAAAGTCCGCAAATCATTTATAAACATTGGCAAACATTTGTAAATAGAGAATAGTTTTCACTTTAGATTAGGGGACATAATAACATCTGCAAATGCTTTATAGATGTTTTAAGAATGTGTAACAAATCATTTGTTAGACAAGACAAGTTAGTAATTGCTTTATATCTGTATTCACAAAAGCCAGATTGTTTATAAGAGGTGAGTAAAAAGTCTGCAAATCATTTATAAACATTACCAAACATTTGTAAATAGAGAATAGTTTTCACTTTAGATTAGGGGCCACAATAGCATCCACAAATGATGTATAAATGTTTTATGAATGTGTAACAAATAATTTGTTGAACAAAATAATAAATAAATGGTTTTAATAAACAAATGGTGGTACAGTGGGTTTTTTTTTAAACACATCTTAAGTATTTCACTGACAATTTACTAATCAGGTTGATCATATGGAAAAAAATAATCCACAGATTACTTATGAATCTTAAAGTAGCACATTTATAAACTATGCACTATTAAGTTGTAAATGTATTGAAATGGTTTGATAAAAAACAGGAATTGATGATTTTTTTTCACAAATGCTTGGGCTGCAACAAAGACTTAATGTGATTTATACTGACTTATTACAAATCATTTATTAATCATGAAAAACACAATACATGTAGTTAAAGAATATTTCGTTATATCATAAAAAAAGTTTTCTTACACATAAAAATAACAGTAGTTAATGATGAACAAATCATGAGCCAATAATATTGATGCAGTGTTTTTAATAATGTATAAATCATAAATAAATGTTGTGCAACTTTATTTATAAATGGTTAAATAATCATTTATAAATGTATATATATAGTTTACTCATGATTAGTTCAATATCAACTAATAGTTTATAAATGTCTTGTAAGCTAAGTTGTAAATGATTTAATAATCATTTATAAATGATATAATAATCATTTACAAATGTTTATAAGTGGTTCGTTCATGATTAGTTAACTATCTACTAATATCTACTAATAGCTTATAAATGCCTCACAAATGATCGTTATTCTAAAGTGTTACCTAAAAAATTGTATGATTGGGTGTGCAAATTTTAAAGTGATTTTAATGCTGATGAAAATACACACAAAATGGCCGCCGAGTTCTGTCATCATGTGTTCATTATTTCATTATTATAAAACAAAATGGCCTTGCAGAATTCCATAGTTGCTCGGGATACTCTGAAAGTGAATCATTAAAATCAGCTCCTTGGTTCAACTTAACAGAATCACAGCTAGAGTTTGCCCCCTGCCAACTTTTCATACAATCACACTGCAGCTACAAAATTTACAGTCGACTCTTCAGTCTGACTCTCTGACTCTGTCATGTTGTTTTCAAAGTTGTGTTTTTTAGTTTTACTCAATAAAATGAAGTGAGAATACTTTGGAGGTGTTTTGTGGTTATAACAGTTGTATTTTTGTGTGTGCATGAATTTGCTTTTAACACTTTTCTGAAGCTGATGGAAACAAACACCCAATTTTTCCATTTTTTAAATGAAAATCATTCAGTTTAATGTCTCATTGCACTCTGAAATGGAAGTACAGTACAAATAAGCAATTGGAGTAAAAAAAGAAATCATGAAATCAACTTATGGGCCAAAATGTGTTCACAACTCTTGAATCAGATATTTTGACCCACTCCTCATGAACAAACTGCTCCAGCTGTCTCAGGTCTGAAGGGTGTCTTCTCCAGACTGCATGTTTCAGCTCCTTCCACAAATGTTCAATAGGATTTAGATCAGGGCTCATAGAAGGACACTTCAGAATAGTCCAGTGTTTTGTTCTGAGCCATTCTTGGGGTTTTTTCGCCGTGTTTTGGGTCATTATCCTGTTGGAGGACCCATGACCTGTGACTGACACCAAGCTTAGTCCAAGTAGGTTGATTGTGTCTATGTAGATAATATGCTTATACTTTCTTTAACAGACAAGAAGGTTTTTAGTTCATACCTTTACATGTTTCGACGGAACTCTTCCGTCTTCGTCAGAAGAGTCACCTGATGTTAGTGTGGCGTGTCCTTTTCAGCTGATTTTACGGAGGTGTGATCATCGTGTCAGATTTGACAGGTCGACCGCGCCTCCTGCTGTCTGGTCGCTCCACCAGGATGGCACTCCAGGTGTGAGATAGCATGTGTGCCCCCTCGTCCCGGTTCAGCGTCCTGTGGGCATGCTTCCTGATTTCAATTGCTTCCATGATCCAGCGTTGGTGTCTATTGCTCTCTGTGCAAATGACTTTGGCATTATTCCAGTCCATGATGTGGATTTCCCTCTTGTAATGATCTGTGATGGCTGATTTTGCATTTTCTTGTAACGCCTTGTCTTTGTTGTTTGTGTCTGTCTTTTTTCCATTTCTTTTCACATTCCTTTTGGTGTCTTTTTTTTCCTTATGTTAAAACTTCTGCCCGTCTCTCCAATGTATGTTTTGCTACAAGAGTGGCATGGGATTTTGTATATAACGTTGAATTTTTTTTATCTTGCTCTATTTCATCATTTGGATGCACAAGTAACTGTCTTAGCTTGGTGTGTGGTTTTACCGGTGTGCTAATCATAGGCGCAAATCCCGGGGGGGAAGCAGGGGACATGTCCCCCACTTCCACAAAGTTGTCCCCCCCAAAAATCCGGTTCAAATAAGATTTTTCTAGTAGTACAGTAACATGTTTTGACGTTCCAATACAACTAACACCACTTAAAAACACATTGTCAGACAATTTTCACTGTAAAAGATTACAACCCCCCTCCCCTCACAATGGTTTGGTCCAAACTGTTTCTCCCGGTGACCGGCGTAGCTGCTGCTGCAGAGCTGTGTACACACAGAGGCAGGCGGACAGAGCGGTAGGGATCGGACGAAGTAAGTGTATTAAAACACAGAATGACTGATAAGTTGTTTACCACTCCACTTGTTCAACAAGCACAACATGAAAAGCAAAATTTCAACTCCTGTGTTTCAAAGTCTGCCAGCATGTTTTAAATTAACACAGCACACAACTTATAGGGTGTTTATTTTCAAACTAAAATGAAATTTGCACTGTATGCAGCACATCTTTTCATCTTATTTTGTAATGAATCTGTGAATTGTCCAGAGTTTTTCTCTGCTGCTGGCTGCAAACAGCCTCTCATTTCTGCCTGATGCAACAGACTGTGACAGTCAGAGAGGACAGACAGGTGACATGCTGACATCCTCATCCCCTCATATATGACACAAATATCACACTGTATTAGAATTCTCTTTAAACATTTATTCACTTTACTTCTATTCCAGATTTATTTATTTAAGAAGAAAGTAGTTATATCTTGGACTTACATGTTCACTTGAACACATCCAGTTTCTGATTACGTTATGATCGTTAATTGCCACTCCTTATATTCCTCCATTTAAAACACTTTTTACATTATTTTTTAAGTCAGGTGATTTTACACTGGATATTTAGTTTATACAGTTGTGGACTTGCAGCCTGCACATTCAGGCCCAAACATTTTTCATTAATTGATCTGATCTATTGTGTAAGGAACAATGACTTACAGTTATTGTTTAATATAACTATGCAAGACATTTGAGAAAGTATCAAAACAATACACAAAATATAGCATTTATTTTAATGTCCCCCCCCAAGAATTACTCTCTGAAATTTTACTGTTTATTGTCCCCCCCCAACATTGAAGAGGGATTTTCGCCCCTGGTGGTAATATTGTACCTATTCATTGCTCTTTGTATTTTTTCTGTGAAGCCCCTTATGTATGGTAGTGTGACCACCCCCTTTGTTTTTTATCTTTTTTGTTTTTCCTTTCAGTCTGTGTGCTTTCCCTTTGTTTTACTTGTGCTTTTCCTTTCTCTATGGCCCATTTTGGGTACTGGCTTTCTTTTAGTGCTTTTTGTATGTGTTGTTCCTCTTCTTTTCTGTCCTCTTCTTGTGTCACCAAACTGGCCCGGTTGTATAGTGTCCTGACGACTGATAGTTTGTGGGCTGTGGGGTGTTCAGATGTCCATATATTGATCAGTGTGTGTAGGTTTCCTGTAGATTTTTATTTTGATGTCCCCGTTGTCTGTATGTTGTATTTTGATGTCCAGGAAGGCTATGGCATTGTCCGTCTCCTCTTCAAGCGTGAATTTAATTTTTCCTGTATTGTTCTCCTGTGTTCAGATAGTCCGTGAGCTCCTGTGTGTGTCCTTTTTTTTTTTTTAACCTTTTCCAGAATGTCGTCCACGTATCTTTTCCATAATGTGGGTCGGCATTGTTCAGGGGCAGATGTGATGGCCCTCTCCTCCAGATCTTCCATGAAAAAAACACATAAGATGAGGCCACATGAGACCAAGTTTTCTGACACTGGGCAGCACATTTTGCTCCAGAATGCCTTGATAGTCTTGAGATTTCATTGTGTACAGATTCAAGACACCCTGTGCCAGATGCAGCAAAGCAGCCCCAGAACATAACTGAGCCTCCTCCATGTTTCACAGTAGGTACAGTGCTCTTTTTCTTTGTATGCTTCATTTTTGCATCTGTGAAATGGAGCTGATGTGACTTGCTAAAAAGCTCCAGTTTTGTCTCCTCTGTCCAAGGACATTCTCCCAGAAGCTTTGTGGCTTGTTGTTATGTGTCCCGGGCACGGTGACCACAGTAACAAAAAGAACGATAATCGTGAAATGAAGGGAAAGACTCAGATCAGGGGACCACATGCACTCATTTCTCTCTCCAGATCAGGTCTGTTTAATTACTTAAACATATGTACATTTCATATGTAATGCATTTAGGAACCCTTGAACACATTACATCAGAGCAGGAGCATTTCACAAAAAAATTGGGGGGAAAATTACTAAGGGTGGAAGAAAACTAACAGAGAAATTACTGTGTGATCACTGTGTGAAATTACTGTCAGGAGAGTATGCGGGGCTTATTCCTGAAATCCAGACTCAGTCCGCTCCAGGAATGAATCGGACCCGCTTCGTCCTCGCCAGAGCCCTCGCATCACTCACAAATGACTTGCTGGATGGCCTGTGTACCACATCATGGAAGAGCTTTACGCACAAAACATCACTGCGCCGGGCGGCCTCAGCCATGAAGGGTCGGGTGCCAGTGCCACAGCGTCCAGTGGTCCTCCGGGGGGAAAGGTAAAGCGCCAGCTAAAAAGCGCACTGCCTTTTTTTCCTGCTTCTCCCAAACCGGAGCTCGGCGCTCCCTCCAAGAAGACGAAGCAGCCAAATTCCAACATCTCCACAGACAAGTCCATCCTGTCTTCACTTCTCGAAGTGAAATTGGCACTGGACATGATGCATGCCAGGCTGAACACCTTGGAAAGCAACGCGTAATCCTCCACTTGCCATGTCAACAACCCGGGTCCTTCGTCCGCGTCCCTAGCTACGCCGGCTCCACCAATCGCTGTCTTCCCGGTCGACGTCACTCCACAAAGATCCCTGGTATCTGCAGTCCCAGTTCCTGCCATGGGTTCTCTGTTTCTGCCTCCTGCTGCTGCCATTCCTGATTCTCTAAGGAACCAAAATTTTATCAGGTAATCCTATTTCCATCATCTTTAACAGCTGACAAAATGATTGAATTATAAGTCTGCCTCTGGGCCTGTCATGTATCTGCTCGTGTCATTAATTATTTATCTATTTTAATTATATTTTATATATGTATTTTATTCATTCATCTAGGAGGATCAGCATAGACTCAATTGCACAATTATTCAAACTAATTATTAAACCTTGCTCTTATTTTTAACAGGCCATGACATTAATCTGATGAAGATTCTGTTGTTGTGGTTCTGAATCTGCAGACAGATATGAGGATTGGGGGGACTTTTCAGTGGTTTTAAGGATCGTGATCTAAGACTGTCAAAGTCCCCTACTCCAGCAGAATTTAACGTGGCCTTCAGTGTTTTAGAGACACCATTTGCGAAGTACATCTGCAATGCAGAGAGGAGTTTAACACCTATTTAGCCATTATTTCAGATCTTGCACTTTCTTCAGTGGGTGGTGGGTCCTTTCTCAAAATCCGTCTTCCTCTTCTCCTTTTTTTCAGAGTGAGCCCCATAAGGGTCGCAATAAGGTAATATTCATTCAAACATCTCATTATAGCTCTCTCAGCTCATCATGACTCCTCAATCCCAAGTATAAACAGCTTAATTCACCTTGAACCATTCTCTTTATACTACGCTTCCATAGACAACGCAAATGCAAATGATTTACTCAGCTGGGGCTGTAATGGCATCTTTCGGCGTTAAGTGGCGTTCAAAGTTTTATTTCCCTGTTAAGTTGACCTTTGGTTGTCATAGTAGCCTTGCATTTTGACACCCTGTCAGAGGCTCTATGCTGGATTTTCTACAACAGGTGCATATTCCCCTGTGCTTGCATCTTTGGATGATTTTCTGGTAGTTGACCTCCCCTCTATTCCACCAGCCCACTGCAATTCCACAGTCAAAAACCTCTTTCAAGAGTTGGGTGTGCCACTTTCAGAAGACAAAATGGTGGAACCAACCTCGCGCTCTGAGTTTCTCGGCATAACTCTGTGTGCTCATGCAAGCCTCGCTTCCTCAGGATAACTTGAGCGGCATTAGAGAAGCTTTTAGAGCTTTGTCTCCCTCTGCTGTTCTCTCTAAATGGGATCTTTCGTCTTTGTTTGGTCACCTAAACTTTGCTATCCGCATTATCCCTCACGGATGCTCATTCGTTCTCGCTTGCTGACACTGGCTAATTCAATTAAAAAATCTAAAGACAGTGGTTTTAGATGAAGGCTGTTCAGATCTGCAATTCTGGTCTTTGCTCTGCGATGAATGGAACAGCATTTCTTTCTTTTACAATGACTTTGTAGAGTCTTCAGCTTTCTATACTGATGCTGCTCCATCTGTTGGTTTGGGGGATTCTATAATAACAAGTGGTTTGCAGATGTATGGCCAACTGAAATACAGACCCTCGAGGATCCCTCTATGAGCTTTACCCAATAGTTGTGCTTGCTCTCTGTGGGGTAGCAACTGGAAAGAAGCAAATCATGGTGTTTTGTGACAATGCAGCTACAGTTGAAATTATCAACAAAGGCCGCTCTAAATCACCAGCAATCAACAATCTCTTACGATGTTTAACTTGGATATGCATGCTTAATAATTTCATCCTGAAAGCTAACTCATTCCCAGAAATGCAAATCGTATTGCGATGCTCTTTCTCGCTTTTAATATCAGGAGTTCAAAACTATATGTCCCCAAGCCAGTCCTCCAGCTTGCCATGTCCTCCTTTCAAACAGATGATTCTAGGGTAAGTATGTCTCCTGTCCTCTGCCTCTAACTACATGAGACTGGGTTCAGCAAAAGCATCATTAAAGTCTACGATTCAGCTTGGTTTTCTTTTCATCCTTTAGTGCCAGTCTTCTCCTTAGCCCTTTACCTATAAACATTTAAGTCGTTTGTGCATTCATTGTAATTTCTTTTTGAATCCCGCAATCTCCAAATGTAAAGTATCAAAGCTATGCTAGATTCAGTTTTACATTCGATGCTAAGACCCAACATCCCAGATTCTTCTCGGAGTCCTCCCATGCAGTTGCTCCTCAGTGGTCTTAAAAAGGCACGTCCTTCAATTAACGATAAAAGAATGCCTCTCTCTATATCACTGGTGCACAAGTTGGTGACAAGATTGAGACAGGATGTTTCTCACCTTATACTGATTCTCTATTAAAAGCAGTACTCTTAAGGGCTTTCTATGGTTTTCTTAGGTGTGGCAAATTTACGACCAGGTCTCTCTCCTTTAATTCACAGCATGATCTCACCTTCTCTGATTTGAATATAGAAAAGCACATGTATTCCTTATTCTTGAAACACTCAAAACTGACAGATCTTGCCAAGGTACTCATATCATGATGGCTAAAACTAAAACTTCTTTTGTCCTTTCTCTTCCATGATGAAATATCTGCATCATCATCCCCCTACTCAACAATCATCCCCTTGTTCATCATCAATGGTCACAAACCTATGACGAGATCCTGGTTCTCTTCGAAGCTGCGTGTTCTCTGCTCAAGCTGTGGCCTGCCACCTGGACTCTATTCCCCTCACTCCTGGAGGATTGGCGCTGCCACGACGGCAGCACTTCATCTGCCTACTTCAACACATAAGTCCTTGGGCCGCTGGTCCACATATCAACGCTATGTGGTGCTTCACAAAGAAGAAATCCTGTCTGCTCAAAAGTTCACGAGTTCCTGTATTTAATGTTTAATTACCTCCGCCAAGGAGGTTATGCTTTGCCGGTGTATCTGCCTGTCTGTTTGTTTGTGTTCAAAATAACTTGAAAAGTCCTGAACGGATTTGGATGAAATTTTCAGGAATTGTTGGAAATGGGATAAAGAAGAAGTGATTAAATGTTGGGACTGATCCGGATCACCTTGGCGGAGGTCTGCGCTCTCTGAGTGCTTTTCTAGATAAAACTGCATCAATTTGCTGCATAACTCTGTATTGCATATCAGGTGGTGTGCTGGGGTTCAGTTTGTATCAATTCAGCATGCTTAGATCTGCACTCTCTAGTATATTCCTCTAACAGCAGGCGCTGGGGGGAATGGCCACACGGTGGCTGGTGCCAGGCCTACACATTGAAGTTTCACGAGATAGTATATTCCTCTAACAGCAGGCGCTGGGGGGAATGGCTACACATAGTAGTTCACTAGATAGTATATTCCTCTAACAGCGGGCGCTGGGGGGAAATGGCCACACATAGTAGATCTCATCAGCAGCTCCAGGCTCCAAAGGTTTAAGTTTTGGGGGTTTTCAGTATGTTTTGCTCATCACTTCTTTATGCCTTCATATAAACCTTTCTGCAGGGAGTGATGAAACCGGAGCCTGGGCGCCAAACCTATAACATGTATTTGCAGCTACAGTAAAACAATTTAAACGTGAGTTGACTGACTGAAATGGAGCGACGCCTGCGAGCTAGTTCAGGCCGACAACTCGAGCTGCTCAGCTATGCATATGTCACATGTCTCACTCCTCTCAAACATCCTCATATGTCACATGTCTCACTCCTCTCAAACATCCTCATATGTCACATGTCTCACTCCTCTCAAACATCCTCATATGTCACATGTCTCACTCCTCTCAAACATCCTCCAATCACACTCTTCACCTCTCAATTTGGCGGTATATTTAAACTGGGAGTTTTCCCATCTCTCCCTCTGCCCCGCAACGACTCTGCTGCCCTACACTGACTTGCTGCGTGTTCTTTCACCCCCACCGCCACCCCAGCATCCACCTGCAGGCTCCGGGGGTGTTCAGTATGTTTTGCTCATCACTCCTCCATGCCTTCATGTAAACCTTTCTGCAGGGGGTGATGAAACCGGAGCCTGGGCGCCAAACCTATAACATGTATTTGCAGCTACAATAAAACAATTTAAACGTGAGTTGACTGACTGAAATATTCTAAGATGGAAAATGCTACATGTAGGTAATGATGGAGAATGAACCACAGTTATCAGCATTCTTGTAACCAAATTTAGTTTAAAATCATCAAACTGAATCTGAAATTATTTGAGTAGTGATAGTGTTTTATGGAAGAATTTGGTTGAAATTAAAAAGAAAAAAAAATCAACCTTTAAGCTACCACAGGTCTGTCAGAGTAGAGTTAACATTTACATCCAGAGTCAGTGAAAGGCAAAATAACAATTTGCTGCAGGTTAAATAAAAATATTTCTACATCAAGATATACAAAGACCTTTTCAGAGTCATGGTGGGAGTTAAGACCATCGTGTGGCCATTCTTCAGACTCTTCAGTCTGACTCACTGCAGACTGTCATGTTGTTTTAAATGGATTAAACATTAGTGGTGCTTTGTGGTTATAAAACCAGGATGTTTTTGGTCCTAAATTTACTTTTAAAACACTTCAACAGTTTATGGAAACATGTTTTTGTTGTATGTACAATGTGACTGCTAGAGTACCCAACTGTCGTAATACATGAGGTCAGATTTGTATTTCTGCACAATGCAAACCTTTAAGTCACATAATCAGTATTTTAGGTTTAATATGAAGACTTCTGCAAGAAAAGAACATTTTTACTGAGGATTTTTAAAACTTGACTAGCATTTAAGACTCATGACTAATGATTTCAAGTTTGTCATGAAGTTCATCACTTTATTTAAAATTTAGCATAGAATTGATAGGTCATAAACATTTTGAAATACAGTCATATTACTTTTACAGTATGGCTTTTTGATTAAGTAATGTTATAGAGATGACTTTGACTCAAAGTCATGACTTTAGTGTAAGAATACTTCATTAAATAAGACTGGAGTGAAATGTTTAAAGTTTCCATTGACCCACACTATATTATAACGGGCAGAAAGACGCAAATGTGACCAAAACTTATGAACATGTTTTTAATAAAACTGTGATTAAATGTTAAACAGCTGAAAAACCAGCATTCATCTCTGTTCACTTTAAAAGAGATATACATTCATTTATGTTCAGATTAATTCAATAAACACTTTAAGTATGTGTCACAAGTTTTGCACAGTCAGTTAACAAAGTAGTGTGTAATTACTGATGTCCCATCCATGCAAAGTCTGCAGGTCTGAAAACAAACAAAAATACAACACAGCACACAAACTGTGGTCACAAATATCATAATGAAACCTTCTGCAAAATAAGTCACTTATTTTAATTCAGGTGACACTCAGATTTAATAACTATTTCAATCTGATATTCTGTAAAATCTGTGCCAATTTGGGAAACTAACTAAAACTGTGATTAAATAATATGCAACAAAATCTCAAACTCACTTTCAAATGTGATTTTCTGTTTAAACACCTTTTGGAGTCGCCTACTTCTGTTTGTTATATTCTCGTAACATTTATGAATGATTATTGGTTTTATTTTTAGAAATCAAACATGTTTTTTCATCTTGCTGTAAATCATGTTGTAAACCAGGTTTATAAGGTGGTTTTTGAATAGTTTTTCACATCAGTACTACACTGACTGGCCACTTTATTAGGTACTCCTGGACCGCCTTTTGCCTTCAGAACTGCCTTAATTCTTCATGGCAAAGATTCAACACGGTGCTGACACGTTCCTCAGAGGTTTTGGTCCTCTTTGACATGAGAGCATTACACAGTTGCTGCAAATTAGTTGGCTACACATGCATCTCACTCTAGTGGACTGAGATCTGGGGCTCTAATTTCCTGGCGCAACTCAGGGTGGCGCAGGGTGGTGCGCCCCGCGCAGTGGTAATTTTGACCAGCGCACCGCCGTGCGCAGCCACTTTGGCAATTTGGTAGACCGACTGTGCCGAGATGGGTACAGGGGGAGGTATCAAAAGATTCAGCTTGGCGCAGTGACAATTTCGTGCCAAAAAAAAGTGCAGAAGGTGCGCTGAGAGCTAGCCAGCTCCAACCTGGTCTATTCTCGGTGCAGGCGAGATGCACCCCGTGCAGTGGTAATTTGGCTGACAGGCGCACAGTGCGCACACGTCACCAAAACCTCACAGGCAGGTATCCAGAGTGTCAGGCACATTTCAATGCAATAAACAATCACACGGTGTCTTAAGGATTTACCTGTGATTGCCCATATTTCTCTGTTTTAATCTTTATTTTTGACGTGATCTAAAAAGATGGAGTACATTATTGCAAGGAGGATGAAGAGGAGATATATTTTCACCTAAGGTTCTGCTATTTGGCGATGACAGACCAGTAATGCAGGTGGATCACAAGCATGATGAATGGATTAGCCTGCTGCTGTGTTTAAATGTAATTATCACTTAATTTTGTACTCCTATTATGACACAGGAACAGATTACATCTGTCCCGGGAGGTGGTCCACACGTTGACGCACATGGTGGCCTCCAATGTGCAGCCTGGTGGCCCCTGCGCTCTCCCAGTTGCTGCAAAAGTGACAGCGGCTCTGAGCTTCTTTGCCACCGAGATGAAATTGTCACTGCGCCTCGCCTGCGGCGCATCTAAAGGCGAGGAGAGGCGTTCATTTGATTGGTGAAAATTACACTCGGCTGTGTTCAACCCACTCACGCCTTCTCTCCTCACTCTCTGCCATTTGCGCCAGTGGGAGGGACGGAGGCGTGGGTGCGCCTCCCTGCGCTGTGCACGAAACTTGCAAAATGCCCTGGTCACACCCCGTTGGTGCGGCGCAGGCGCGGAGCACCTGCACCTGGTCTACGAAATTAGAGCCCCTGGTGGCTGTGGAGGTAACTGGAGTTCAGTGAACTGTCATGTTGTAGAAACCAGTTTGAGGTGATTTGAGCTTTATGACATGGGGCATCGTCCTGCTGGTCATAGTAAGCAGCAATACTCAGGTTTATCCAGCACTGATGAAAAGAGGCACCTGGACTGAGACCCATGACCCTGATGACTGAGAGCCCACACAGACTGTGGGGTTCAGACAATGGTCAGTTGGTATTTGCCTTATTTGATGCTCCTCAGGTCCGACCACCATCTCAGGTCAAAACACAGATGTGTGCAGAGTATAAAAACAGATGAAAACTCTGTGGACTGGTGAAAACAAAGCAGAGTCAAACAGTTTCTCTGCCTCTGTCTTCTTAAAGATGCTGCCAAAGCTACAGTCCTGACATTTGACTCGACTTAGCCACTCATTAGGCTGATTACTGTCAAAGAAATATCATTTAGGATGGTGTTATAATGCAGACTTTGATAAAATTCAGAAAAGAACTGCTTTAAAATGAGTGTGGCCTGTGTCAGGGCTGGGAAATATAGAGAATTTTAAAGACAGTTTAGATGTATTTTCAATTAACTTACCTGATAAGATAATATTGTGTCAATATAGTTTAAATGAGAGTTGTTTTACAAACAGACAGCAGGCTCAATGCTCAGTGAAAAGATGGTTCACTGTTAGATCTGATTGCTGTAATATGCCAGTGACCACACAATGATGTGCTCCAAATGTTTGTCTAAAGAGGACAGTTTTATTAAATCATCTTATTTATTTTCATGAGTATTTCTGTTTATTTTTTCAAGGTTTGGTTGTTTATTTGATGTCATGTTCTGCTGCTCTAAGTGTCTGTGTGACCTTTGGCCCATGTTGATTTAACCTATGCTGATTCAGCCTAATGTTCCTGTTACATACATATTTACATCAGGCTTTGTAAAGTCATTAAAATGTATAATAAGAGACAACAGGGTAGACAAGGGAAGAACTGATGAAGGGTATACATCAAGACTCAAGATTCCTTTTGCTGTCATTTTATAATGTGTAGATTATACATATACAAAATAACAATGAGATGAAGTTCTCACCAGCAGCACAGTGCAAAGTACACATATAATAAGTAAAAACTGTGGCTAAATTAGATTAAAAAAATTAAGAACAAATTAAACAAGATAGAATAAATAGATAAAAATTGGTGAAAGAATCCACTAAACTTGTATTTCTACTTCCCCTCCACTCCCTCTGATTTCTGTTTCATAGAAAGAGTGTAAATGGACAGGGGATTGTTTGTCAAAGTTTTTCTCTTTAATGCTGTTGCCTTTTCTTGAGCTTACTTTACAGTTTTACTGTGTTTGTATGTTAAAGTAAGTTGTCTCAATGAGGCTGTCTGCTCAGTGGGGACAACATGAATAGATGAATATAAAACCCATGAATTATTCATTTAATGTCAATAAATCCTCACAATCCACCATGAAGGACTTGAACCTGAGTTGCTGCCAGAGATCAAATGCATCACAACCTGGAAGTAGAAACACAAATACAGGAAGATTTCATATAATCTCTAATGACTGGAATATTTGTGTCAGAAAGACTCTTGTATGTGTTTTAATTGAAAAGGCACTGCAGTATAATTCACTTATTTGTAAATGTTCTGATTTGTGCATTAAAACAAAGCAATGATTGGCCTTCATTCTCTTTATAGCTGTTTCAACCACTGGTTGGACTTCATGATGTGGATTCTGGTCTTCTAAACTCTTGTAAAAGATAAATCTAATTCTTTCGTCACTCAAAGGTGATTATATGATGTCTTCTTAAAAATGTGAAGTTATAGTCAAAGTAATGTGTCCCTGTTGGAGACCACAGTCTCTTCTCTGCTGTAAATTATGACAGATGTGTGTTGGTGACCACTTAAAGTCCCTCTGCTGAGTTTGCTGATGTCATGTCGTGTTTCTGGACTTCATATCCTGATGTTTGGTTTGTTTCTGTCTTCAGAGCCCTGATCCAACTCCATTTTCAACCCCAAAAGATGAGGACCAGAGCCCCCCCTGTGATCCAGGACCACACCAGCAGGCCCACACCAGCAGCCCCCCTTGCGGGCACACAGGTGAGTCCACATCAGGTCCAGACGGAGCCCCTTGAGCCGGGCTTTGCAGGAGGTGACATGGAGGTCATGGAGGTCCAGGCCCCCTGGAGCAGCTGCTCCACTGGATCCCAGTGCGGTAACATCAACCACACCCCTCCAGGCTTTCCTCTGAGCTCCTCCTCTAGCTCTTCACCTACAAGTTCTCCTCCTCCTCTGCTGTCTCCTCCATCTCCTTTTCTGAGCCGGACCTCTTCTCCAGTTTTTCAGACTCCTCCATGTTCCCCTGAGTCTTTTCCACTCTTCCATATCTCCCTCTCTGACTCTTCTCCTCCTCCTCTGACTCTTCCAACCCCTTCTTGGCACCAGTCCTCCCCACCTCCATCTCCTCTTCCTCCTCAGACTCCTCCCCCAACTCTGGACCAAAATTTTATCAGGCCATGACATTAATCTGATGAAAACTCTGTTGTTGTGGTTCTGAATCTGCAGACAGATATGAGGATTGTGGGGACTTTTCAGTGGTTTTAAGGACAGTGATCCAAGACTGTCGAAATCCCCTACTCCGGCAGAATTTAACGTGGCCTTCAGTGTTTTAGAGACACCATTTGCGAAGTACATCTGCAATGCAGAGAGGAGTTTAACACCTATTTAGCCATTATTTCAGATCTTGCACTTTCTTCGGTGGGTGATGGGTCCTTTCTCAAAATCCGTCTTCCTCTTCTCCATTTTCAGAGTGAGCCCCATAAGGGTCGCAATAAGGTAATATTCATTCAAACATCTCATTATAGCTCTCTCAGCTCATCATGACTCCTCAATCCCAAGTATAAACAGCTTAATTCCCCCTGAACCTTTCTCTTTATACTACGCTTCCATAGACAACGCAAATGCAAATGATTAAATCAGCTGGGGCTGTAATGGCATCTTTCGGCGTTAAGTGGCGTTCAAAGTTTTATTTCTCTGTTAAGCTGACCTTTGGTTGTTATAGTAGCCTTGCATTTTGACACCCTGTCGGAGGCTCTATGCTGGATTCTCTACAACACGTGCATATTCCCCTGTGCTTGCATCTCTGGATGATTTTCTGGTAGTTGACCTCCCCTCTATTCCACCAGCCCACTGCAATTCCACAGTCAAAAACCTCTTTCAAGAGTTGGGTGTGCCACTTTCAGAAGACAAAATGGTGGAACCAACCTCGCACTCTGAGTTTCTCAGCATAACTCTCAGTGTGCTCATGCAAGCCTCGCTTCCTCAGGATAACTTGAGCGGCATTAGAGAAGCTTTTAGAGCTTTGTCTCCCTCTGCTGTTCTCTCTAAACGGGATCTTTCGTCTTTGTTTGGTCACCTAAACTTTGCTATCCGCATTATCCCTCATGGATGCTCATTCGTTCTCGCTTGCTGACACTGGCTAATTCAATTAAAAAATCTAAAGACACAGTGGTTTTAGATGAAGGCTGTTCAGATCTGCAATTCTGGTCTTTGCTCTGCGATGAATGGAACAGCATTTCTTTCTTTTACAATGACTTTGTAGAGTCTTCAGCTTTCTATACTGATGCTGCTCCATCTGTTGGTTTGGGGGATTCTATAATAACAAGTGGTTTGCAGATGTATGGCCAACTGAAATACAGACCCTCGAGGATCCCTCTATGAGCTTTACCCAATAGTCGTGCTTGCTCTCTGTGGGGTAGCAACTGGAAAGAAGCAAATCATGGTGTTTTGTGACAATGCAGCTACAGTTGAAATTATCAACAAAGGCCGCTCTAAATCACCAGCTATCAACAATCTCTTACGATGTTTA
The DNA here is from genome assembly GCA_037902135.1 of Cetoscarus ocellatus. Lineage (NCBI taxonomy): Eukaryota > Metazoa > Chordata > Actinopteri > Labriformes > Labridae > Cetoscarus > Cetoscarus ocellatus. The sequence continues at coordinate 76,180 of JBAMNC010002077.1, read as the reverse complement.
ACTTGGATATGCGTGCTTAATAATTTCATCCTGAAAGCTAACTCATTCCCAGAAATGCAAATCGTATTGCGATACTCTTTCTCGCTTTTAATATCAGGAGTTCAAAACTATATGTCCCCAAGCCAGTCCTCCAGCCTGCCATGTCCTCCTTTCAAACAGATGATTCTAGGGTAAGTATGTCTCCTGTCCTCTGCCTCTAACTACATGAGACTGGGTTCAGCAAAGCATCATTAAAGACTACGATTCAGCTTGGTTTTCTTTTCATCCTTTAGTGCCAATCTTCTCCTTAGCCCTTTACCTATAGACATTTAAGTCGTTTGTGCATTCATTGTAATTTCTTTTGAATCCCGCAATCTCCAAATGTAAAGTATCAAAGCTATGCTAGATTCAGTTTTACATTCGACGCTAAGACCCAGCATCCCAGATTCTTCTCGGAGTCCTTCCATGAAGTTGCTCCTCAGTGGTCTTAAAAAGGCACGTCCTTCAATTAACGATAAAAGAATTCCTCTCTCTATATCACTGGTGCACAAGTTGGTGACAAGATTGAGACAGGATGTTTCTCACCTTATACTGCTTCTCTATTAAAAGCAGTACTCTTAAGGGCTTAATATGGTTTTCTTAGGTGTGGCGAATTTACGACCAGGTCTCTCTCCTTTAATCCACAGCATGATCTCACCTTCTCTGATTTGAATATAGAAAAGCACATGTATTCCTTATTCTTGAAACACTCAAAACTGACAGATCTTGCCAAGGTACTCACATCATTATTGCTAAAACTAAAACTTCTTTTGTCCTTTCTCTTCCTTTTCTCTTCTCTTGATGAAATATCTGCATCATCGTCCCCCTACTCAACAATCATCCCCTTGTTCATCATCAATGGTCACAAACCTATGACGAGATCCTGGTTCTCTTCGAAGCTGCGTGTTCTCTGCTCAAGCTGTGGCCTGCCACCTGGACTCTATTCCCCTCACTCCTGGAGGATTGGCGCTGCCACGACCGGCAGCACTTCATCTGCCTACTTCAACACATAAGTCCTTGGGCCGCTGGTCCACATATCAACGCTATGTGGTGCTTCACAAAGAAGAAATCCTGTCTGCTCAAAAGTTCACGAGTTCCTGCATTTAATGTTTAATTACCTCCGCCAAGGAGGTTATGCTTTGCCGGTGTATCTGCCTGTCTGTTTGTTTGTGTTCAAAATAACTTGAAAAGTCCTGAACGGATTTGGATGAAATTTTCAGGAATTGTTGGAAATGGGATAAAGAAGAAGTGATTAAATGTTGGGACTGATCCGGATCACCTTGGCGGAGGTCTGCGCTCTCTGAGTGCTTTTCTAGATAAAACTGCATCAATTTGCTGCATAACTCTGTATTGCATATCAGGTGGTGTGCTGGGGTTCAGTTTGTATCAATTCAGCATGCTTAGATCTGCACTCTCTAGTATATCCCTCTAACAGCCAATGTGCTTGGGGGAATGGCCACATGGCGGCTGGTGCCAGGCCTACACATAGAAGTTTCACGAGATAGTATATTCCTCTAACAGCGGGCGCTGGGGGGAACGGTTACACGGCGGCTGGTGCCAGTCCTACACATAGTAGTTTCACTAAATAGTATATTCCTCTAACAGCGGGCGCTGGGGGGAATGGCTACACATAGTAGTTTCACTAGATAGTATATTCCTCTAACAGCAGGTGCTGGGGGGAATGGCCACACGGCGGCTGGTGCCAGGCCTACACATAGTAGTTCACTAGATAGTATATTCCTCTAACAGCAGGCGCTGGGGGGAATGGCTACACATAGTAGATCTCATTAGCAGCACTAGGCTCCAAAGGTTTAAGTTTTGGGGGTGTTCAGTATGTTTTGCTCATCACTCCTTTATGCGTTCATGTAAACCTTTCTGCAGGGAGTGATGAAACCGGAGCCTGGGCGCCAAACCTATAACACGTATTTGCAGCTACAGTAAAACAATTTAAACGTGAGTTGACTGACTGAAATGGAGCGACGCCTGCGAGCTAGTTCAGGCAGACAACTCGAGCTGCTCAGCTATGCATATGTCACATGTCTCACTCCTCTCAAACATCCTCATATGTCACATGTCTCACTCCTCTCAACCATCCTCCAATCACACTCTTCACCTCTCAATTTGGCGGTATATTTAAACTGGGAGTTTTCCCATCTCTCCCTCTGCCCTGCAACGACTCTGCTGCCCTACACTGACTTGCTGCATGTTCTTTCACCCCCACCGCCACCCCAGCATCCACCTGCAGGCTCCGGGGGTGTTCTGTATGTTTTGCTCATCACTCCATTATGCGTTCGTGTAAACCTTTCTGCAGGGAGTGATGAAACCGGAGCCTGGGCGCCAAACCTATAACATGTATTTGCAGCTACAATAAAACAATTTAAACGTGAGTTGACCGACTGAACTGATAAAACTCAGGTTAAAAATATGTGCCAGAGGCTCAGCAAAATCAGCAGCCAATTTTAAAAAGAAAGGATCAACATTATGATGCCCAGCAGCTTTTCCTGTATCCAGTCTCCTCAGAGCAGTCTGAACTTCAGAGGCGGTCACAGCAGTAAACTCAAAAGGACAGGTAGTGCCACCACTGGCAGACGTTGGGAACAAGGGTGAGTTTACACTGGGTGGGTCAGCTTTAGTCAGCTCCGGGTGTAAAGACTCAAACAAGGAGCCAGCTGAATTAAAACCACAACGATAAAATTAAATCAGTTTTAGGCCTGTCAAGCTGAAGGACAAAAGAATATCGATCTATTCATTCATTAAATAATTCTATCACCGTTAAATTAGATACATGAGGGTGTTGTTGTGGTCTGTTAGCTTGATTATTAAAAGGAAGTGTAATACATGTGTACAAAATGGCCGTACAGCTTTCCATAGTTGCTATGGATACTGTGAAGGTGCATCATTTTAATCCATGTGGTTACCATGGTGACATCTAAGGTGCATCATTTCAGTTTGATCCTCATTTGAAGCCAAGCACGATCAGAGACAGTCAGGAAGAGTTTTTCTCCTGCTGAAATCTGTGAATTCTTCAATCAATCAAACCCCAGCTACAAATTTTCACCAGACAAGGAAAGAATAAAGATCTCCTGATAACAGTGAAGCAAAACATCAAACTTCTGAGATGGAAAATGTAAGATATTAACTTTTTGATGGTCAGAGGTGGCTAAGCTAACTAATGCTAATGATTGAGATGAGGAAACAAATGCTGATCACTTTTTTGTCTGAACATGTGTGAGTCTGAGTTTTCAAAACTGCTTAAAACATTTCAAAATCAATTAAAATTAACATTTTAAGTAAGGATTCACAATGTAAACTAGAAAAGCACGTAGAGAGCGCAGACCTCTGCCAAGCGACTTCAGTCCACCCCAAAATTCCTGGATCTGGATGGTGATCCGGATCAGTCCCAATATCTAATCATTTGTTCCTTATTCCATTCCACACATTTCCTGATAATTTCATCCAAATCCGTCCATAACTTTTCATACACTTTTTTAGACAGGGATGAATGTATATGCAGTTTACCAGTTTTTCTTTTTCTTTTTTATTTCAACAACATACATGCCCACCTTCCAGTGGTGTAGTCTGGTTTATTCTAGTGGGTATACTCTAACATACTCTTAGGGCCTCCATACACTGAAGACATTTTTGCCACATTTTCACCAGATTTATTCACCGTCCACTGAAAACAGCTCTGCGACCCACTTCTGAGCCTCCACCCACAGGTTGAGAACCGCTGCACTAGTCGATTGTATTTGAAGCTTGATCCTTCAAAGATTGTTTTTATATCATGGACAATAAGTGATGCAGGAAACCTCAGGATGAATTTATCATTCAGAAAACAGTGAGTGAGTGAAACAGCGGGTCAGAGCTGGACTGATGAAGAATGTTGAGCTTAGTTTCATCAAGGCTGACTCATCATATTTAAGTCTGTGTTCACTTTAACTGTGCACATGAGCTGTCAAGACACCGTATGAATTATAAAATCACAAAATCACAAAGTAACTGATGATTCCTCATTGTCCCTGTGATGCGCGTCTGTCTGCATCTTCATGCTCTCCGGCACATGGAAGAGCGCGCGCCGAAAGACGCCGAGCGGTTCGGGAGCCATTTAGATCAAATGTTCACTTGCATCGGCTGCACTGCAAAATGGCATTACTGACAGACAACACTTTGATTGGAAAATATCAGGCCTGTAGTCCACAGAGCAGATTGTGGCTGCATCGGACAGCGGAGAATGCATCCCCTTGCGCAAAATGGGGTCCCCATGAATTGTGGGGCCCTATGCACAGTGCGTGTTTTGCGTACAAGGAAAACGCTGCAAAACCTACTCACCAGACCAGTTGATTCCTCCAACGGTCGGCACTCAGCAGCGGCAATTACAACTAGCGCGGTGCTTAGGTTAATGGTCAGGGCACGTCGGGTCAGGGCAGGTCGTGGATCATGTGACCGACCAAGGTAAGTCTAAATTATATTTTTATTTTTTATTTTTTTGGGCCACACAGACAGACTTTCTCACACACACTTACAAAAAGAAAAATTGAAAATATCAATTTGACAAAAGGGCACTTTGGGCATCAAGGGGCAAAGGAGCAGGTGCTCCAGCACTCCCGCCCCTCCCTCTGCACGTGCCTGATTAGGAACGAGATGGTGGCATAGATTCAACAAGGTGCTGAAACACTCCTCAGACATTTTACTCCATGTTGACATGAGAGCATCACACAGCTGCTGCAGATTTGTCAGCTGAACATGAAAATCTTCTGTTCCACCACATCCCAAAGGTGCTCTACTGGACTGAGATCTGGTGACTGTGGAGGCCACTGGAGAACAGTGAACTTGTGTCATGTTTAAGAAACCAGTCTGAGATGATCTGAGCTTTGAGACGTGCTGGTTTTTCCTGTTGCATGTTGACATGAGGAGTTATTGTGCTGGTCGAGTCAACATTTCCTGACGGCCCCCTGACTGACTGTAGATGGATTTTAAACCTTCACCAGCGTAGATGTAGTGCATGGATAGCACACGGAACTTAGGGAACTTTGGCCTGACGTGGCTCTGGGCTGCTAATTCTTGTACATACTTATTGTGACATCACTCAACAAATGCCATATAAAGTGGGCATATGTACCGTTTCACTGAGTCTAGCTGCAGCAGGAGGACGAAAGACAGGTCTTACCAAAAACTGTGACTGAGGGAGCAAATTTAAACAACCTGCATGGGTTATATTTACTACCCACAGAAACCCCTGTCAGAGTGTACGGTGTGGTATAATTATGATGTTTAGGTCAGAAAAAGACCTCCCCTTCATTTATCAGGAGCTGAAAGACAACAGCAGACTTCAGACCAGCAAAGACATCATGTTTTCTAACAGTTAAACCCCAGACTTCAGGAGGCTTTTTATGGTTTTGTTTGTTTCTTATTTAAAGCCAAACATCTCAATTTTATAAAAAGGCACAATCTCACCACACTAAGTGACCTCTGAGCCTATAAGTCACACCTGCAGAGTCAATCATCCCACCTGTCCCCCATCATTGGACAAGAACTAACAGCTGCCACAAGCCCACTTCATGAAAACTCTAAACATGTGTGCTCAGACCAAACATAGTATCTTTATTTCAGCTAGTTTTTCCTGTTAATATCAAGTAAATAAAGACAAAATTGTTTACACTTTGCGGTAAAGAGAATGCACTGTCTAACTCTCCACAGACCCCCAAAATGTTGCCCCTCTTTTATCTCTGATCCTAACTTTGATCAAATATGCATGTCAAGTTCAACAGAGTGATTATTGTTGGTGATTTTAACATGGATCGATGGATCGATCAGGTCTACTTTGAACTTACGCTGAACACACATCACTGCTGTCATAGATGCTGGTTTTAATGATCATTTCTGTGTACTTTTTAATGTGAAGGTTTTTGTTTAATAATCAACAGGAAATTCATGACGGAACATTCAGGAAACGTCATCTTGCTGCTGAAGTGGCTGCAGATTTTATCAACTGTTTATGAGGTACTCCTCTGGATATTTCACCCTCTGCCTGTGATTTTATCATTCATACTTTTACCAGTAACTTTTCTGCAGTTAACATGGATCCTTGATGTCTCCATGAAACATTAGTGACATGCTTTGGTCCTAAAAGCCTGTGGATAAAAGCACAGCTGCATGCTTTCCATGCTCACATAACCCCTCTGTTCAGAACATCTGCTTCTGAGGGTGGACGCCTTCATATGCTAATCAGCCAAAACAGAGTCGCGGCCAACACAGTAACATACAGGAACTTAACAACAGACCTGCAGCAAATCTTGAGCGAAGCGGAGCGCACTGCTGCTCCAGCCACGCCAACATCACAGGCTAACATGCTGAACTCGGCCTCGTCAGCACAGTGGGACATCTGCAGCTTAGCCTACCTTCAGGGGTAACGGTAGCAGACACGGAGATGGGGTGTGTAAGGGACTGATAATATTCAGCCAACTGTTAAACTTCTCTTGAATAATGTAGGAATGCTCATTCATTGAAGTTAATCCTTCAGACTTATTAACAAGCAACGTGAACATTGACAAACATGTTGCGCAGTAACCTCTGGTTCACTTCCCTCTGCGGTTAGCATTAGCTCATAGCAATGAGCAAAATAAATACTACACAGCATTAAAATACTCACATTTCCATCATCAGGTTTGGCGACAGATTGTTGGCACTGAACCCGGATTCAGGAAAAGTCTAGTTCCCAGTCCTGTGTTGAACTGACTGAAGTAGATGAAGCAGTCGGACGTGAAGTGACTGACACACACATACAGGTTTTAGCCGACTGTAGCTGCTCATTCCCTTCAAAAATAAAATTAATCCACGGGGCCCTTTGGTCCTCCGAGGCTGGTAGCATATGTGAAGATATATGTGACTGTTTACAGCCAACAACTGAGCAGTGAAAGGTTTTGGGTTTAGAAATGGTGTACGCTTATCTCTCACTAAGAATGTAAACAATATGGTGGCACTTCGCACAGAAATTTCTCAAGCCAGGTAGTGGGGATACTCAGGTAGATGTAGGCTTAAGCAAATAAAGTGCTTGTTACGAAACAGTACATCCACAAACTAAACCGCTCGCCAATTACCATGAGTTTACATTCATGCAGCCTGCTAAATACAGGTTTTTTTGTCTACTCTCACATGTTGTGGGCTGGGAGGAAGGCCTAATACCCAAAAATGTGTTCATAAGATGTCCCCTTTAAATCATTTCTTGACATTTAACCACTGAAGCTTAGAAGGGCACAAACATAAAAAAGAAAATGTCGTATTGCAGAGAGATGATGGAGAAAGAATAAAGTAAATAATAAAAGTAGTCATTCAGTCAGTCCAATTTTAATCAACCCCATAATCTCCATCCCTGGAGTGCAGTGAACTTATTATTGTGTCAAGACTCCAGTTTGAGATGGTCTGAGCTTTGAGACATGGTGGACTGTCCTGCTGGAAGTGTTCATCAGAAGATGGTACACTGTGGTCCTGAAGGGATGGACATGGTCTGCAACAATACTCAGGTCAACTGTGGGGTTAAAACCAAGCTCAGTTGTTACTTTGAGGCACAAAGTGTGTCAATAACATGTCCTGCACGCCATCACACCACCAACAGCCTGAACCGCTGATACAAGGCAGGATGGATCCAGGCTCTCATGTTCACACTAAATTCTGGCCCTACCATCTGAATGTGGCATTCAAGCCTTTTGTTTGTGAGCCATTCGTAGCTGTAACTTGCCTGAAAATTTAAGAATGACTTGCAAACACACAGCTCACTCACAACTGAATCTGTTCTCATCGTTCACTTAAAGAGCTGTTCAAAAGACTCCACTTGTTCACAAACGTCACATCTCTAGTGCAAACCCCCATGGAAGAAGTTCAACAGAACAAAACCTCTGTTTACAAGTAGAAGAAGATAACATGATGATAGCAGAAGATCATGTAACATAACACAGTAAAAATAATGAATCACAACTGGCACACAGGACCGTTTGGAGATGCTGAAGAGTTTATCTGATGACTGTAGGCAGAGGCAAGCTAACACTACCCACTGACTCGCAGTGTTTGAGCTGAGCTAATTAGCGGTGGGCGAGTTTTAGCTGTCTCTCTCTTGTTACTGCACACACAGTTGAAAGAATGGTGTCTATCTGCTTGTCATGGACTCAGGAGTGAAGGAAGACAGGAAAAGACAGAACATGTTGGCGTATCTCTTTATCTTCTGTTGTCCAGTTTTGCTGAGCCACAGTGAACTGCTGCCTCAGTTTCCTGTTCTAAGCTCACAGGCCCGACGGCCCCCGGACTGACTGTAGACTGATTTTAAACCTTCGCCAGTGTAGATGTAACGTATGGGTAGTGCATGCAACTTTGGCCTGACGTAGCATGGGGCTGCTAATCGTTGTACAAGCGTGTTGCCGTACAAAGTGGGCATATGTGCCATTTGACCGGTTGCAGCTGCAGCAGGTCTCTGAGGACCAAAGACAGCTCTGACCAAAAGGGCCTCCAGTCGTACAAAAGGAGCCCACGGGCAGACCCCAACCTTCACCAACACAGATTAACTAACAGATGCCACAAGCCCACCTCATGTAAACTGTTTTTTAAACATGTGTGCACTGACCAAACATGGTGTCTTTATTTCAGTTACTTTTTCCTGTTAATATACAGTAACTAGATACAACACTGTTTACACTTTGCAGTATAGAGAATGCACTCACTAACTCCCATAATGCCCCTCTTCTATCTCTGATCTGAACTATTGGACATGGACGATCAGTCAGATCTAGTTTGAACTTATGGACACTCAGCACACATCACTGCCATCATAGATGCTGTTTCACAGATATTTTCTGAGTATTTTTTAATGTGAAGGATTTTTTTGATTAAGCAACAGGAAATTCATGACAGAACAGTCAGCAAACGTTATCTTTCTGCTGAAGTGGCTGCAGATTTTATTATCTGTTATAAGAAACTCCTCCGGATATTTCACCATCTTCCTTTGATTTTATCATTCACACTTTTACCAGTAATCTTAAATCAGCCCCTGTCAAAGTTTGACCACTGAAGCTTTAAAGGATAAAAGCAAAAGTAAAGAAACTGTCGTATTGGGGAGAATGATGGAGAAAGAATAAAGTAAATAATAAAAGCAAGAAAATATTATTTTTCAAAATTAATAACTGAAAATGAAAACATCCTCAAAATTGTTTTCTCAAAAAAATCAATTAATTATTCAATTAATTTCATTTTAATCAACCCCGTAATCTTAATTACTGGAGTGCAGTGAACTCAGTGTCGTGTTCGAGACTCCAGTTTCAGATTATCTGAGATGATTTGAGCCCGTAGACTGCATGTAGTGATGAAATTGATTGTTGAATAAAATAATAAATTTGTTAAAGTTCCATTTGTATGTTTTTACTGTGATGAGACAAATTATAAAAATGGATGTTTTAACTTCTGTTGTGAACCAAATTGCCCTTAGGGGACATTAAAGATCTTCAAATCAAATCAAATCAAATAAATCTGTTGAAATGTGATGTTTTTAATGGTATTATTTTGCATGAATGTCAGCCAAAGACAAAAAAAAATGTTTTTATTTATGTTTGGATATGATACAGTTAATCACACAATTCCCATAATTTTCATAATTCCCATAGAAAGTTTCCAATTTTGAATATTTCCAAAATTTCCCAGCTTAATTTCCCTGGAAAATTTCTGCAAAGTTTCTGAAAGTTACTGGAAACCCCCCCAACCCTCGTCCTGATGGATATTTAGTTTCTACATCTTTAGTATGAATGATTTCTTTACTCTGATTGTTTTAAATAATCAAACCAGCATCATAATTTAGATTTTGTTTGAGTATCATAATTCTAAACTGGAATCAGTTCTGAAGCTGAACTTTGCTAATGTAAAACACTCACTGATGGAAAATTTTGAGGGTTTTCGCATTTCATTGTGTTTTATTTACTCAGGATTAAGATAATATGACAAATATAACTAAGTACAACCCAAAATTATTTGCAAGTAAAAGTACTTTAAAGAGCCCATATTTGACATAAACCATGTTCATATTTTAATTTTTAAGGCAGCTAGACTATCTTCAGAATCACTTATCCTTCTAGTTTTCACACAGAGTTCCCCTGATCCAGCTGTATTCTCTCTCTGTCTGAGACCCTCTGTTGGACCTCCTGCCTCTAACAGAGGGTCTCCCTTCCCCACGTGGGCCCAGTCCACTCTGATTGGTTAACAGGTCGTCTTTGTGGTGAATGGTCAGTGCAGCACAGCTCGGTGCAATATTGCCAATAACTCTGCATTTAATCTATGAAACATTGGTATGATGTCACACTGGTAGGTTTATTTAGGGGGCTGAGGAACCATACATTTTAAGCAGCTATACCAACTACATGGGGAGAGGGAGAATTCCTGAAGACTTTTTGTCTTTTTCATAGAAGTACAGAGGAGACGTGTTCAAAGAAATATGTTACCCATAAAAGCAGAATCCAGGCTCCTAAAATAAAAAGAAAATAACAGTAACTTAAGTAAATGTAATCAGTCACTTTCACCTTAAATTCACCACACAGTGGGTTCGTAGAGGTCACTATTTTGTATTAATTAAACTTGATGATTTTGTGTTTAAAAAAATGATTGTTATTAGCACCTTAAGTGGACAAACAGTGCAGCAGAATTAAACAAATCAGAGCTGTTTTCTTGGTGTGGCAGTAAAGGGTTTTAAATTCAGATAGATTTAGTATGTTTGATGTTTTACGGCTCGATGAGATTCAAAGACTCACATTTTTAAGTGCTTTGTAAATGTAGGTATCACTCTGCCTTAATTCAGAAACTCATCCAAATACTTCATGTGGGAGAGGAAAACAAATCCTCATCACATCACCACTGAGGCTCCTGGGATCCAAACCTCTGAACAGGGCTGGTTTTCATAGATCTGTGTGCAGGTGACTTCCTCCTGATGCTCCTGAAAGACACAAATATATATACTACACATCAACCCCTGTCAAAAAACTAATGAACTGATCATGACAGGTTCCTCTTTTATTTATTTATTTGTTGATTTATTCTCATCTTGTGCTGCTGTTTACTCAGAGTGTACGAGGGACAAACTGTTTCAGGAGTAAAACAATAATCTGGATGCACACTCAGGAAAAAACTCTTCAAGATTTCCTCTGGCATCTTGTGGACTGAAACGCTGTCTTGTCTGAAATATGGTTACTCATTTGGAGCTAAGAGATATAATATGGAAAAAGAAAAAAGTTTGATCTGTAACAAAAAAATACCATATTTTATCTAATAGAGACCAGCAGTCAGTCAGCGTCCAGGCCTCACATCAGCCGGGGTCACGCTCCACACAGGCACATTGAAATTTCTTAATTCAGATGTTAAATTATAGTTATGTCCTTGCACTCCTGAACAGAAAAATCATTTTAGAGGTTGAATGAATTCATGTTAAATTCCTCATTCCTTTTCAAAGTGTCTGTCCAAAAACAAAAACATAAACATTTTCAGTTTTAACAGTTTATGAAAGAGCTCTAAAATATTGATGTTTTCTCATTTTTATGACAGGTGATCTCATAATTTTAAGCTTTGTATCACATTTATTGGCTGTAATAACCAGAAAAACTCATTTAAACCTATTTATCCCATTTATTTAATATTTAACAGAACATACAGAATGTGTGAATGAATCAAAATGCATAAACCTATTATTGCTGACTGTTGACATTTAAAAACAATAGTGTCTTTTAGTAGAGACTTCATTGTTATTGTTTCTTTGCCTTAATTATAACATTCAACCAATGCTTTTCTGCATATTTGTTAGACTGTTCTGTATGTTTTACTTCTATATCCACTGTAGTTTTTTCTGTTGCATCTCTTTAATTTACCTTTTCAAATATTTATGTCACTTTGCAGTTCTGCTCCTGTAATGGCCTGTATTAATAAACCTTGTTTATTTAATTACTTACATCCATTTTGAAAAGAGAAGTTTAATCAGATACAAAATCAGACTTAAGATGGCGGTAAATAAACAACTGCTCCATTGTCTTAAATGATATGGCTTTAATTTGTTTAAGGTCAATAAAGGGACAGCATGGTGGTGCAGCAGGTAGTGCGTGTGGCTCACAGCAAGAAGGTTGCTGGTTTGAATCCCATGTCGGTCAGGGCCTCTGTGTGCATGTGTAAGCTCTCTTCAGCTTCCTCTCACAGACAAAAACATGTTCATTATGTTGATTGGTGACTCTTATTTAGAATTAAAAGTATCATTTCTCTTAAAGAGCTTGTACATCCTGGTGTTTTAGGGCAGCTGTGACATAAACCTTACATTTGGTGATTGTCTAATAAATCTGTTAAAGGGAATGTATCATGCTGTTTTCCTTGTCATTATGCCAATCTGGGATGCATTTGGAGTACTTCTGTGTCAGGGTATGACCAGGAGTTGTATTGTTGGACCCAAAAGCTCAAAGGAAGCAAGCAGGAGGAGTTTTAACAGGGTTTATTTAGTTCAGGCTCCAGAGTTCAACACAGGAAAGTGAAACAGTGAGAAAAAGGCTGCGGTGGTGAGGGCTCGTGGAGACCTGGAAAAGAGGGAGCAGAGGGAGATGATTAGTATTCTGGAGATCAAAAACACGAGAAGCAAAACAAGCCTAGAAAGGCATAAGAGCGCCCCTGGACGGGGTGAAGACAGGCAATAAGCCTGAGCAGCAAATGCTGAGAGGAATTGAGACGAGGATAGCACAAACCGAGGTGAAGCGTGCAATACTCCCGCGAAGAAGACATCTCAGGAGCCGTCTTATGTAGGGGGGATTGATGAGGTGAGATAGGAAGCAGGTGTGCAGCTGCCGAGCGGAGGACTCCGCCCATGCAGGAGAAAGTTGAGGGAATCCGTGAGGGAGGGGGAGAGCAGACTGCTGAGGATTCACTGAATCCTCACAGTACCCCCCCCTCGACGGACGTCTCCTGACGTCCTTCCAGGCTTTTCAGGGTGCGCTGCATGGAAGTCTCTCAGGAGGGCGTCGTCCAGGACAAGTTTCCTGGAGATCCAAGACCGTTCCTCCGGGCCATACCCCTCCCAGTCGACCAGGTACTGGAAACCACGACCCCTGGGCCTGACATCCAGGATCTTAGAGACGATGAAGGCAGGATGATCATCCACCAGCAGGGGGGGGTGGAGGGGGCTCGGCCGGAGGGCTCAGGTTGCTGATGGCAACCGGTTTCAGGAGGGAGACGTGGAAGGTGGGATGGATCTTCATGGAGGCTGGCAACCTGAGTCTCACAGCGGAGTCATTAATAACCTTTTCCACAGGGAATGGACCAACAAAACGAGGAGCCAGCTTACTTGAGTCGACTTGGAGGGGCAGGTCCCGAGAGGAGAGCCAAACCATCTGGCCAGGTCGATAGGAGGGAGCCGGAGAGCGATGAAGGTCCGCATTCAGCTTGTTCCGTGCCGACGACGAGGTAAGTGCTGCGCGAGCCCTCCTCCAGACCTCCTTAATGCGTCGGATGTGGGCTCCAACTGATGGGACCGAGACTGCCGATTCCTGCTCAGAGAAGAGGGGAGGTTGATAGCCATAGCAGGCTTGAAAAGGTGACATACCCGTGGCAGAGCTGGTGAGCGAGTTATGGGCATACTCCACCCATGGGAGATGGTCACTCCATGACACGGGGTGATGTGCTGCCACGCAGCGGAGGGCGCTCTCCAGGTCCTGGTTGGCCCGCTCAGTCTGGCCGTTGGTCTGAGGGTGGTAGCCGGAGGATAAGCTGGCTGCTGCGCCCAAAGCCCGACAGAACTCCCTCCATACCCGGGATGAAAACTGTGGACCTTGATCAGAGACAATATCTGCAGGTATTCCATGTAATTTGAACACGTGAGTAATGAGGAGGTTGGCAGTTTCCAGGGCAGAAGGCAGCTTCGCCAGAGGGATGTAGTGCACCATCTTGGAAAAGCGATCCACTATAGTGAGAATGACAGAGTTACCTTGGGAGGGGGGGAGTCCGGTGATGAAGTCTACGGCGATGTGGGACCACGGTCGGTTCGGGATAGGCAGAGGGCGCAGCAGACCAGCAGGGGACTTGTGGGAGGATTTGCCCCTAGCACAGACTGGGCAGGCGGCGACAAACTCCCTGGTGTCCCGAGCCATGTTGGGCCACCAAAACCTCTGTTGGATGAGGGAAAGGGTTCTGTTAGCGCCTGGATGACAAGCCAACTTAGAAGAGTGTCCCCACACTAACACTTCTGATCTCATGTCTTCCGGAACAAACAATCGATTGGGGGGCCCACCGCCAGGAGCAGGGTGATGGGTGAGAGCCTCCTTGACCTTATCCTCAATCTCCCACTGAGCGGCCCCGACCACACAGGAGGGAGGAAGAATGGTTGAGTCTGTAGGAGATTCAGAGGAGGGGTGAGAGAAGACTCGGGAGAGAGCGTCAGGTTTGGTATTTTTGGACCCAGGTCGAAAAGACAGGGAAAAATGGAAGCGACTAAGGAAAAGGGACCATCGTGCCTGTCGAGAATTAAGTCTCTTGGCAGACTTCAGGTAAGCTAGGTTTTTATGATCGGTCCAAATAATAAAAGGAATTTCCATACCTTCCAGCCAGTGTCTCCACTCTTGAAGAGCCCCCACCACCGCTAGCAGCTCCCTGTTGCCCACGTCGTAGTTTTGTTCTGCAGGAGAAAGACGGCGTGAAAAAAAAGCGCAGGGATGGAGCTTTTGGGTCTGGGGGTCCCGTTGTGAGAGGATGGCACCTATGCCTGACTCAGAGGCGTCCACCTCCACCACAAACTGACAAGTGGGGTCCGGATGCAGGAGCAGAGGAGCAGATGAGAACAGTCCCTTGAGTGTTAAAAAGGCCTTCTCGGCCACTTCTGACCAGACAAAGGGGAGTTTTATAGATGTGAGTTTGGTGAGAGGGGCTGCCACCTTGCTGTAGTCTCTGATGAACCTCCGGTAAAAGTTAGCGAACCCCAGGAATCGCTGCAGCTCTTTACGGGAGGCAGGTGTGGGCCAGTCAACTACTGCCCGGACCTTGCCAGGGTCCGGGCGCAACTGTCCAGCCTCCACGATGTAGCCCAGAAAACTCACTGATCGGGAGTGGAATTCGCATTTTTCGGGCTTGACGAACAGACGATTCTCCAGGAGACGTTGAAGCACCAGGCGAACGTGTTGATGATGTTCCTTGAGGTTTTTGGAGAAGATAAGAATATCATCGAGGTAAATGAACACGAAGCGGTTGAGCATGTCCCTGAAGATGTCTGTCATGAATGTCTGGAAAACTGCGGGGGCATTGGTGAGGCCAAATGGCATGACCAGGTATTCGAAATGGCCCAGGGGGGTGTTGAAAGCAGTCTTCCATTCGTCTCCTTCCTTGATCCTGATGAGATGATAAGCGTTTCTAAGATCTAATTTAGTGAAGAATTGAGCTTGGGAAAGAGGATCAAAGGAGGGGTCGATTAACGGAAGGGGGGATTTGTCTTTAACTGTGATCTCATTTAATCCTCGAAAATCTATGCAGGGCCTAAGGGACGTGTCCTTCTTCTCGACAAAGAAAAACCCTGCACCAATAGGAGATGAGGAGGGACGAATGAGACCTGCAGCTAAAGACTCAGTGATATACGTCTCCATGGCCTCTTTCTCAGGACGGGAAAGGTTGTAAAGCCTACTGGAAGGTAGGGGGGCGCCGGAGAGCAGGTTAATGGCACAGTCATATGGTCTATGAGGGGGTAACTCACGGGCCAAATCTTTGCTAAACACCGGAGCCAAATCATGATAAATGGGGGGTACTAGTGATAAGTCTGGAGCAAGAGGAGGTGACTTAACCAGGACCGAGGACTGAGGTGAGGCTGAACGCAAACAGTTGGAGTAGCAATAAGCACTCCAACTGACAATAGAGAGAGTGGCCCAATTGATGTGGGGACTGTGAACCTGAAACCAAGGGAGCCCTAGAATGAGGGGGGAGTGCGGTGAGGGAATGACAAAAAAGGTGATGGTTTCAGAATGATTACCGGAAAGTAGGAGAGTGATAGGGGTGGTGCAGCAGGTAACACTGGCTATAACGCGTCCATCTAACGCATTAACTCTCTTGGGATGAGGAAGTGTGATAACAGGGATGTTGTGAATCTTAACAAAATCCTCATCAATAAAATTATCATCAGCACCAGAATCAAGGAATAGGGAGACTTGGACGGAGTTTTGGGACCACTTAAGCTGAGCTGGAAAACTGGATCTGGAGGAAGAGCTGGGGGAAGAGGAGGTCCGACTCACCGCTACGCTCTTCTCTAGCGGTGAGTCCGGTCTTTTGGTTGATTAGGGCAGTTGGGCAGTGTGTGATCCTCTCCTCCACAGTAAAGACAGCGGTGTTCGGCTTGACGCCTTTGGCTGAGTCGGGTTTTGCCCAGTTGCATGGGCTCCTCCACGGCAGCAGGGGGAGTTGTCGGAGGCAGAGCAGGAAGGGTGGAAGCAGGAAGTGGTGACGACCGCTCGCAGCCAGGAGAGGGAGCCACACGGCGGGTCTTAAAAAACTTCTCTCTACTCCTCTCCCTCAAACGATTGTCTAACCTGATACATAAAGAATAAAGCTCACGAAGACTGTGGGGATCATCCCGGGTTGCCAATTCATCCTTTAATTCTTCTGATAACCCGTTGATAAAGAGGGCCTTGAGAGCCTGATCATCCCACCCACACTGCTTAGCCAAAATTTGAAAGTCCACCGAATAGTCAGCTACAGATTGAGACCCTTGTCTTAAAGCTAACAACCTTTTGGAAGCCACCTGTCCTTGAATGGGATGATCGAAAACTTGTCTTAATTGAGCAGAGAATAAATCAAAAGAGGAAAGTATGTCGGACTCTCCTTCCCATAATGCAGTAGCCCATTTAGCTGCCCTGCCCCGAAGTAAGTTAACCACGTAAGCAACCTTAGCTTCATCGGTGGAGTAACTGGAAGGCTGCATCTTAAACACTAAATGGCAGTTAAACAAAAAACGGCTACAAGAGCCAAAATCACCAGAATAAACCTCCGGGGGGCAAACAAATGGTTCCTTAATAGGACTAGAAACATGAGGGAGAGGAGCAGAGGAAGACGATGGAGGTGAACTCACCGTGTGGCTCCCTCCAGCAGCCGCAGACAGGCCACTGAGCTGATTGGTGATCAGGAGCACCTGACGTGTGAGTTCCTCCAGAGATCCGGCTACTCCTCTTAGCATGTTCTCATGCTGCCCCAGGAGTGTTCCTTGGGTTTGGATTGCCTCCTTCAGTTGCTCCACTTTGGCTGGTTCCATTGCAGGCGGGAGTATTTCTGTCAGGGTATGACCAGGAGTTGTATTGTTGGACCCAAAAGCTCAAAGGAAGCAAGCAGGAGGAGTTTTAACAGGGTTTATTTAGTTCAGGCTCCAGAGTTCAACACAGGAAAGTGAAACAGTGAGAAAAAGGCTGCGGTGGTGAGGGCTCGTGGAGACCTGGAAAAGAGGGAGCAGAGGGAGATGATTAATATTCTGGAGATCAAAAACACGAGAAGCAAAACAAGCCTAGAAAGGCATAAGAGCGCCCCTGGATGGGGTGAAGACAGGCAATAAGCCTGAGCAGCAAATGCTGAGAGGAATGAGACGAGGATAGCACAAACCGAGGTGAAGCGTGCAATACTCCCGCGAAGAAGACATCTCAGGAGCCGTCTTATGTAGGGGGGATTGATGAGGTGAGATAGGAAGCAGGTGTGCAGCTGCCGAGCGGAGGACTCCGCCCATGCAGGAGAAAGTTGAGGGAATCCGTGAGGGAGGGGGAGAGCAGACTGCTGAGGATTCACTGAATCCTCACTCTTCTGTATGATTTGCAGGTCATAAATCTCCTTCTTTGCCTCACAATCGCGTTTACAAAAGCCTCTCTCTAGCCGCT
The DNA here is from genome assembly GCA_037902135.1 of Cetoscarus ocellatus. Classification (NCBI taxonomy): domain Eukaryota; kingdom Metazoa; phylum Chordata; class Actinopteri; order Labriformes; family Labridae; genus Cetoscarus; species Cetoscarus ocellatus. The sequence continues at coordinate 58,280 of JBAMNC010002077.1, read as the reverse complement.
TTTCAGGTTCTCCCTCAAAACGCTCTGATTCAGACAGAGTACACGTGAGAACCGAGACCATGTGTGCTCTGTCCTCTGATTGGCCAGTTCTGAGAGGGCTGAGCCGGAGGCGGAGCGGAGGGGGTGCCAAGGCCGAGCGGAGGGGTGACATACGGAAGTGCATTGTTTACTAGCCCGGCTGTCCGGGGATCATTGTATTGACTTTGCAGTTAACATTAAACTTTTGTTTGGCCTTTATTAAATGTTTAAAATGGCTACTTATGAGATTCGCCGATCGATCATGCACATCTCCATGAATACAGAAGAGTTTTTAAGTAGAAAAAAGCCCACATTAGTTATGTGATTACACACAACAGTGAGTCAAACCGCTAACAATAGCTTCAAAGACATGTTCATCATAATAATTAAAAGATAGATACTTAAGTAACAAAGGATGAAGCGCCGTTTGTGAGTTTTGCTTTTCAAGCAACTGTGTGGTTGTAAAAGAGCTCCACAGGTCTGAATTTACACAACACAGCTGACGCTAATGCTAACCTAACTAGCTTAGCATTAGCTCGACATTACATCATGGCCTTATTTACATTACTTCCTCTGATTACATTACTTACCGCTTGTGGTTCCGGGTCTCTGTGGACAGTCTTTATGGAGGGAACTGCTCCTTGTTTGAGCAGCAGTTGAGATGCAAATCCTGCATCAAACTGCCCTCTGGGGTAAAATGATGAGCACACAGAAACAACTGAGACAGCGGCTGATCCGAGGAAACAAGGGCTGTCCACTGCTTTCTGGTGTCTTCATTCTTTGGAAGTGAAAATAGTTGTGATTTTGATCCACAACCAAAAAAAACACAGATGAAGACTCTTCCCAGACATGTCTTCTCTCAAGTATGTAGCTCAGGGAAATAACAGAAAACAAACACTGAAACTACAACTGAAACTGCTGGTCTTGGAGAGAATATCAAGGGCTGAGCTTGGTGGGCGTGTTTTGGCTGTAGCTTGATGCTTAAGACATTTGCAGGGAGTAGAGTGCCTGGAGAGAGAGAGTGGCGACAACGGAAGTTCAAAAAGCTGGCCGATCACGTGGTCCATGTAGCCTCAAAAAGTTCCCGGAAGTGGTTGGCGGGCAATACAAAAGTAACAGGAAACCACGATAATCGGTAAATAATGTCAAATAAATGCTTTGCTTTGTAATTTTTTTCTGTTTATGTTAATTGCTTTGAACTCTGCCAAGTTTACTAAACCAGTATATTCGTTGAGAGCAATAAAATCGTAATATTTCTGTTGATTTTTTAAAGACGAGTGAGGCAGACTGACAGATGACAGTGATTTCCCAGTTGACTACTACACAATAAATCTGACTCACAACAGCACAATAACTGCGTTCTAATATATGAATTCATTGCAAATAAGTTGAATTCTATCACTGTTCCTTATCTCTTGTTCCTTATAAATTGTAATAATTGCTTTGACTTGTTCTCATTTTACTAAACCTGTGCATTTGTTGTCAGCAATAAACTGGTATTTCCTCTCTTTTTTCTAAACTTTCAGACTTAAGTGAGGCACATTAACAGGTGACAGCCAATTATTTGTCAGTTCACTACACAAAAGGTCTGGACTTGCAACAGCATAATGATAACTGTGTTCTAATATATGAATTCATTGCAAATAAACTGAGTTCTATCACTGTCTAACTATTCCTGCTTATCCCAAACTTACTCTGAGGGATGCATAGTAAATCACACAGTCACTTTTTCCCAATGAACTGAAGACCACAATGAACTCCTTATAAACTTTATTTACAGAAGTCAAACAGATCAGCATGACAAGCTGTTTGTCATTTCCACTATGATGTCCTTGATACAGTCTTCACTATGGTGTACTGCGCTGCATGGGGTTGCTCCTGCCGCTCAGAGAAAGGCGTCCGCATGTATGGCTTTCCCAAAGACAAGGACATAAGACAGACATGGGTGGCTAAAGTCAGAAGGAGCAATTTAGGTGTAACAGACAAAAATTTTAACAGCAAAAAAATATGTGAGGAAATCACATTCAAACAATGCATTTGCACATTGACACACTTTCAAATACTAGACCACTAGGAAATTTGAAATTTATAATATATAAATATAATGTACTATCTAAATCCCAATACCAATCTAACCCCTCACAGACTCATTGACAGATCAAGTCAGCGAATGAGCCCTTTCTGCCCCCTTAATCCCTGTAAGTCTGACTTTGCATAAAGAAATTACCCACAGTTTAGAGTGTTGTGAAGACAAATACCATCAGATGCCATCAGTAAGTGTTTAAAAACAAGGGGGGGGGTTGGAGTAAATAAACAAACGTAGTCAGAGCTCTGCCAGTCTCTTTATTGTTAATGGACGTGAGCAAAAAAAAAGGAAAAAGTTTACTGTCTGAATTGACATGTGTAGTTTGTGATTATTGTTTTGAGTCCGTCCCCCTCATACACCCTGTACTGTTGAAAGTAAACTGTAAATTACCAGTCAGAGACCGGCGTCAACAACATTTTGTTGTCAAGGTAACATGTCATGAGAGTGGGTAAGTGCTGCTCTATTCATGGTTACAGAATTTGGACCCTTAGTCACTAACAGCCGAAGTCAGGTAATTAATTATATAATAATAATAATAATATACACTAAGGGAATAATGTCAAGAATAGAACTAGTTACATGACAGACATGATAAATGTGTATGAAAAATATAACTATGCAGATAAACTTGGTTTGTGCTCTGTCAATTATGTTCTGCTCTCTTCCACTCCACAAAAACAGCTGATAAGAGCTGCAATCACAACCCTTACACATTAATCTTGTGACCATAAATCGACAGGGCTGGATTAAGTTATAGTTACAGAGCAAAATTTACAGTTATCCACCTGTTGCATTGGTTGTTATCGTTATCCAGTGTGCTAGACTAAACTTTTACCTATTAACATTCTCTAAATCCTATAATCTAGACAGGGAAAATACGCTAACATAATTAATTATTCGTGTCAATTTAATTCCGATGCCCTACTGATATGAAAATGTCATTTTTTAAACGTTTTACCTTGAACAAGTGTTGCTCCGTACATGCCCTCCATTGAAATGCATTGAGCGGCAGTTAGCTTGTGCTAACTTCTGGGAACTTTTGAGGGGCTCCATGTTCCGCCATTGCAGTGACAAAAATGAACTATTGCAGTAAACGTCATTGTCGCGCCTCTCTCTCTCCAGGCACTCTAGCAGGGAGGAGCTGCTTTCTCAGGCTTGTCCAGTGAGAAGAGACTGAAAATACCTGACATCAGGTTGCGGGAAATCTCGCGAAGATCTCGCTATGCGTTTTCAGGGGGGGAAATTTCACTTCCAAATATCGGGGACAGGAGCAGATCTCATGTTGTGGGATTTTCTGGAGGTGTAGAGTCGGCAATTCAATAAACAACATTATTTGTAGGTATTAAATCTTGTTTCTGCATGATACGACCCCTTTAAGCTCTGTAAATGGCTTCTATGTATGTCCAGAATATGGGCTGTAAATATCAGCAGAAATTTTGATACCCTGATAATATTATGGTTCATCCCTAATCTGAACTGAACTTCAGCTCAACTGTAGAAACTCAGCAGAGAGAAGTCTCTGTGCAACAAGGGAGGAGTTCATTTAATGTGTCACTAGTGGAGAGATCAGGAAAAAAGTCTGGGGGCATCTCTCTCATCTCTCATCTCTCTCTTCTCTGTGTTTACCCCATGGTCCACAGCAGCACCTGGTGGTCCAACATTTTAACAAACTCAGTTTCACATTTCCACATCAACCTGCTCACAGACACAGAGGCCGTGTCGAGGTGAGACTTAAGGCTGTCTGATCAATAGAGACTTCCTCATCCTCTTTTATTTCCTCATTGAAATAAAAACATGTGTGATATAAAAATGTTTCCAGCATCTTGTTGAATCAGTGCCATGTAGAATTAAAGCAGCTCTGAGGGCAACAATGGCTCCAACCGGTACTAGCAAGGTGTACCTAATAAAGTGGCCAGTAAGTGTATGTTGGAGTTAACAGTAAAGGTGACTCTGATGAGGATGAAGACTATACATCATCCTTCACTAACGTTCAGGGTTCAGTCACAGTCCTGTTGTCTCCCTCCATCCTCACCAGTGACTGAAGAGAGGAGCGGTGATGCTGTCACCTTCGTCTGCTCCGTGTTCGTGCTCGGAGTCTGCAGGACTCACGTGAGGTGGCTGTTTGAGGGTAAAGACGTGAAGGACCATCCTCAAGCTGTGAGGACGTCTCAGTCTCTCTGCAGTGCTTCAATCACCACAGCCAGCTCTGATTTAATCAGATTTACTCTCTGAAGTGTGAGGTGACTGTCCATGACATCAGGGAAGTGTTTCCCCTCAAGCTTCAGTCTGCAGGTGAGAACGGGGCTGAAACCACTGTGAATACTGAAGACTGTGAGTTTTATGGAGAAACATTTGGGATATTTAGTAATAACACTGAAGAATGTCGAACACAGTCTGTGGAATTTCTGAAATTCAAATCGAGACAGAGCATCAGCAACCTTATTATCCAATCCTGGAATGTGAGATGCATGAATAAAGAATTTCCCCAGCACGGATTCCCAGGTTATACGCCTTAAAAATCTGTTAATAAATGGAATAGAGGAACGCCCTTTGTTTATAATATGGACAGCTGCTTCATTGTCACAAAAGAAAATAATTTACTTCCTGGACCAGATTTTTCCGCAGAGGAGGACAAGCTATAACGATTGGGTATATTTCCATTAGGGCAGAAGAAGAAGCACTCCCTGGCAGGGATGACAATTCTTCTGGCCATGCATCAGCGAACCACTGGTTATCAAAGAACCCCCCAAAACCCACGGAAAGAGCTGCGTCGGTGAATAATCTAATGGCCAAAGATGATTCAGTATAATCGTTATAGAAAAATGAAATGCCATTCCATTTCTCGAGCAGCAAAGACCAGAACCGGAGCTCTGATCTGCACCCTTCATCCAGAGTTACTGTGTCGTGTAGCGTTTCAACTGATTTTGAGAGGTCGAGAAGCCTGGATATAAATGAGCGGCCTTGAGGAATCACATGCATGGCGAAATTGAGATGACCTAGCAGGGAGAGCAGATCTCTCTTTGAAATGGATTTTAAAACCATTATTTCTCTGATGCAGTTTAATTTCTCGAGAGACAGGGAAGCTTGCATGAGAACACTGTCTAATTTGATACCTAGAAATTCAATGGCTTGAAGTGGACCTGAAGTTTTCTCCTCTGATAAGGGGACTCCCAGATTTTAAAAGTATCTTTGAGTGTGGTGATTGTATGATCTGGTTTAGCATGGGGATAATCTACGAGCAAAAAATCATCTAACAGGTGAAGCACGAATGGCAGCTTGCAATTATTTAAGAGAATCCAGCAAATAAACTTCAGACAATGGGCTCTAATTACGCAGACCAGGCGCAGGCGGGGCGCACCTGCCCTGCGCCGCGCCAGCGCCGTGCCAACAGGGTGTGTCCAGGGCATTTTGCAAGTTTTGTGCACGGCGCAGTCTGGCGCAGGCAGGCGCACCCACGCCTCCGTCCCTCCTACCGGCACACGTAGCAGAGAGGGAGGAGAGTAGGGTTTAACACAGCCGAGTGTGATCTTCACTCATCAAATGAACGCCTCTCCTCGCCTTTAAATGCGCCGTGGGCGAGGCGCAGGGACAATTTCACCTCGGTGGTGAAGAAGGTCAGAGCCGCTGTCGCTTTTACAGCAACTGGGAGAGCGCAGGGGCCACCTCGCGGGACAGATGTAATCTGTTCCTGTGTCATAATAGGAGTACAAAATTAAGTGATAATTATATTTAAACACAGCAGCAGTCTAATCCATTCATCATGCTTGTGATCCACCTGCATTACTGGTCTGTCATCACCAAATAGCAGAACCTTTGGTGAAATTATATCTCCTCCTCATCCTCTTTGCAATAATGTACTCCGTCTTTTTAGATCGCGTTACGAATAAATTAAAACAGAGAAATATGGGCAATTGCAGGTAAATCCTTAAGACACCCGAGTGACTTACATTTATTCAGAGAGCGTCTCTCTCTTTTTCTTTTCTTTTGAATTTCATGAGATGAGAGAAGCCGGATACTCCGTATCGGATGATGTGGCTGTTTGTGGTTGGCTGAGAGATGTGAACTCGTTAGTTATGACAAACGTCTCTGATCTGACATCAGATATGACGGGACAATTAATATAGATACAAATGTATGTGCTGGTTCAGACGGTTACATTAAATAGTGGTTTTTGTGATTGTTTATTACATTGAAATGTACCTGACACTGTGGATACCTGCCTGTGAGGTTTTGGTGACGTGTGCGCACAGCGCGCCTGTCAGCCAAATTACCACTGCACCGAGTGTGCCTTGCCTGCGCCGAGAATCGACCAGGTTGGAGCTGGCGGGCTTTCAATGCACCTTCCGCGGGTTTTTTTGGAACGAAATTGTCACTGCGCCAAGCTGAATCTTTAGACACCTCCCCCTGGTGTGCCATCACACCCATCTCGGCGCAGCCGGTCTATCAAATTCCAAATTGGCTGCGCATGGCGGTGCGCCGGACGAAATTACCACTGCGCGGGGTGCGCCAGGCTGCGCCACCCTGCGCCAACCTGAGTTGCGCCAGGAAATTAGAGCCCAATGTGTCAAAAATTTTTGGACTGCTGCGACACCCAAAGGTGAACAGCAGAGGAAGCATGAAAGGAGGTCGGGCTAGAGCAGTTTAAATAGCCCGCTCTGAATACAATTTTCCAATAGGAAGCGGACACGGGAGTCAACCGAGCCATCAGCTGATCTGTACCGGTGATGACAGCTATGCTGTTAGAGCCTGACGTCGTGGCCTGCCTGAACTAACGCTAGGCTTGATTTGATATACAAAATTTCCATGATCATTTGGGCTTATACTGATGCATCTATTTATCTGTCTATAAACTGAGTAGGTCAGACCCGGAGGAAGAAATACAAGACATTCATTATCATTAAAATAGTTTAGTGTAGTGAAAATATTCTGCTAAATACAAACATTACTCATTAGAAAACACAATGTTTCAAATTGACAGATTATATCAAACTAATTAATGGTTATGCTTTTAATATCAACAACTGATTAAAGTATGTGTATTAAAACAAATATATGCAATAACATTTAACTCTAAAAAACTGACTAAAGCTGATTAATTAGAATTACAAAAAAACAACAACAACTATTTACTCTCTGTAGCCTGACTCCCATCTGCAATTTAATTTTTTTATAAGCAAGACCATGTCCTGACTTTCAACAGGCTGCTGATACAGAGTGACAATGGCCACAGGGTACAGCAGGCACAGGTATCTACAAAGTTTTTGTAAAGTCCTCTACTGTAAGGAAGACTCAAGTCTCAGTCTGAAACTTAACCACAACAGCAAGTAAATAAACACAAACAGTGAATAAATAAACACAACAGCAATTTAAATAACAAAACAGTCCATTAAAAACACAACAGTACATTAAAAACACAACAGCAAATTAAAAAACACAGCAGCAAATAACGAAACACTACAGCAAATAAAAAACACAAAGCAAATAACTAAAAACAACAGCAAATTAAAAAACATCAATTTTAAAAAAACACTACAGAAAATAACAAAACACAACAAAAAATAACTTAACACAACAATAAATTAAAAAACACAACAGCAAACTACTAAACACAACAGCAAACAGCAAATATCTAAACAAAAAGCGAATAACTAAATATAACAGCAAATTAAACAACACAACAGCGAATAAAAACAACACAATCGTCCAATCAGAGATTTTTTGGTTTACACTTCAGGGCCACCGTACAAACTCCATTCCCCATCTGTGTATCCCAACTCTTTTGGGACTGGGCTTTGCTGTCTGAATTTCTTTGGTTACAGTGAAGCTCAGTCTGTAAGGGCTTGGACTAGAGACAGAGGGTGGCCGGCTCAGGTCCTGGTTGAACCAGGCTTGAAGGTTGGAGTGGAGGCATGTGCAGGCTGACTTCTGCTGTTTGGTAACTCAGGTGAAGGGGTTGGCGTCCTTTACCTCTGGAGCCTCGGTCGTAGGGTTTTCCCCCCGTGCCCTTAAGCTTCATTGCATATAAACTCCACTGGATGGAGAAGGGTTAACGTGGTGCAGGGGAGTGGTCAGGAGTGCTAAAATGAGCCTGAGCTGACCGGTCCGTGGGTCTGTGTGCTAACAGGGGGGTTTGTCCCTGTTCCTGACAGACTGCAGGGGTCCATCTGATCTGGACTCCGTCATGTTGGCTCTGCATGTGTCTGAAGTCCTCCTGATGACTGTGATCATCGTTCTCCTCGTCAGAGCTCAAGGTGAGAAAAAAAAACTCAGTTAAACATTTTAGAGACAAATCTGTCGCCTGTATGTGCTGAGCTGAAGGATTTCTCTGTGCTGTAATGTTTTCAGGAGACCAAACATCATCACGTGAAACAAACACTGAGTTAGAATTAAAGTTTTTGTCTTGTGGCATCTTAAAGAGCACAGATTCTTCCTTTTCAACCTTTATCTGCCCTTCAGTGTGTTTTCCATGTCTCCTCCATGTCATAGAGCACTTCTATGAACAAGACAAAAAGTCTCCTCCCTTTCCTCCTGTTTACAGCACCAGTAGCTGCCATAACATGGGACAGTCATTCATTAGAGCTGGATAACAGGTCACTGACAAGTAATTCACAATTTGGAGTGCATGTTTTGTTTGATAAAACCCAGCAGTTAAAATAAGCAAATTAGCGCCCGTGTGACTATCACAAAGAAAATAAAAGTACCTTTAAAAGTCAAATTTACACTGTTTAAAACACAATAATCTTATTAATCTTTGAGTCTTTGAATCTCATCGAGCCGTAAACATCAAACACCCAAAATCAATCTAAAGGCATGAATAACAATCATTTTTTAAAGACAAAATTATTGCATTTTTATGAAAAAAATAGTGACATCTATACACACTGTGTGGTGAATTTGAGGTGAAAGTAATTGATTACATTTACTGAAAAGTTACTGTTATTTTCTTTTTATTTTAGGAGCCTGTATTTTGATTTTATGGGTTACATATTTCTTTTAACACGTCTCCTCTGCACTTCTGTGAAAAAAGACAAAAAGTCTACAGCTTCAGGAATTCTCCCTCTCCCCATGTAGTTAGTATAGCTGCCTAAAATATATGGTTCCCCCAGCCCCCTAAATAAACCTACCAGTGTGACATCGTACCTCTGTTTCATTAGGTTAAGTGATTGTGAAGATACTCTAGCTGCCTTAGAAATGAAAATATGAAAGTGGTTTCTGTCAAATATGGGCTCTTTAAAGTACTTTTTCTAGTACTTGCAAATGATTTTGGGATGTCTTGTACTTAGTTATATTTGTCATATTATCTGAGTACTGAGTAAATAAAACAAAATGAAAAGCTAAAGCCATCAAAGTTTTCCATCAGTGAGTGTTTTTACAATATCAAAGTTCAGCTTCAGAACCGATTCCAGTGAAGAATTATGATACTCAAACAAAATCTAAACTATGATGCTGGTTTGATTATTTAAAACAATCAGAGTAAAGAAATCATTCATACTGAAGATTTAGAAATTAAGTATCCGTCAGAACGAGGGTTGGAAAGAGAAGGGAATTTACCAGTAAATTTCAGCAAACTTTGCCAAAATTTTCCAGAATCTTTCCAGGGACATTAAGCTGGAAATTTCTGAAATATTCAAAATGTGAAATTTTCTATGGGAAATATGGGAATTATGGGATTATCTGGATATTTAGGTAATTTAAACAAACTGAATCATATCCAAACATAAATAAAAACTTTTTGTTTTGTCATTGGCAGACATCCACGAAAAATAATACCATTAAAAACTTCACATATCAACAGATTTATTTGATTTGATTTGATTTGAAAATCTTTAATTTCCCCTAAGGGCAATTTGGTTCACAACAGCAATTTAAACACCCATTCTTACAATATGTCTCATCACAGTAAAAAAAATACAAACAGATGTTTAACAATTTAAATTATTTTACTGAATAATCAATTACATCTTCACTTCATGTCGTCCATGGGCTCAAATCATCTCAAACATCATCGAGTATTGAACACGAACCTGAGCTCACTGCACTCCAGTAATTGAGATTACAGGATTGATTAAAATTGGATTAATTGAATAATTAATTGATTTTTGGGAAAACAAATTTGAGGCTTTTATAATTATCAGTTATTCATTTTGAAAATATTTTTTACCATTTAAAGCTTCACTGGTCAGACTTTGACAAGACTGATTTAAGATTACTGTTTAAAGTGTGAACAATAAAATCACAGGCAGAGGGTGAAATATATAACAGTTATCACAGTTACAGTATAACAGTTGATAAAAATCTGCAGCCACTTCAGCAGAAAGATAACATTTCCTTAATGTTCTGGCTTGTGGCATCTGTTACTTCATCTGTGTTGGTGAAGGTTGAGGTCTGCTCCTTTGTACGACCGGAGGCCCTTTTGGTCAGAGCTGTCTTTGGTCCTCAGAGACCTGCTGCAGCTGCACACGGTCAAATGGCACAGATAACAATTAGCAGCCCCATGCTACGTCGGGCCAAAGTTGCATGCACTACCCATACGTTACATCTACACTGACAAAGGTTTAAAATCAGTCTACAGTCAGTCAGGGGGCCGTTGGGCCTGTGAGCTTAGGACAGGAAACTAAGGCAGCAGTTCACTGTGGCTCAGCAAAACTGGACAAGAGAAGATAAAGAGATGCGCCAACATGTTCTTTCTTTTCCTGTCGTACCTCACTCCTGAGTCCATGACAAGCAGATAGACACCATTCTTTCAACTCTGCGTGCAGTAACAAGAGAGAGACAGCTAAAGCTCGTCCAACGCTAGTTAGCTTGTCTCAAAAACTGGGAGTCAATGGGTAGTGTTAGCCTGCCTCTGCCTACATGCATCAGATAAACTCATTAGCAACTCTAAATGGTCTTGTGTGCCTGTTGTGATTCATTTGTTTACTGTGTTATGTTACATTATCTTCTTCTACTCGTAAACAGAGGCTCTGTTTTGTTGACCTACTTCCGTGGTGGTTTGAGCTCGAGATGTGACGTTTGTGAACGAGTGGAGTCTTTTGAACAGCTCTTTTAAGTGAACGATGAGAACAGATTCAGTTGTGAGTGAGCTGTTTGAGCTTGTGAGTGAGCTCATTCTTAAATTTGCAGCCAAGTTACAGCTACGAATGGCTCACAAACAAAAGGCTTGAATGCCACATTCAGATGGTAGGGCCAGAATTTAGTGTGAACATGAGAGCCTGGATCCATCCTGCCTTGTATCAGTGGTTCAGGCTGTTGGTGGTGTGATGGCGTACAGGACATGTTATTGACACACTTTGTGCCTCAAAGTAACAACTGAGCTTGGTTTAAAGCCCACAGTTGACCTGAGTATTGTTGCTGACCATGTCCATCCCTTCAGGACCACAGTGTACCATCTTCTGATGGACACTTCCAGCAGGACAGTCCACCATGTCTCAAAGCTCAGACCATCTCAAACTGGAGTCTTGAACACAATAATAAATTCACTGCACTCCAGGGATTGAAATTATGGGGTTGATTAAAATGGGACTGACTGAATGATAATAATTTCTTAATTTTATCATTTACTTTATTCTTTCTCCATCATCTCTCTGCAATACGACATTTTCTTTTCTATGTTTGTGCCCTTCTAAGCTTCAGTGGTCAAACTTTGACAAGAGCTGATTGAAGGTTACTGGTAAAAGTATGAATGATAAAATCACAGGCAGAGGATGAAATCTCTGAAGCAGTTCTCAAAACAGTTGATAAAATCTGCAGCCACTTCAGCAGCAAGATAACGTTTCTAGAATGTTCTGTCATGAATTTCCTGTTGATTAAAATCCTTCACATTAAAAAGTACACAGAAATGATCAGTAAAACCAGCATCTGTGACAGCAGTGATGTGTGCTGAGCAAACTAGACCTGATCAAACCCGCAACTGCCTGCGCATGGTGTTTTGTGTCTAAATTTAGCACGTTTGAAAAGCAGGTGCAAAAAAGGCACAGCGTTACGCCCTGAGGGCTGCAGTCATTGTGGCGAGAAACAGGAGTTGCATTAACCGAATATTTTCCATCACTGAGTGAATTTTTTGATGAAAAACAGAAAGATTTGGAGGCCGTCTGTCATTATGAAGGACTGGAAAAGAGGGACAGTTCAGTGTGCCGTCATACTTATGCAGACGCATGAGTAAAGTAAACCCTCTCTGTTTTGCAGTCTTAATACATCGTAGAGGAGGTCATTTAACCTGTGTAACATAAAAAACCTTCATAGCCATAATAACTCATTTGTCACTCAGAGCTGACTGCATCACACTCTCCACGCACTGACAGCGAGTAAAGGAGCTGTCAGTGCGTAAAAGGCAGGAGTACCAGCTCAGTCTGTGTGTGTAACTGTAAGACTGCTCTTCACATGAGAGGTTATTGATGATGAAGCTGTGTAACCATTTGAATCCTGTTATTTAGATTATGTTTAATTGTAATCAGAAATGGAAAATTTAAAATAAAGGATGAAAATGGGGCATAAGGGAAAACAACCTTGTCCGTCAAAATAACAGACAGCAGAACAGGTTACTGCAAGTGTGTTCATTTGCCTCCAACTCCATGTCTTCAAACTTTGTTTTTCATTTGCAGCCACTCTGCTCTCCCAAACTCTCCATGGTGACAGCCGGTAGCACCTGCAGAATCCTCCTTTAAAGGGGGCGGTCCACGCCACTTTTGCTCCTGTTATCAATTGCACACGCAGTAATAGTAGATCACAACACGCCCTCTAAAAACACGTGCAACTTTTTAGGTTGCACACGCAATTTAGTACTCGTTATTTTGGATCTTAGCAGATCAGGCCCTGTGTGTGCTGAGATTGTGCCTTTTCATAAAACTGAGATGTTTGGCTTTAAATAAGAAACAAACAAAATCCTAAAAAGCTTGCTGAAGTCTGGAGTTTAACTGTTAGAAAACATGATGTCTTTGTTGGTCTGAGGTCCGCTGTTGTCTTTTAGCTTCTGATAACTGAAGGCCATGGGCCTCATGTACAAAGACTTGTGTGGATTTCCTGATAAAACATGGCGTACGATCAAATCCAGAAAACGTTGTACATGCAGAAATATCCAGATGTATGAATCTGTTCGCACGCATGAATCCAAGCACATTTCCTTTGTACATCCCAATCAGCGTGGAATTGAGTGCACATGTTGAGTACCCGACCCTCCCTGTCCACGCCCCCATTTACATACACAAATCATATTTAAATGAGCCCTGCGCCTGAGATTCCCCTCTCTGCACGATCAGAAAATTAAATAAGAAAAAGTAAGAGGGTTTAAAAAAAAGAGCTTCATGAAAAGCGCATTTCAGGCACTACTCGCTGAAGTGGAGGAGCGCAAACACGTCACTTTGGCACGCTGTCCTCTGACATGAGCAACGAACACCAGAGGAGTGCGTGGGAGAGTGTGTGAGGCTGTCAGTGCCATGGGGTCAGAGGGCACACAAGCAGAGATTAAAAAGAAGTGGTCTGACATCAAGGTGGATGATGGCTGCCCCCCCCGAACTCTCTCAGGGTGGTGGGAGCACATGTGGGTGACTCTGATTGACCCCGAGGTAAATACCTGTGTATTTGTGTAACTCACAACTAATGTGTTCATACAGTAGCTGCTCACAGCCATATAAGATAGAGCAGGGGTCCGCAAAAATCTCTGAGGAGTGTTTCAGCACTTTGTTGAATCTATGCCACCATCTGTTCCTAATAAAGTGGCCTTGATTATAGTTATCTTTTAGTTTATAGTTATCAAAGTATTAGACTTCCAGCTCATCTTTATCATTCTGCTCACACCTCTGTGGAAATAATCAGGCTGTGATCCACATGAGTCTCCTGACATGAGAACAAACCACATTTTTAACAACTGCATTTTCAAAGTGAAAAAAGGAGAAATGTTCTCATTTTTGTTGATCAGGAGAAATTCTCAGAGAAAGAGACCGCACGCTGGCTGAAGACATTTGAGGAAGTGACACCACCTCTGAGAAAAGGGAGGAGATTCAGTCTGTCTTTATAAAGTCTCCTCAGACTCTGATGAAGTTTGAGAGCCAAGGACAGAGAGTCAGGATGGAGTTCAGGTGGATTCAGATTTCTTTCCTCCTCACAGCTCTGCCTCAGTTCACTGGTAAGAACATTTCTGTCACACTTTCTATTCAATCAGGAAACTGGAGAGAAGCTTCACTCATTTAAGAAAACTGAATGTGTTCATGTGTTACAGCCATGACCAGTGTAATGAGGATGACTTATTCTCACCAGACACTTTAATAGGTACACCCATTCAACTGATCATTAACACAATTGGCTTATCAATCACATGACAGCAACTTAATGCATTTTAGCATGTAGACACGGTCAAGACGACCTGCTGAAGTTCAAACTTCATAATTTCATAATAATTCAGTTGGTCAAGCTAACAACCTTTATGTTCTCTTATATAAAACATCTCTTTGTCAGTGTTCAGTTAAATATCAGGGAGTTATCTTGTTGAACAAACACATTCATTTGAACACGTGCACAAAAACAGACTAAAGAATTTTTTAATGACCTCAGCATGAACATGAACAGGAGCAGTAACCACATCCCTATAAAAATGACATTTATTTATCGTTTCTAAGCACTTTACTTGTTCTTTTCTGGTACTTATTTTTTATTCTATGTATGAAATTGTTGCTCTTTATATCTGATGTTTGATATTTATCTTTGGTGGTTCAGTTTTTACCTTCCATTGTCTCTCTTGGTGTGGTTTATATAAGCCATCGGCAGTCTTCTACCACTCCAGCACACTTTTTAATATGTTATTATGTGCAATGTGTTTCTGTACCTGTGTATCTAATACATAAATACATAAGTAAATAAATACATGAAATGAAAATCAGCAAAAAAGAAAAAAAGATGATTTAACAGACTGTGAACATGACATGGTTGTTGGTGACAGATGTAAGAAACTGGGATTTTCATGCACAATCATCTCAAGGATTTACAGAGAATGGTCCAAAGAGGGGAAAATATCCAGTGAAGCAGCAGTTTTTGTGGTCAGAGGGGAATGGGCAGAGTGTTTGAAAAGATAGAAAGGCAACAGTGAGCACGTTATGAACAAACAGAGGTTTGGACTCCAGACACAGTTTATTATTCCATCCCTGTGGTGACCCTGTGGTGGCACTTTGCTAACAGTCTGAGCGGTGACAGAGCAAAGCCAAATGATGGATCAACGTCCATCAAAGGTGATTTTTTGTTGACTTCATCACCTTGAGCTCTTTGTTTTTATCATGGACGTCGTGGACCCCCCTGGTGGGTCACTGTGTCCCTCTGGCTGACTCCTCCATATGCCCGTGGAGAGCCCTGCTTTAAATGTCCCACACGGTGGTGAAGTTGTCTCTGTGTCTCTCTGTCCACTGTGAGGGTGAGTCTTATCATAGACCACAGGTGCTGTAATTGTGCTCAAGCCCCGTTGAGGCAGGGCCAGTGTGAGTGAAGGCTTGAATTACACAGTGGTAGGCCGAGGCTTTGACTCCAATAAAATCACAGACCTACAATATTTGTATGGTACCATCTCCAAATTACAAAACCCAAAACCAGTGAAGTTGGCACGTTGTGTAAATCGTAAATAAAAACAGAATACAATGATTTGCAAATCCTTTTCAACTTATATTCAATTGAATACACTGCAAAGACAAGATATTTAATATTCGAACTGAGAAACGTAATTTTCTTTTGCAAATAATCATCAACTTAGAATTTAATGGCAGCAACACATTGCAAAAAAGTTGGCACAGCAGCATTTTTACCACTGTGTTACATCGCCTTTCCTTTTAACAACACTCAGTAAACGTTTGGGAACTGAGGAGACCAATTTTTGAAGCTTTTCGGGTGGAATTCTTTCCCATTCTTGCTTGATGTACAGCTTAAGTTGTTCAACAGTCCGTTGTCTCCGTTGTTGTATTTTACGCTTCATAATGCGCCACACATTTTCAATGGGGGACAGGTCTGGACTACAGGCAGGCCAGTCTAGTACCCGCACTCTTTTACTACGAAGCCACGCTGTTGTAACATGTGCAGAATGTGGCTTGGCATTGTCTTGCTGAAATAAGCAGGGGAGTCCATGAAAAAGACGTTGCTTGGATGGCAACATATGTTGCTCCAAAACCTGTATGTACCTTTCAGCATTAATGGTGCCTTCACAGATGTGTAAGTTACCCATGCCTTGGGCACTAATACACCCCCATACCATCACAGATGCTGGCTTTTGAACTTTGCGCCTATAACAGTCCGGCTGGTTCTTTTCCTCTTTGGTCCAGAGGACACGACGACCACACTTTCCAAAAACAATTTGAAATGTGGACTCGTCAGACCACAGAACACTTTTCCACTTTGCATCAGTCCATCCCATGTTCAAAATAAGTGTTTGATGAGCATTCCTCAACTTTCTCAGTCTTTTTTGCCACTTGTGCCAGCTTTTTTGAAACATGTTGCAGGCATCAAATTCAAAATGAGCTAATATTTGCAAAAAATAACACAGTTTATCAGTTCGAACATTAAATATCGTGTCTTTGCTGTGTATTCAATTGAATATAGGTTGAAAGGGATTTGCAAATCATTGTATTCTGTTTTTATTTATGATTTACACAACGTGCCAACTTCACTGGTTTTGGGTTTTGTATATCAGATGAAATATAACAGAGCATAAATGTTGAAGAATCATTTTGATGTGTGGATGTTTACATCTTTTCTAATCTTTAACCATTGATAATAAAATCAGATAGATTATATTTCTGTCTATAGAGCAGAATAAATATGAATATCTGATAAAGTCCCTCAGCTTTTGTTCATTCAAATGTGGTCCAACAGTGAATTATTAGGACCTTACACTCCATTTCTCTCTCTGCACCAACACTTTGAGTTGGGATTAAGGACAGCAAACATGTTTTATTCTTCTACAAATTTAAAGTCTAAACATGGAATATGTGTATTTCTTCACTGAGGGTTTAAACACTCATGTTCATCTGTGTTTGGTGAGAAAACAGGACCGGCAACAACTGAGCCAACACTGTTAAATATGTTCCTGTAAAAACAAAGTAAACAACTGGCAGCAGGATTTTCATTATGCTTCTGTAATATTATCATTTTTTAATTTTTAATTAAAATTTATAGTCATGCTCTGTTCACTAAAAATACAAAATGAACTGATTTTTTATTACTTTACAGTATTTTACAAATAACTGACTATTAACTTTGCATACTTTACATACATTTTAATACACCTTTTTAAACCTGAATTTTTACTGGCTTAGCAGGAAATACACATCGGAAAGTCACACTATATAATTAAAGATCCTTTTGTTTATAAAAATGTTATGTCAGTCCTTACTGGTTATCGGACTTCACAAAATGTCTACCCAAAGCTGGCTTAAAACCACAGAATGCAAACCGTATGAATAAAGAACATGGCTGTAAAAGGCAAACTTATCAATCAGTCAGTCTTTTTAGTGCCAGTCCATACCAGGTGTTATCTCAAGGCATTTTGCATTATAGCAGACTGAAGCCGTACTCATCATTTATAGTTACACATACGTATGCAAATATAGCCTAGAAACACACACACACACACACACACACATGTATCTATATATATGTATATATATATATATATATATATATATATATATATATATATATATATGTATATATATATATATATATATATATATATATATATATATATATATATATATATATATATATATATATATATATTCAATTCAATTATATATATGTGTATATATATATATAAATATAATTGAAGCTTCAAGCAGCATCTGTCGCACATCCCTCACACCGATTTGACCTCCATTTTGAGGGTTTCATCCCTTTTCGACCCTTTTTGAGATATCACAGTTAAGGACATGTATATTTTCTCCTCCTCAGACTTTATAATGGGTGTGTATTACACAGTTCATTTTCCCGCCTTCAGTGAGTCACATGACCAGCTGCACTGACCTGACACTCAGTGAGTGGCATCATTTGAACAGCTCCTGAGTGAAATTGAGGGAAAATGTTGAAAACACTGCTTCACACAGGCCACAATTTTGACCAAATATTTTTAAAAATGTGATACTTTGATGGTAAATTTAGTCAGGAATCCACACATGTAATATTTAAAGCTGTAGGACTTTTGTTTTTTGTGTAGAGGCCTAACTTTCACAGCTTATGTGGAGCTGTATGTGACAGTTTACTTCCGGCGATGAATGAATGGCAGCCCTCTACAGCAGCTCTGTGAACTCTACGGAGTTTTTCCCTTCTTTATTATGTTTCTTGTACATCCTTTTTCTCCATATATATATCATCTTGTGGATGTGTGAAACCTCGGTTCACCAGACACACCAAGCACAGATCATCTGGTGCTAGTTTAAACACTTTTTTCAACTCCTGCAACTTTTCCTCGTGTCTGTTGGTCCGTGAGCAGCAATGGCTCCCATTGTTTACAGTAGGGATCAGCTGCTGGCCCTACGTAACACAGCTGTTCAACCGGAGGAGGGACCTGATATCTCCTGAGAGCTACGGAGGAGGATGCGGGGGTGCTGTGTTGGGACTAGACGCCTCAAAAGTAGGAGAGCTTATCGACTGACTCTCCCGTCCATCAGTCAAATTTTCACTCAATTTCACTCACAGTCTCACAGGTGCCATTGTTTTAGCTAGAGCTAGAGGGGTCCTTTCCCTCTGGGCTCGGACCCTTATTAGACCTGTTCTTTGCAAAGTAACAGTCCATTTGTGGAAGGAAAAGATTTGAAGCACGAAAAACAACTTTTGTGTCAATTCTCCTTTGTATGTAATTTCTTTGGGCCCCATCTACTAAGATCCAGAATAACAGGTGCTAAATTGCATGTGCAAACTAAAAAACTATTAGTGGGCGTGTTGTGGTTGATCTACTAAAACTCTGTGTGCAATTGATAACTGGAGTAAAAATGTTGTGGACCGCCCCCTTTAAAGGAGGATTCTGCGTGTGCTACCGGCTGTCACCATGGAGAGTTTGGGAGAGCAGAGTGGCTGCAAATGAAAAACAAAGTTTTAAGACATGGAGTTGGAGGCAGATGAACACACTTGCAGTAACCTGTTCTACTGTCTGTTATTTTGATGGACAAGGTCGTCACTTTTCCCTCATGCCTTATTTCTATCCATCATTTTTAATTTTCCTTTTCTGTTTCTGTTTGCAATGAAACATAATCTAAATAACAGGATTCACATGGTTACACAGCTTCATCATCAATAACCTCTCATGTGAAGAGCAGTCTTACAGTTACACACACAGACTGAGCGGGTACTCCTGCCTTTTACACACTGACAGCTCCTTTACTCGCTGTCAGTGTGCGGAGAGTGTGATGCAGTCAGCTCTGAGTGACAAATAGAGTTATTATGGCTATGAAGGTTTTTTATGTTACACAGGTTAAATGACCTCCTCCACGATGTATTAAGACTGCAAAACAGAGAAGGTTTACTTTGCGCGTGCGTCTGCATAAGTATGATGACACATTGCATATTCCATCATAATGACATACAGCCTCCAAGTCTTTATGTTTTTCATCAAAAAATTCAGTCAGTGATGGAAAATATTCCATTCATGCGACCCCTGTTACTCACTACAATGACTGCAGCCCTCCGTGCGTAACGCTGCGTCTGTTTTGCATGTGCTTTTCAAACATGCTAAATTTAGACGCAAAAACACGGCGCACAATCAGTTGCGGGTTTGATAAATCACATTATGGGTGCTAAATGGTCACATTTGCATCTCCTCCTCCCAGTATTTTGCGTGTTCTGATCATCTGCATGTATTCTGCATATTCATGAAGGCAAACACACTAAATAGACTGCCTGTGCTATAATGCTTATTTGACAGACAATCCTTGATGCACCCTGTTAGTAGATCAGCTTTGCGTGCGCTATCAAGTTTGCACGTGTTTTAATACACGCAAACCTTTAGTAGATCAGGCCCTTTAAGTCCATCAAAATGAACATTCAGTAATGAAGAGGCAAACCATCATGATTCAACTGTGTATTAGGCAAATATTACAGCCAATATCTGAGATATTTATGGCTGATATTTGTGGTCAAAATATTGATTGTTAATATCAGAATTCAGCAGTTTTTAGTTATAAAACAAAAGTACTGTTCAGTTCAGTAGCTGTTTTATCCGTGACCTTCTATCTGTGTATGTGTGACAAAATTACAAATAAACACTTCCTAAATATTGACTGCATAATATTTTGGCCCCACCCACTGCTGAAGAAACAACTTGAAACAAATTACTATTACAAGATCAGGTCATTCAATTATAAATTACACAAACTTGACATTGTAATATAAAAACTGGTTCTGTTCAGGGAATAAAAAGGGAACGATAAAAATAAGGATATATGGTTATCAAAAACATTACACTCAAGCAATATTTTTAATAATTAATCATTAAATAAATTGACTTAGAAAATGGAGCAAAGATAAACTTAGCCAGCATTAAATAGCCATAGAAATGAATGCGGGTCACTTCTGACCCATGTTGTGCATTAGAAGGAATGTACCTATTTAACGCATCAACGGGTTAATAAACAGGTTGTACTCAGTCTGTCCTTCATTTGTGTATAAAATCATCATACTTATGTCTCTGTTTGTTTGTTTGTTTGTTTTTCAGTTGCTTCTCTGGTCAGGCTGGTCAACTCTGTCAGCCGCTGCTCTGGCAGAGTGGAGGTCTTCTTCAGTGGACAGTGGGGGACAGTGTGTGATGATGACTGGGACATAAATGATGCTCAGGTGGTGTGCAGACAGATGGGCTGTGGCACAGCACTGTCAGCACATGGACGCGCCCGCTTTGGACAGGGCACTGGACCCATCTGGTTGGATGATGTCAGCTGCAGAGGCCATGAAGCCAGTCTCATTGAGTGTGGACACAGAGGGATTGGAAACCATAACTGTGGTCACCGTAAGGATGCTGGTGTCGTCTGTGGAGGTAAATACTGTTGTCTTCTCTGAACAGTATAAAATATGGCCTTAGGGCCACATGTGACCCTCCCTACCACTCAGTGCAGCCCACAATTAATTTCACAAATCAATAAAGTATTAACGTGAATAAAGAAAAGAGAAAATCTGCGATGAAAACACTGACAATCAAAATATTTTAGTAACAGAATTTGGTTATCACAATCTTTGCAGTAAATTAGCTGTGAGAGCACAAACCTCCACCAAGGCTTTTCTGACATCGTTGGGCGAGTTATTTTCAAAATGTGTAAAACTGCTCTATCTCACGATGTTAAGAAATCTTTAATGAATTCCTGATTCTGAATCCAGATTCAGATCACCATCAGAAACTTATCATTTCTTCCTTGTGCCATGACCAACATTCCCTGAACATTTTCATCAAAGTCAGCTGAGACATTTTTTGAGTTGTTTTGTTTACAGACGTGACTAACAAACAGTTAAACGGAGGTAATACTGAGTATCTTGCTGTTTGTAGTCTGGGCCTACAAATGTGTGGATAACATTAATGTGGCCCTCTAGTAGCTGACGTTGCCCATCCCTGGTCTAAGACTAAGACTAAAAATGATCATCAAATACCTTTTTTTCTGGACCAAGAACAAGACTGTAAATAGCTTAAAAATGTTCTGACAAAATAGATTTAGATTATCTTATTCAGCCATGGAGGGACTCAAACAGAAAGAAAAACATCATAAAAATATCATGATATTACACCAAGGTAAAATCAGCGTATTATCACAAGATCTCATGTTGTCATTTGGTTTACTTGCCCAAAAAGAACTGGGTGATAGTTCACTCTTATTCAGTCCCAGCCCTTCTCCATAAGTCATTGAGTATTACTTATCCAGACACAAACCTCAACAAAAGTTATTCTCCTGACACATCCAAAGCCTGATATGGGGATTGTCTTGGCATTACAAAAAAATAAATAGATACATCACAAAGTATCCTTAGATAAACATTAACAATATCTTACAAGAAATTTATGATCTCAAATATTTCCAATAGTTTTTCATACATGTCCCACAAGGCCCCTAACTCTGAGGTCCCATGTCCTGGAGTGTTTGACCATTTGCCTCAGTGTCTATTGAGCAAGGATTTGATTGAAGCTGAATTAAAAAATAATTAAAGCTTTAAGCAGCATTTGTCGAGTCCTCGCTCTGTCGCACGTCCCTAATGCCTGTTTGACCTCCATTTTGAGAGTTTCATCCCTTTTCGACCCTTTTAGAGGTATCACAGTTGAAGTGATGTATGTTTTCTCCTCCTCAGTCTTTATAATGGGTGTGTATTACACATTTCATTTTCCCGCCTTCAGGGAGTCACATGACCAGCTGCACTGGTGCACATGTTGATACCCATATTGGTCCAATAATATCGAGCATCTCTGATTTGATTTGTACGGTAGTTCAACCTCCCACCTCTAGTCTGCAGTAGCCATTTCTTTATTAGACTCTCTGTCCCTCTGTTACATTTACTGATAGTTTTTCTTTCACTGGGACAGACAATAAAATGAATTTGTAATTGCAGGGAACGTAATTTATATAAATCACACTGACAGTGTATTTTATACATGGATCCAAATACTGTTTTTCTTTAATAGGCTGTTTTGTAACAAAAAAGCATGTTCTTGCATCATTGCTGATGATGAGGTATGTAGCAACCAAAAAGAAAATGAACATTTTTTGTTCATCATGATAATCTGTACAAATAGACCAAACTTTAAGAAGTTTTCAGACTTTAATGTAAAAGGTGAGAGTAAAAAACTGATATTAAGATATTTTGGAACTACAAGATGGTGGTTCAACTTAGAAACAATTACAATATTCATATGTATAACATCTTGTTGTGACCTCTTGTTTGAGAGTTTCCCTTTTAAACAAACCTGATCAAGTTGGTCCTCATAGCTGTGGCAATAGTGTATGAATTATTGATTATTAAAAACAATCAGAAATGCTTTTCATCAGGTTTCTGACCATTTTGGTTGTCCTTGTTAGCAGTTAGTCATCAACCATCATTTTAAACACACAGCGGTTTAAGATTCAAAAGCAGGAAACATCACATTTTTATTATTTCCTATTAACATTAAAAATCTCATGTACTTGAGCTCACCAAAAACTTTATGTCGGACATTTATTAAAAACCTTTCTTCTATGCAGGGTTTGGAACCAGTAAGTGCTAAATGCTAACTCACTTCCACATTTTTGACTCATTCCTGCATCACTGTATTTCACCACGCTGTGACCTCTTGTTTGAGAATTTCCACCCAATCCCAGTGGTGATTTTAGAGTGTGCTGGGGCCCCAAGCAAAAATTCCCAAGGGGCCCCTCTGAGAAGAACATTTTCATAAAAAATCTGAATACACACAGCACAGATACAGCAATACAGGTAATCCAGAATACAATTAGCCAAAAATAGCTACAGCTCTGGTGTGTTTTTCCACAGGGATGACATGGGGCCCCTTTAGGGAGGTAACCGTCAAAGATGTCATTGCAATTTGACCACTGGTTGTTTGAAGGGATGAATGGGGTAGGTCACTACAGATGCTACATTGTAAGACATTACTGTGGAGTAAAACTCGTCAGCCCTTGGGGGCCTTCTAGTGGCCTGAGGCCCCAAGCAACTGCCTTCCTTGCCTGTTGACAAGCTCCGCCTCTGCCCAATCCAATGACCTGATCAACATGGTGCTCAATGGCTGTGTGTTTTGTGTACGCATCTCCGTTTATTTAGAAACAAACAAAAACATCAGAAGTGATTGCAGTAGGGTCAGCCATTTTTGTAGTCCTTAAGGAGTTCATTAGCAACCACCCTTTTAAAAAGGGTCGGTGTACGATGTCCTCCCAAGCCCATCCAACCTCTTCCGCTGGGGCTTGGCCGAGAATCCACTGTGCCCTCTCTGCCAGAGAAGTGGATCGCTGGAGCACATCTTGAGCTGCTGCCCAAGGGCATTAGGAGAAGGTCACTACCGCTGGCGCCATGACCAAGTGCTGCGGGTTATCGCAGAGGTCATCAGCACAGGGATCTCCACCAGCAAGCACCAGCAACCATCAAGGCAGTCCATCGCCTTTGTTAGAGCCAGAGCCAAGCAGGAGGGCTGCTGGCATCAGCTCGGGACTGGCAGCTGAAAGTCGACCTAGGGAAACAGCTCAGATTCCCAGAGAACATCGCAGTGACCACACTCAGGCCAGACATAGTCGTGGTGTCAGAAACAACAAGGCAAGTGGTCCTGTTGGAGTTGACTGTTCCCTGGGAACACCGGATGGAGGAGGCCTTTGAGAGGAAGAGGGCTAAGTACGAGGAGCTGGCAGGCGAGTGCCGGAGCAGGGGATGGAGGACCCGATGCAACCCCATCGAGGTCGGGTGCAGAGGATTCGTGGGCCAGTCTCTCGTCAGGGCACTTAAGATGCTGGGAGTGAAGGGACTGCAAAACAGAAGAGCCATCAAAAACATCACAGACGCAGCAGAGAAGGCGTCCAGATGGCTGTGGATCAAGAGGGGAGATCCGTGGACCGTGACAGCTACTTAGACACAAGCCGGGGACTGATCAACCCCGGCTGGGTCACCTGGGCGAGGGTGTCTGATGTTGTGAGACCCGAAACAACCAATGAACCCAGGATACATCACTGATGATGTGTCTAAGTTGCACCTAAGTGTATATTAGAACTAAAAACACAATAACACTTTAAAGTTAAAAAGTGGAAATATCAGATGCATTTATGTTGCAAAATGAAACATCAGATCTCATATGCATTTTCTTACCACAGACTTCATTTCAAGTATTTCTCCAAAAAGCTGATTTAAAATCCCACAGACTTTGAACCCAAGGAACCATTGGTGCTAAATTGCAAACTCACTTCTGCATTTTTTGGACTCATTCCTGAACCATTCTGTAACATTAAAATCAAATGATGTTTTGTATTGTGATATCTTCGCTGTCAGGCACAAACCACCTATATCGTTTTTTAATGATTTTCTTTTCTTTTTTTTTTTTCATTTAATTGTGCTTTTTGTCAAATTTCATGTTGGTGACTGGGTTTTAAAACTTGTAACCAAATTAAGGAACAAAAATGTTAATTTACAGTCAGAGTTAAACAATATGCAGTCAATCAGTTGTAGACCTCTTATTTTTTTATATATCCTGAAGAGCAGCAATTTTGGAGATACGAGGTTTGTGCCCGACAGCAACGATATGTATCATATCACAAGATTCCAGGAAATACACAGCCCTGTGATTTACTCACTGCTCAATAACTGCATAATAAGTATTTATTTATTAGGTCATTCAGGACTGAACATTTACTATTTAATAACTATTTCCTCACTGCTTGATGACTGTTTATTCAATATTTACTCACTTATTCACTGAGTACTGAATCTTCACTGTTTACTCATTTATTTTCTTTCTGCTCATGTAAAACATACATTTTATTATTTACTGAAACAAAAGTGCCACACAACTACCTCAAACACTTTTAAATGTTGAACTATTTTAACAGTGTCAGTTTGACTCCAGAAAGTGTAGACCTATATAAACCTGCCTGAGTGTTCGAGGTCATACTTTCACTTAAATCACGTTAATTTATTCATTATTGATGATACGTTCCCAATCACTAATGTTAATAAACAGCTAGTTTAAATACACAGCGTAGCCCTGATAGTGCTGTAGTCTCAGTCTGTCTGAGAGGCTCTGTTAGAGCTCCTGCCCCCTCAAGGCTCCCTTTCCCATGTGGACCCAGTCCGCTCTGATTGGTTTGAGGACACCTCTGCGGCAGTTGGTCAGTTCAGCTTTGCTTGGTGCCATGTTGTCAACAACTCTTCATTTATTCTACTTCTGCGCTCTGCAATAGCTCAAACTAATGCTAAAACTGATTAAAGCGATGGTTGGATGTCACACTGGTAGGTCTATTTGTGGCCTACAGAGATGAGATGTTATAGGCGGTGACAGGCGTCACACAGAGGGTGAGTGGGAGGGGTGTTAGTGCTTTAGACTTTTTTTTGTTTACAATGGTGCTTTATCACGAGGCAGAGACATGTTAAACACATTGAAGAAAGCATGATATGACCTCTTTAGAATAAACTCTGTAGGAGTAAAATGAACTCTGGAAACTTTGTTTTCCAACAGCAGAGTAAATAATCAATAATCTCACAAATAATGTTCAATCCCCTTTTATCTGCTAACAGCCATACATCTGTACCTCTTTTTGATGAGGGTCATGTCAAGCTGGTACATAACAGAGCCCTTTTTTTATTTCTCTAACAGACAGACAGCCAGCTGAGGGTGATGTCCGCCTGCATGGAGGGAACAGCTTCTGCTCTGGCAGAGTGGAGGTCTTCCACAGTGGACAGTGGGGGACAGTGTGTGATGATGACTGGGACATAAATGATGCTCAGGTGGTGTGCAGACAGATGGGCTGTGGCACAGCACTGTCAGCACATGGACGCGCCCACTTTGGACAGGGCACTGGACCCATCTGGTTGGATGATATCAGCTGCAGAGGCAATGAAACCAGTCTCATTGAGTGTGGACACAGAGGGATTGGAAACCATAACTGTGGTCACCGTAAGGATGCTGGTGTCATCTGTGAAGGTAAATAAACTTTGTTGTGTTGTGTCATAACAGAGTTAATTTTATCAACAAAAATAGGACCAAAAATATGTAAAATGTAATTCATACAAACATCTAGAATGAATACAAATTGTAGTGCAGTCTTGAGGATGCAACATTCACAACATGTATTATGAGATTAATAAGCAGGTTGTACTCAGTCTGTCCTTCATTTGTGTATAAAATCATCATAGTTGTGTCTCTTGTTTATTTGTTTGTTTGTTTTTCAGTTGCTGCTCCAGTCAGGCTGGTCAACTCTGTCAGCCGCTGCTCTGGCAGAGTGGAGGTCTTCCTCAGTGGACAGTGGGGGACGGTGTGTGATGATGACTGGGACATAAATGAAGCTCAGGTGGTGTGCAGACAGATGGGCTGTGGCACAGCACTGTCAGCACATGAAGGTGCCCACTTTGGACAGGGCACTGGACCCATCTGGTTGGATGATGTCAGCTGCAGAGGCCATGAAGCCAGTCTCATTGAGTGTGGACACAGAGGGACTGGAAACCATAACTGTGGTCACCGTAAGGATGCTGGTGTCGTCTGTGGAGGTAAATACTGTTGTCTTCTCTGAACAGTATAAAATATGGCCTTAGGGCCACATGTGACCCTCCCTACCACTCAGTGCAGCCCACAATTAATTTCACAAATCAATAAAGTATTAACGTGAATAAAGAAAAGAGAAAATCTGCAATGAAAACACTGACAATCAAAATATTGTAGTAACAGAATTTGGTTATCACAATCTTTGCAGTAAATCAGTTGTGAGAGCACAAACCTCCACCAAGGCTTTTCTGACATTGTTGGGCGAGTTATTTTCAAAATGTGTAAAATTGCTCTATCTCACAATGTTAAGAAATCTTTAATGAATTCCTGATTCTGCATCCAGATTCAGATCACCATCAGAAACTTATCATTTCTTCCTTGTGCCATGACCAACATTCCCTGAACATTTTCATCAAAGTCAGCTGAGACATTTTTTGAGTTGTTTTGTTTACAGACGTGACAAACAAACAGTTAAAAGGAGGTAATACTGAGTATCTTGCTGTTTGTAGTCTGGGCCTACAAATGTGTGGATAACATTAATGTGGCCCTCTAGTAGCTGACGTTGCCCATCCCTGGTCTAAGACTAAGACTAAAAGTGATCATCAAATACCTTTTTTTCTGGACCGAGAACAAGACTGTAAATAGCTTAAAAATGTTCTGACAAAATAGATTTAGATTATCTTATTCAGTCATGGAAGGACTCAAACAGAAAGAAAGAAATCTTAAAAATACCATGATATTACACCAAGGTAAAATCAGTGTATCATCACAAGATCTCATGTTGTCATTTGGTTTACTTGCCCAAAAAGAACTGGGCGATAGTTCACTCTTATTCAGTCCCAGCCCTTCTCCATAAGTCATTGAGTATTACTTATCTAGACACAAACCTCAATAAAAGTTATTCTCCTGACACATCCAAAGCCTGATATGGGGATTGTCTTGGCATTACAAGAAAATCAATTGATATATCACAAAGTATTATTAGATAAACATTAACAATATCTTACAAGAAATTTATGATCTCAAATATTTCCAATAGTTTTTCATACATGTCCCACAAGGCCCCTAACTCTGAGGTCCCATGTCCTGGAGTGTTTGACCATTTGCCTCAGTGTCTATTGAGCAAGGACTTGATTGAAGTTGAATTAAAAAATAATTAAAGCTGCCAGCAGCATTTGTCGGGTCCTCGCTCTGTCGCACGTCCCTCATGCCCGTTTGACCTCCATTTTGAGAGTTTCATCCCTTTTCGACCCTTTTAGAGGCATCACAGTTGAAGTGATGTATGTTTTTCTCCTCCTCAGTCTTTATAATGGGTGTGTATTACACATTTCATTTTCCCGCCTTCAGTGAGTCACATGACCAGCTGCACTGACCTGACACTCAGTGAGCGGCATCATTCTAACAGCTCCTGAGTGAGAGTCAAACTTTCACTCAATTTCACTCACAGCCTGACAGATGCCACAGTTTTAGCTAGAGCTAGAGGGGTCCTTTCCCTCTGGGCTCGGACCCTAATTAGACCTGGTCTTTGCAAAGTAACAGTCCATTTGTGGAAGGAAAAGATTTGAAGCAATAAAAACAACTTTTGTGTCAACTCTCTTTTGTAAGTAATACTTTTGGTCTATCAAAGTGAACATTCAGTGATGAAGAGGTAAACCATCATGATTCAACTGTGCATTTGGCAAATATTACAGCCAATATCTGAGATATTTATGGCCAATATTTGTGGTCAAAATATTGATTGTTAATATCAGCAAAAATGTTCACATCTGCCAATACTGAAAATCAGCTTATCAGTATTTGCAGATAATCTGCCGATAATCATATCGGTCCAATAATATTGTGCATCCCCAATTTGATTTGTACGGTAGTTCAGCCTCCCACCTCTAGTCTGCAGTAGCCATTTCTTTATTAGACTCTCTGTGTCACATCCCCTGGTTAAGCTACCCTTTTATTTCCGCCTCATGTTTCTTGTCTTGTCATTTCCTGTTTTATTTTTGTGATTTTCTTACCTTGTGTTTCTTCTCCAGATCACTCCTTCCTGCCCTCCCCTACCTGTGCTCCTCGCTTGTCTGCTTCATGTGTTTCACCTGCGTTGATTGTCTGAGTGTGTGCACCTGGTGATCCTTGTCTGTTGGACCCTTCCTCGTGTATTTAAGTCATTCACTCCCTGTCTTCTGTGCGAGATCGTGTTGTTTCCTTGTGTGCATCCCTTCGAGCGTTTTTTGTCTTATTCCTCGTTGTTCCTGACCTTTTCCTCTGATTCTTCGATCCTGAGCCTTGCCTGCCGATTTTGTACCTTTGCCTTGTTTATTGATCTCCTGTGTATCGAACATTTTGGCATTAAACGGACTGAAACTTGCCTTGCCTCCGAGTCTGCTTTTGGTTCCTTTTCTGGTAATCGTTACACTCTGTCCCTCTGTTACATTTACTGTTAGTTTTTCTTTTGCTGGGACAGACAATAAAATTAATTTGTAATTGCAGGGAACATGATTTATATAAATCACACTGACAGTGTATTTTTATACAAATGCATGGATCCAAATACTGTGTTTTTTTTTAAATAGGCTATTTTGTAACAAAAAAGCATGTTCTTGCATCATTGCTGATGATGAGGTATGTAGCAACACAAAAGGAAATGAACATTTTTTGTTCATCGTGATAATCTGTACAAATAGACCAAACTTTAAGAAGTTTTCAGGCTTAAGCGTAAAAGTTGAGAGGAAAAAACTAATATTAAGATATTTTGGAACCACAAGATGGTGGTTCAACTTAGAAACAATTACAATATTTATATGTATAACATCTTGTTGTGACCTCTTGTTTGAGAGTTTCCTTTTTAATCAAACCTGATCAAGTTGGTCCTCATAGCTGTGGTAATAGTGTATGAATTATTGATTATAAAAACAATCAGAAATGCTTTCCATCAGGTTTCTGACCATTCTGGTAGTCCTTGTTAGCAGTTAGTCAGCAACCATCATTTTAAACACACAGCGGTTTAAGATTCAAAAGCAGGAAACATCAGATTTTTATTATTTCCTATTAAACATTAAAAATCTCATGTACTTGTGTTCATAACAAACTTTATTTCAGATGTTTATCACAAATCATTATTCTATGCAGAGTTTGGAACCAGGAAGTGCTAAATGCTAGCTCACGTCCACATTTTTGACTCATTTCTGCACCTCTGTATTTCACCACTCTGTAACCTCTTGTTTGAGAATTTCCAACATGATGCAGATAATCAACATGGTGCTCAGTGGTTGTGTGTTTTGTGCTTGCATCTTCGTTTATTTAGAAACAAACAAAATCATCAGAAGTGACTGCATTACAGTCAGCCATTTTTGTTGTCCTTAAGGAGTTCATTACAACCACCCTTTTAAAAACACAATAACACTTTGGGCCCTAATTTCCTGGCGCAACTCAGGGCGGCGCAGGGTGGCGCAGCCAGGCGCAGGGTGGCGCACCCCTCGCAGTGGTAATTTTGTCCGGCACCGCCATGCGCAGCCAATGTGGCAATTTGGTAGACCGGCTGCGCCGAGATGGGTGTAACGGCGCACCAGGGGGAGGCGTCCAAAGAAACAGCTTGGTGCAGTGACAATTTTGTGCCAAAAAAACGCGCGAAAGGTTCAACGAAAGCTCGCCAGCTCCAACCTGGTCTATTCTCAGTGCAGACGAGGCGCACCCCATGCAGTGGTAATTTGGCTGACAGGCGCACAGTGCGCACACATCATCAAAACCTCACAGGCAGGTATCCAGAGTGTCAGGCACATTTCAATGCAATAAACAATCACAACAACCACTATTTAATGTAACTGTCTGAACCAGCATATACATTTGTATCTATATTAATTGTCCCGTCGCATCTGATGTCAGATCAGAGATGATTGTTATAATGGAAACTCAACCTGACGGCAGCTGGAAGAGTGATGCAAACTTAGGAGTTCACATCTCTCAGCCAACCACAAACAGCCACATCACCCGATACAGAGTATCCGGCTTCTCTCATCTCATGTAATTCAAAAGAAAAGAGAAAAGAGAGAGACGCTCGCTGAATAAATGTAAGTCACTCGGTGTCTTAAGGATTTACATGTGATTGCCCATATTTCTCTGTTTTAATCTTTATTCTTAACGTGATCTAAAAAGATGGAGTACATTACTGCCACGAGGATGAGGAGGAGATATCGGGGGGAATATTTCACCAAAGGTTCTGCTATTTGGCGATGACAGACCAGTAATGCAGGTGGATCACAAGCAAGATGAATGGATTAGCCTGCTGCTGTGTTTAAATGATATTATCACTAAATTTTGTACTCCTATTTATGACACAGGAACAGATTACATCTGTCCCGCGAGGTGGTCCACACGGTGACCCGGCCCGGTGGCCCCTGCGCTCTCCCAGTTGCTGCAAAAGTGATAGCAGCTCTGACCTTCTTCACCACCGAGGGTAAAATGGCACTGCGCCTTGCCCGCGGCGCATTTAAAGGCGTTCATTTGATTGGTGAAGATCACACTCGGCTGTGTTAAACCCACTCACGCCTCCTCTCCTCCTTCTCTGCTACTGGCACCAGTGGGAGGGACGGAGGAGTGGGTGCGCATCCCTGCGCCCTGCACAAAACTTGCAAAATGCCCTGGACACACTCTGTTGGCGCTGCGCAGGCGCATCGCAGGGCAGGTGTGCCCCGCCTGCACCTGGTCTACGAAATTGGAGCCCTTTAAGTTGAAAAGTGGCAATATCAGATGCATTTTTTGTTGCAAAATGAAACATCAGATCTCATATGCATTTTCTTACCACAGACTTCATTTTAAGTATTTCTCCAAAAAGCTGTTCTAAAATCCCACAGACTTTGAACCCAAGGAACCATTGGTGCTAAATTGTAAACTCACTTCTGCATTTTTTGGACTCAATCCTGAACCATTCTGTAACATTAAAATCAAATGATGTTTTGTATTGTGATATCTTTGCTGTCAGGCACAAACCTCCTACATAATTTTTTAATGATTTCTTTTTTTTTTTTTTCATTTAACAGTGCTTTTTGTCAAATTTTAATGCGGGTGACTGGGTTTTAAAACTTGTAACCAAATTAAGGAACAAAAATGTTAATTTACAGTCAGAGTTAAACAGTATGCAGTCAATCAGTTGTAGAACTCTTTATTTTTTTATATATCCTGAAGAGCAGCAGTTTTGGCGATAGGAGGTTTGTGCCCAACAGCAATGATATGTATCATATCACAAGATTCCAGGCAATACACAGCCCTGTGATTTACTCACTGCTCAATAACTGCAGAATAAGTATTTATTTATTAGGTCATCCAGGACTGAACTTTTACTATTTAATAACTATTTCCTCACTGCTTGATGACTGTTTATTCAATATTTACTTACTTATTCACTCAGGACTGAATCTTCACTGTTTACTCATTTATTTTCTTTCTGCTCATATAAAACATAAATTTTATTATTTACTGAGACAAAAGTGCTACACAACTACCTCAAACACTTTTTGTCACAGTTCCTGTCTCTCATTCCCCTCCTGTCACACTGCTGTGTTTTTCCACTCACCCTCCCTCTGCTCCACTCTACCTGCCAGCCACGCCCACCTCATCAGCTCAACTCTGCTCACCTGTCTACACAGCTGCAGCTCATTACAATCAGTCCTGTATATAAGCCTCACCAGAACTCTCACTCACTGCCAGATTGTTCTTCAGCATCATGCGAGACTTTCCAGCGTTCATCCCCTGCCCGATCTCCTGGTGCCGACTTTGCCTGTCCCTGACAAGCTCTTCTCGTCTGCCTCCCGGTAAACTCACCTGCCTTCTGTCCCCGACCTCGTGCTCTGTCTCAGCGTCCCTGGTATCTGCCTGCTCGTCTGGTTACGACTCCTCCGCCTGGCCTCGTTTATCCTATTTGGTAGCCGGTCAACCAAATTGCCAAATTGGCTGCGCATGGCGGTGCCGGACATAAGTACCACTGCGAGGGGTGCGCCACCCTGCGCCTGCTCCCCAACGGTGCCTCTGCCTTCGCTGACTGATCTTCGGCTTACGACCCCACTTCCTGTTCCTGACGACGAGTTTCTGCCTGCTCCCCAACGGTGCCTCTGCCTTCGCTGACTGATCTTCGGCTTACGACCCCGCTTCCTGTTCCTGACGACGAGTTTCTGTCTGCGACTCCTGATCTGTGGTGGTCGTCTGGTCCTCGGCAGGTTACGTCACTTCCTGCTTCGAAAGATCGGGTGAGTCAGAGCCCGCTTCGCCTTAAAGACTTTGTGTGGCGGAAGGTGTGTGTGACTGCGGTGTGGCCGAGAGGACAACGTCACCGGCTCCTGTTCCTGAGATCGTGGGTTCGATCCCCGCTCCTGACTCCACTTCTCCTGTTCCTGACAACAAGCTTCTGTCTGTGTATCCTGATCAGTGGTGAAATTAAAGGTCATTACAAACTGTTCCTGAGCGCCTGTGTACTGCATTTGGGTCCTAAACACACTCGTTTCACTTTTAAATGTTGAACTATTTTAACAGTTTGACTCCAGAAAGTGTAGACCTACATAAACTTGCCTGAGTGTTCGAGGTCATACTTTCACTTAAATCATGTTATTTTATTCATTATTGATGATACGTCCCCAATCACTAATGTTAATCAAGCTAGTTTAAATATACAGTGTACCCCTGATAGTGCTGTAGTCTCAGTCTGTCTGAGAGGCTCTGTTAGAGCTCCTGCCCCCTAATTGCTCCCTTTCTCTCTTTCCAGTTGAGGGTAATGTC
The DNA here is from genome assembly GCA_037902135.1 of Cetoscarus ocellatus. Classification (NCBI taxonomy): domain Eukaryota; kingdom Metazoa; phylum Chordata; class Actinopteri; order Labriformes; family Labridae; genus Cetoscarus; species Cetoscarus ocellatus. The sequence goes on along the minus strand of JBAMNC010002077.1, from coordinate 24,264 downwards.
CGCCTGCATGGAGGGAACAGCGCCTGCTCTGGCAGAGTGGAGGTCTTCCACAGTGGACAGTGGGGGACATTGCGTGATGATAATTGGGACATAAATGATGCTCAGGTGGTGTGCAGACAGATAGGCTGTGGTAGGGCACTGTCAGCACCACAACCCTCCAATTTTGGATGGGGCACTCGACTCAGCTGGTTGGATGATGTCAGCTGCAGAGGCCATGAATCCAGTCTCATTGAGTGTGGACACAGAGAGATAAAAATTCATGATTTTGGTCACAGTGAAGATGCTGGTGTTGTCTGTGAAGGTAAATAAACTTTGTTGTGTTGTGTTATAACAGTGTTAATTTTATCGGCAAAAATAGGACCAAAAATATGTAAAATGTAATTCATACAAACATCTAGAATGAATTCAAATTGTAGTGCAGTCTTGAGGATGAAACATTCACAACATGTATTATGAGATTAATGAGCCGGTTGTACTCGGTCTGTCCTTCATTTGTGTATAAAATCATCATAGTTATGTCTCTTGTTTGTTTGTTTTCCAGCTGCTGCTCCGGTCAGGCTGGTCAACTCTGACAGCCGCTGCTCTGGCAGAGTGGAGGTCTTCCTCAGTGGACAGTGGGGGGCGGTGTGTGATGATGACTGGGACATAAATGAAGCTCAGGTGGTGTGCAGACAGATGGGCTGTGGTAGGGCACTGTCAGCACATAGAGGCGCCCTCTTTGGACAGGGCACTGGACCCATCTGGTTGGATGATGTCAGCTGCAGAGGCCATGAAACCAGTCTCAGTGAGTGTGGACACAGAGGGATTGGAAACCATAACTGTGGTCATCATAAGGATGCTGGTATCGTCTGTGGAGGTAAATACAACTGTTGTCTTGTCTGAACAGTATCAGTGTATCACAGGATCTCACAAAATATGGCCTTAGGGCCACATGTGGCCCTCCCTACCACTCAGTGCAGCCCACAATTAATTTCACAAATCAATAAAGTATAAACATGATGAAAGAAAAGAGAAAATCTGCAACGAAAACATTGACAATCAAAATATTGTAGTAACAGAATTTGGTTATCACAATCTTTGCAGTTAATTAGCTGTGAGAGCACAAACCTCCACCAAGATTTTCTGACATTGTTGGGCGAGTTATTTTCAAAATGTGTAAAATTGCTCTATGTCACAATGTTTAGAAATCCTTAATGAATTCCTGATTCTGCATCCAGATTCAGATCACCATCAGGAACTTATTACTTCTTCCTTATGCCATGACCAACATTCCCTGAACATTTTCATCAAAGTCAGTTGAGACGTTTTTGAGTTGTTTTGTTTACAGACGTGACAAACAAACGGTTAAAAGGAGGTAATACTGAGTACCTTGCCGTTTGTAGTCTGGGCCTCCAACTGTGTGGATAACATTAATGTGGCCCTCTAGTAGCTTCACTTTTGTGAAGGCAAAACAAATAAATGTTCAAGAATCCCAACAAAAGCAGCATGTCAATCCCGGGAGTACTTCCTATGTTACCGCGAAAAAGTGCAGGCAGCGTCCTTACGTCGTCGGTGTGCGTCACCATCGTAACTAAAAGCATTTAAAGATACTGTACTCAGAGAGGCGATCATTACCGCAGGCTTGTGACCTTTTAACCATAGCCTATTTGATTGTTATAACTTTACCCCCCTTTTTAAAGAACATAAAACAGGAGGTTATTTGGGGGGTTGAAAGTGTATCAATCAATCAATCAATCAAAATTTATTTATAGAGCACTTTACAACACTCAAAGTGACCAAAGTGCTTTCCAGTTAAAAACAGATAATAAGATAAGAATAAAAAACAGATTAAAAGAAAGCAACAAAAGAACACATCAGGGAAATAAAATCAGATAAAATCAGATATTACAAATAAATAAAACAAGACAAAATAAAATAACATGTCACCACGTCACTGTGTATTAAAAGCCAGTCTGAAAAAATATGTTTTGAGCCAGGCTTTGAAAAGGCCAAAGTCAGTAATGGTGCGCATGTCGGGGGGGAGTTTGTTCCAGAGTCTGGGTCCAGCAACTGAGAAGGCTGGATCACCCCAGTGCTTATACCTGGCCCTAGGGACTTCCAAAAGCAACTGATTTGAAGACCTTAATGCCCTGTTGGGGTTGTGGACAGAGAGCAGTTCGGTCAGATAAATAGGTGCAAGGCCGTTAAGGGCTTTAAAAACAAAAAGTAAAATTTTAAAATCTATCCTAGCAGAAACTGGAAGCCAGTGGAGGGAAAAGAGGACTGGGGTGATGTGCTGGCGCCTTGGAGTGTTTGTCAGGAAACGGGCTGCCGCATTTTGCACCAACTGAAGGCGGCTGAGGGCAGACTGGGAAACACCGACATAAAGAGCATTGCAGTAATCTATACGTGAGCTTATAAAAGCATGAATGGTCCTGTCAAGGTCGGCACGATTTAAAAAAGGCTTTACTTTGGATAAAAGACGTAGTTGATAAAAACTTTCTCTGACCACATTGTCAATCTGCTTGGCAAATGTAAAACCGCTGTCAAAAATGACCCCGAGGTTCTTTACAAATGGTCTTAGCTTTGAAGACAAAGGATCTGAATTCACAAGAACATTATCACCAAATAAAACAAAGTCAGTCTTGTCCTCATTTAAATGGAGGAAATTTTCCCCCAGCCATGACTTGATGTCATTGATGCAGTTAGTGAGAGATTGAAGAGCACCACTTTTGTTTGGGAACACCGGTAAATACAACTGGAGATCATCTGCGTAGCAGTGAAATGTTAAATTATGCCTCACTATAATCGACCCCAGTGGCAGCATGTAAAGTGAAAATAGTAAAGGGCCCAAAATGGAGCCCTGGGGAACTCCGCAAAACAAAGAGGCAACAGAGGAGGACAAGTCGCCAATCATAACAGAGAAAGTCCTGTTGGTCAGGTAAGACTCAAACCACTTGAGTGCAGTTCCACGGATGCCAACATAATTATTCAGGCGGGACAAGAGAATAGGATGGTCGACCGTATCAAAAGCCGCCGTCAAATCAAGCAACACCAAGACAACAGGATGTTTAGCATCAACAGACATAGCTATGTCATTGTGAACTTTAAGCAGTGCAGACTCTGTGCTATGCCGTGATCGGAAGCCAGACTGAAATTTTTCCAGGATAAAATTGTTTTCTAAAAATGCCTGTAGCTGTATAAAAACAATTTTCTCAAGGACTTTAGAGATAAAAGGCAAGTTAGAAACAGGTCTAAAATTAGATAAAATATTAGCATCAAGATGATTTTTTTTAAGAGGTGGTCTCACAACAGCATGTTTAAAAGAAACTGGGACACATCCTGAGCTAAGACAAGTGTTCATTAGCACCAAGAGGGCAGGCCCAACAGTAGAAAACACCTCTTTAAGCAATTTAGTCGGGAAAACATCCAAAGGACAATTTGTTGTTTTCATGTGCTTAACTACATCAGTGAGGGATGAGAGGGAGATGGGCACAAAGTGGTCAAATACTGGAGAGAAGGGGGTTGTAGCAGGCTGGTTAGGGATGATGCTGCTGCTGCACAGTGCTCTCACAGACTTTACTTTGTCCACGAAAAGCGCAAAAAGTCCTCACATGTAGAAACAGTAGCATCAGACAGAGGATTAGTGCAGGGGCTCACAACAGAATTAATAGTGCTAAACAACACACGGGGGCAGTGTCCATTAGTCGAGATAATATCCGACAGATATTGGGATTTAGACTCCTTCACAGCGCTCTGATACTGAGTGAGACTGTCTCGCAGTATCTCCAATGATACATGTAGCCTGTCCTTCTTCCAGCGTCGCTCTGCCTGTCTGCAGCGCTGTCTGAGGGCCCGATTTGAGTCATTTAACCAGGGATTAGTCCTGGGCTTAGTGGACCTGGACCTAAAAGGGGCAATAGTGTCCAGGATCTCAGAACAAGCCAAGTGGAAAGATGATAGGTAGCTATCTGGGCATCCAATTGGATTAATTCCATCACAGGCATAAAACTCAGAGCCCATAAAAGCAGTCTCAAACTGTGCAGATGTTGAAGAAGTAATAATCCGACGTCGAGATGCTGGGATAGGAGGCTTTCCAATAAGTGGAGGAGCAAGAACTTCAAAAATAACTGGGAAATGATCTGAGATGGGAGTCTCAGATATTTCAACAAGTGACACCACAAGCCCATGTGAAATAATTAAATCCAGTGTATGCCCAGCTCTATGCGTAGGACTATCCACAGTTTGAGTAAGGTCGAAAGATGACAGAAGACGTTTGAAATCAGTGGCCAGCTGATCAGACGGACAACAAACGTGAATGTTAAAATCCCCACAGATTAAAAGCTGTTCATATTTAGAGGCCACCTCTGCTAAGAACTCAGAGAACTCCTGAATAAAGTTTTTGTGGTGTTTAGGTGGACGGTAGACAACAGCACATAATATTGGAGAAGCTAATTCCATTGTGAACAGCTGTACTTCAAAACAGGAATAAATATTCACATGCAATTGTTTGCATGTGAAATTATCCTTAAAACTGCGGCGACTCCGCCCCCTCTACCTGATGCTCGCGGTGTGCTGAGGAAAGAGCAGCGAGGGGGGAGGAGCTCAGTGAATGCGCTGTCGTCACCGGGTTTAATCCACGTTTCCGTCAACAAGAGAAAATCCAGCACGTGTGTTGAGAAGAAATCGTTCAGGATAAATGTCTTATTTATTAAGGACCTGGTATTAATGAGGGCGACGCGCACCGGTGACTGGATGGATCGCTTGGAACCACGAGCAACAGGGCGGAGATTTTCCTGCACGGAGCCTCGTCTGCAGATGCTAACTCGCCACGGGCGAGTGGGATGTATGTAGCCGGCATCCGGAACAGCTGATCGGAGCCAGCAGACCTCCGAGGAGCGCCGCACAATGATGCCTTCATTTTCCCGGGGAAACCTCAGCAGGTGACGGCGATCATACTCCGAGGACTGCGCCAGGTAGGCTCTTAGTTGAACAAGGACGCCACTTGGTTTCCCCCGCTTTCTGTGCCGACGTTTGCGGGGCAGGGGAACAGGTACACGCCGCAGGTAGTGGGGCACAGACGCCAGGAACGGTGGGAGCGTCTTTGGTTGTCCACTACAGTCGTAGATCGTCGGCTTTTTCACTGAATCACGAATATCCAGGAAGGTCTGGCGATCATACACCAGCAGCAGTGACACATTATTAACAAACAGTGAAATCAACAGCAGTAGCAGCAAAACATAGAGCAGAGGTAGACGGCTTGCCATACACAGCGGCGCCATCTTGCTTTATATATGATGCACACAGGACTTAAGTTCTCTCTTTCACCATGGATCGCATTTGGGAAGCTGGAGACAGCAGTGATAAGTTTTTCTTCCATTGGTTTCCTCCCTCTCAAAATCTTCTGCATGGGAATCCAGATCGGCCTGCAATTGGCTATCACCTTGGTCGTGCCACTGCTCCTTTGCATAAAGTTGCACGTTGCTTGTGCCGCTCGCACTGCGCCACTCATTGCTGCCGTCGCCTCGATCGCCCCTTGACAGATTTAGATTATCTTATTCAGCCATGGAAGGACTCAAACAGAAAGAAAAAATCATAAAAATACCATGATATTACACCAAGGTAAAATCAGCGTATCATCCCAAGATCTCATGTTGTCATTTGGTTTACTTGCCCAAAAAGAACTGGGCGATAGTTCACTCTTATTCAGTCCCAGCCCTTCTCCATAAGTCATTGAGTATTACTTATCCAGACACAAACCTCAACAAAAGTTATTCTCCTGACACATCCAAAGCCTTATATGGGGATTGTCTTGGTATTACAAAAAATCAATTGATATATCACAAAGTATCCTTAGATAAACATTAACAATATCTTACAAGAAATTTATGATTTCAAATATTTCCAATAGTTTTTCATACATGTCCCACAAGGCCCCTAACTCTGAGGTCCCATGTCCTGGAGTGTTTGACCATTTGCCTCGGTGTCTATTGAGCAAGGACTTGATTGAAGTTGAATTAAAAAATGATTAAAGCTTTAGGCAGCATTTGTTGTGTCCTCGCTCTGTCGCACGTCCCTCATGCCCGTTTGACCTCCATTTTGAAGGTTTGATCCCTTTTTGACCCTTTTAGAGGTATCACAGTTGAAGTGATGTATGTGTTTCTCCTCCTCAGTCTTTATAATGGGTGTGTATTACACATTTCATTTTCCCGCCTTCAGTGAGTCACATGACCAGCTGCACTGACCTGACACTGCAGTCCATAATGCTCAATTCCAATTTATTGCTGAAATCTGATTTTTTTGTTTGGCTGTTCAGATTACACTTTTAAATGTGGCCTGTCTGCAGACTGCGATGTGAACAGCTCACGCTTCAGAAGTGACATGCATGCTCAGTTGAACATTAATGACATCACGCGAGAGGGGTCTGGCTGCAGACCTGCACTGATAGGACCCGCGTTGCAGACCTGCACTGATAGTACCAGCTCCACTGAGAGGACCCGAAGCAACGTTTTTTTCCTCACGCAGTGCTGTTAGTTTTTGCCGTAAAGAGTGAGTGTGGATAGAAGGTGAGTGAAAGTCAAGTGACTACTTTTCGTCATTTTTGAAGCAACAGAAGAAGTCTTTATTCACTAGAACATTGCGTTTACCTCTACATATTGCCCTGTAACCTTATAAAGAAATGACTTTTGGACCTTTGGATGTTTTTTAGGGCTGTTATTGTAGTTATGGTAATGTGGCTAGTGCTAAGTAGACTAACTTTGGGATTAGCCGTGGATGTATTATTTGGATATATCTTTGAGAAAAGCTTGACATGGGAAGGCTTTAAATGTCGTTGGTATGTATAATAACACCCAAAATGATCACTGTATGATCACTGAATACTTGATAAGTATAAACAAATTAAGCGCTGTTATCGTAGATATAGTAACAGTGGCTAGTGCTAACTAGGCTAACTTTAGGATTAGCCATGGATGTATTATTTATATCTGTGAGATACGCTTGACATGAGAAGGCTGTGACTGTCGTTGGCATTTTGATATGTATGAAAACACTCATTATGATCACTGTATGATCACTGACTACTTGATTGGTGTAAGCAAATTATTTAAACAAATGCAAATCATGTTTTTTTTTCCTTAGACCAGTGCAGTGAGCCAAGTGGTGGATCACTGTAAAAAGCAGCACAATGGATACAGGCTAACAAACATTTACAGCCAAAGTGGAAACGCCTGACATTTAACAAATGGACAGTAAACAAACTGAGGAGGCTGCACAGGAAACAGCTAAGCTGTCTGTCAACAACATGGATCCACATGAAGAAAGAATCCATGCTGGAGCCTTTAAGTTTATCTTTTATAATATTGAAGACGTGGATGTTCTGTGAGGAGATAATGAACAATAGAGGGTACTTGGCGTACTTTAATACAAAGAGGAGAAAAAATAAAAAGACATGGTTGAAAGTTTGCTTTGTGTCTACTCTGTTTTCTCCTGTAACAGATGTTATTGGCTGTCTGGCTCATGTAACTCAGTACTCAGTAATTCACTTTGAATAGACAAAGCAAAGTTAATTTTAAATCATCATCCCTCACACCCTCCTGGGAAATACAGGTGGTCCGACAGCACAGGGAAGAAAATAGCAGTATAGAAAGCAATATTAGGTAATTATTAATGAATTATGATAAGGTGGAACAATTGCGAACACACAAGGTATGCCCGTGTTCAAGATTTGTGTAAATCAATAAGTAAATTAATCCAGAAGTGCATGAGGTTTCATTTTCAATGGTAAATATTGGTATAAAAGCAAAGAACAATCAGCAAATGGTTGGACTGTAGAAGCAAAATGCAATTACACAGAAGGTGTTTTAACGTATTTTTTAAAATGAATTTGTCTTGCTAACCAAATTAACAGCTATCCATTTTGCTGAATAAATTTAAATACTGGTGTAAAACAATTCATGTTTTAGGGGATAATAACAAAAGCTGTACATTTAGTTTGTATTATTTATCTATAAAATAACCCTCGAAGTGGCCATCCTGTTTTGTTTTTTCTGTATTTTTTATCTTGATATTTACTTGTGTTTTTTTTCTATTATCCTGTTGAACTGGAAATGTTTACTTCTTTTTTCATCGTTTTAATTGAACACATGAATACACAAATAAATCATATTGACAATGTAAATATAAATTAAGCCCCCCATAATAAAGTGTATTCACACAAGACGAAAATTAATATTTTCCAGGTATAATCGCTTTTATTTTAGCTTCCGAGAAATATGCACTTCCAGTACATTTGCTTTTATTTTGAAATGCTTTGAATCAACTTCTCCTATCAGTGCAGGTCTGCAGCCAGACTGCCTTGCATCATGCACAGAACGGTGTGATGAGGGGCAACAAACAGAGAGAGGCCAATAATGTGCTTCACAGTGCTGGAGAAGTTTGTTCCCATAACGCAGAACATGATGTTACAGCATCTCACCGTGAGTGAGCTCTTATTAAAGTAAATATGGGTATATTTTATTTCTTATGAACCTAAAGGCGGCCACTGTTCCCCGCCGACCCCTGCCAATGAGAGATTGCTGCTGGAGAAAAAAACAGCTCAGAGCCAGAACAGGTGAACATAGAGGCGATAACTTAGTTTTAGCATCTGTTCTGATGTTGTTTATCTGAGAGCAGATCAGACAGGAACAGACTGTTCACTGACTGACGCTGTCTCATAGAAACATACAGTAGCGCGCAAATGCACACGGATGAGATGGTCAGCAGTGGATCATCAGTGTCTTTCCACGTCCTGTAAACTGTTATTTTAGCCTGATAAAAGGCAATATAAGATGCATTTTTTGTTGAAAATGAAACATCAGATCTCATATGCATTTTCTTACCACAGACTTCATTTTAAGTATTTCTCCAAGAAGCTGTTCTAAAATCCCACAGACTTTGAACCCAAGGAACCATTGGTGCTAAATTGCAAACTCACTTCTGCATTTTTTGGACTCAATCCTGAACCATTCTGTAACATTAAAATCAAATGATGTTTTGTATTGTGATATCTTCGCTGTTAGGCACAAACCTCCTATATCATTTTTTTATGATTATCTTTTTTTTTTTTTTTTTCATTTAACAGTGCTTTTTGTCAAATTTCATGTTGGTGACTGGGTTTTAAAACTTGTAACCAAATTAAGTAACAATAATGTTAATTTAAAGTCACAGTTAAACAACATGCTGTCAATCAGTTGTAAAGCTCTTTATTTTTTTATATATCCTGAAGAGTAACAATATTGGCGATAGGAGGTTTGTGCCAATGATATGTATCATATCACAAGTTTCCAGGCAGTACACAGCCCTGTGATTTACTCACTGCTCAATAACTACAGAATAAGTATTTATTTATTAGGTCATGTAGGACTGAACGTTTACTATTTAATAACTATTTCCTCACTGCTTGATGACTGTTTATTCAGTATTTACTTACTTATTCACTCAGTACTGAATCTTCACTGTTTACTCATTTATTTTCACTCTGCTCATGTAAAACATAAATTTTATTATTTACTGAAACAAAAGTGCCACACAACTACCTCAAACACTTTTAAATGTTGAACTATTTTAACAGTGTCAGTTTGACTCCAGAAAGTGTAGACCTATATAAACCTGCCTGAGTGTTCGAGGTCATACTTTCACTTAAATCACGTTAATTTATTCATTATTGATGATACGTCCCCAGTCATTGATGTTAATAAACAGCTAGTTTAAATACACAGCGTAGCCCTGATAGTGCTGTAGTCTCAGTCTGTCTGAGAGGCTCTGTTAGAGCTCCTGCCCCCTCAAGGCTCCCTTTCCCATGTGGACCCAGTCTGCTCTGATTGGTTTACAGGACACCTCTGTGGCAGTTGGTCAGTTCAGCATTGCTTGGTGCCATGTTGTCAACAACTCTTCATTTATTCTACTTCTGTGCTCTGCAATAGCTAAAGCTAATGCTAAAACTGATTAGAAGCGATGGTTGGATGTCACACTGGTAGGTCTATTTGGGGCCTACAGAGATGAGATGTTATAGGCGGTGACAGGCATCACACAGAGGGTGAGTGGGAGGGGTGTTTTGAAGAAAGCATGATATGACCTCTTTAGAATAAACTCTGTAGGAGTAAAATGAACTCTGGAAACTTTGTTTTCCAACAGCAGAGTAAATAATCAATAATCTCACAAATAATGTTCAATCCCCTTTCATCTGCTAACAGCCATACATCTGTACCTCTTTTTGATGAGGGTCATGTCAAGCTGGTACATAACAGAGCCCTTTTTTTATTTCTCTAACAGACAGACAGCCAGCTGAGGGTGATGTCCGCCTGCATGGAGGGAACAGCTCCTGCTCTGGCAGAGTGGAGGTCTTCCTCAGTGGACAGTGGGGGACGGTGTGTGATGATGACTGGGACATAAATGATGCTCAGGTGGTGTGCAGACTGATGGGCTGTGGTAGGGCACTGTCAGCACATGGAGGAGCCCTCTTTGGACAGGGCACTGGACCCATCTGGTTGGATGCTGTCAGTTGCAGAGGCCATGAAACCAGTCTCAGTGAGTGTGGACACAGAGGGATTGAAAGTCAAAACTGTGGTCACAGTGAGGATGCTGGTGTCATCTGTGAAGGTAAATAAACTTTGTTGTGTTGTGTCATAACAGGGTTAATTTTATCAACAAAAATAGGACCAAAAATATAAAAAATGTAATTCATACAAACATCTAGAATGAATACAAATTGTAGTGCAGTCTTGAGGATGTAACATTCACAACATGTATTACGAGATTAATAAGCAGGTTGTACTCAGTCTGTCCTTCATTTGTGTATAAAATCATCATAGTTATGTCTCTTCTTTGTTTGTTTGTTTGTTTTTCAGCTCCAGTCAGGCTGGTCAACTCTGACAGCCGCTGCTCTGGCAGAGTGGAGGTCTTCCTCAGTGGACAGTGGGGGGCGGTGTGTGATGATGACTGGGACATAAATGATGCTCAGGTGGTGTGCAGACAGATGGGCTGTGGTAGGGCACTGTCAGCACATGAAGGTGCCCACTTTGGAGAGGGCACTGGACCCATCTGGTTGGATGCTGTCCGCTGCAGAGGCCATGAAACCAGTCTGAGTGAGTGTGGACACAGAGGGACTGGAAACAATAACTGTGGTCACCATGAGGATGCTGGTGTCATCTGTACAGGTAAATACAACTGTTGTCTTGTCTGAACAATATCAGTGTATCACATGGTCTTGCAAGATATGGCCTTAGGGCCACATGTGGCCCTCCCTACCACTCAGTGCAGCCCACAATTAATTTCACAAATCAATAAAGTATAAACATGAAGAAAGAAAAGAGAAAATCTGCAATGAAAACATTGACAATCAAAATATTTTAGTAACAGAATTTGGTTATCACAATCTTTGCAGTAAATTAGCTGTGAGAGCACAAACCTCCACCAAGGCTTTTCTGACACCGTTGGACGAGTTATTTTCAAAATGTGTAAAATTGCTCTATCTCACAATGTTAAGAAATCTTTAATGAATTCCTGATTCTGCATCCAGATTCAGATCACCATCAGAAACTTATCACTTCTTCTTTGTGCCATGACCAGCATTCACTGAACATTTTCATCAAAGTCAGCTGAGACATTTTTGGAGTTGTTTTGTTTACAGACGTGATAAACAAACAGTTAAACGGAGGTAATACTGAGTATCTTGCCGTTTGAAGTTTGGGCCTCCAACTGTGTGGATTAAAATAATGTGGCCCTCTAGTAGCTGATGTTGCCCATCCCTGGTCTAAGACTAAGACTAAAATGATCATCAAATACCTTTTTTTCTGGACCAAGAACAAGACTGTAAATAGCTTAAAAATGTTCTGACAAAATAGATTTAGATTATCTTATTCAGCCATGGAAGGACATAAACAGAAAGAAAGAAATCAAAAAAATACCATGATATTACACCAAGGTAAAATCAGCGTATTATCACAAGATCTCTTGTTGTCATTTGGTTTATTTGCCCAAAAAGAGCTGGACGATAGTTCACTCTTATTCAGTCCCAGCCCTTCTCCATAAGTCATTGAGTATTACTTATCCAGACACAAACCTCAACAAAAGTTATTCTCTTGACACATCCAAAGCCTGATATGGGGATTGTCTTGGCATTACAAAAATATCAGTTGATTAATCACAAAGTATCCTTAGATGAACATTAACAATATCTTACAAGAAGCTGATGATTTCAAATGTTTCCAATAGCTTTTCATACATGTCCCACAAGGCCCCTAACTCTGAGGTCCCATGTCCCGGAGTAGTAAAGAAAATATATACATCTATTATCATTATGATTTTACATGTATTATGATCCTCTTATATGTTTGAGTGAAAAGCCTTCATGCTGAAACTATAAACCCGAAATGAGAATATCTTGTCTCTGATACAACAGCAGAAGGACTCACAGTGTCTGAATGAGAAAGATGACCACTGTTGTGACACTTTTGTGTAACTCTGAACTGCAATATTATTGGTTGATTCCTGTGTGATAAAGTGTACCTTGACTGTTAAAATATCAATCTTTATTTAATTAATCAATCAATCTTTATTTGTAAAGCGCCAATCCATAACAAGTGTTATCTCAAGACACTTTACAATAGAGCACAAAGCTCTTCATATTATGAATAGACATAAACACATAGATACATATATACATAAATAAAATACACATATACATATACATACAAATATATACATCCAACACCCAACATGAATCCATATAGCCAATCATGAATCCCTCCATCATGGTGGCAAGAAAAAACCTTCTGTTAAGCAGCAGGAAATCTTGAATGTGGACCCCAGTCTCATGATGAACAGCAAATCCACACCATGCTGTGTTGGGTGTGTGGGCGAAGGGAGGGAGGTAAGTGGAGACAAGTGGACTAAAGTAAGAACTAAAGCTAGTGACAGATCCATGGACCAATCATAGACCTGTCGTCGTCAAATTTGTTTCTGCTGGAAAAAAATTTATTAGAGGAGGGTCCTCATGTCTGTGTGGTTGTGGTGATAATTTTACAGAAGTATAATCAATAAAAGTCTTACTGAAAATAAGAATTTATGGTACTGACGAACTTATGGGTGCCCAGACCACAAGTGCATCCCTACCATATTTGTCTCTGTTAAGTATAAATGTATTAATGGTAGACCTCTTGAGATGTGACACCTCATTTTCAGGAGGGATCTCATGTCCATGTGGAGCTAGAGATAGTTACTATAGATGTATCAACCATGGATAGAAAGATCATGCTAATATCTACATTAACAGCTATAATGATTATGAACTGGAATGAGATGGCCAAATATGTGTTATGTCTGTAATTGTAGTTATTAAGGATTCGTGACTCCACAGCAGCAGGCAGTCTCCACCGAGGATCCCAGGCCACCTAAAAGACAAGAGCCAGAGATGAGTACAGGAGCAAACAGAAAGGGGCAGAGGCAGATATGGAGAGAGAGTGTGAGAGAGAGAGGGATAGAGCCCAATGTGCCAGATCCCCCCGGCAGTCTAAGCCTATTGCATCTTAACTATATGTCTAAACTATGGACTATGAGCTGGTTCCTAACTGAAAGCTTTATCAAAGAGGAATGTTTTAAGTCTAGCCTTAAAGGTAGAGAGGGTGTCTGCCTCCCGAACCGTGGTCGGTAAATGGTTCCAGAGAAGAGGAGCCTGATAACTGAAGGCTCTACCTCCCAGACTACTTCTAGAGACTGATGGAACCACGAGCAGGCCAGCATTTTGGGAGCGTAATGTTCTAGAGGGGTTGTACGGCACTACAAGCTCTTTGAGATAAATTGGTGCCTGTCCACTAAGAGCTTTATAGGTGAGAAGAAGAATCTTGAATTCTATTCTAGATTTTATTGAAGCCAATGCAGAGAAGCTAATACAGGAGTAATGTGGTCTCTTCTCCTAGTTTTAGTCAGTACACGTGCTGCAGCATTTTGAACCAGCTGAAGAGTCTTAAGGGACTTACTGGGACAGCCTGAAAGAAGAGAATTACAATAGTCCAGTCTATAGGTAACAAAAGCATGGACTAGCTTTTCAGCATTGTTCTGGGACGGGAAAAAAAGGCTGTTCTTGAAATCATCAGCATAACAATGAAAATTAACGGAGTATTTCCTCATGATATCACAAAAGGGAAGCATATAAATGGAGAAGAGAATTGGACCTAGCACAGAGCCTTGAGGAACTCCATAACTTACTTTAGTGTACACAGAGGATTTGTTGTTCACGTGTACAAACTGGTATCTATCAGATAAGTAGGACTTACACCAATTTAGGGCACTCCCTGTAATCCAGAGTAATACCTCTTATCTCTGTATAAGAACATCATGATCAATGGTGTCAAAAGCTGCACTAAGATCTAACAAAACAAGTACCGAGAGAAGTCCCTCATCTGAAGCTGAGAGTAGGTCGTTAGTTACTTTAACCAGAGCAGTCTCTGTGCTGTGATGAGCTCTAAATCCTGACTGAAAGTCCTCAAACAGGCTGTTGTCTTGAAGGAAGTCACATAGCTGATTAGTCACTACTTTCTCCAGGATCTTTGAAGTAAAAGGAAGATTTGATATAGGCCTGTAGTTAGCTAATGTTCCCGAATCAAGGTTAGGTTTTTTAAGGAGAGGTTTGATTACAGCTACTTTAAAGACTGTGGCATGTGGCCTGTTGATAGAGATATATTTATTGTCTCCAGCAAGGATGGACAAACTAGGGGAAAGACCTCCTTGAACAGTTTAGTTGGGATCAGGTCTAAAAGGCAGGTAGATGGTTTGGAGGAAGAGACAAGAGAATTTAGCTCCTGAAGGCTAATTGTAGAAGAACAATTTAACTTAAGTCTGACTACATTTAATGGTACGGCAGGTTCGGGTGAAAGCAGGGAGTTGCTAATTTTTTCTCTAATTTTAAGAATTTTATCGTTAAAAAAGCTCATAAAGTCCTCACAGCTGAGAGCTAGAGGAATCACAGGCTCAATAGAGCTCTGACTCTGTGTCAGCCTGGCTACAGTGCTGAAAAGGTACCTAGGGTTGTTTTTATTTTCTTCAATTAGTGAGGAGTAGTAGGCAGCTCGAGCATATTGTAAGGCTTTCATGTAGTTATTATGACTTTCCCGCGAAAGTATACATGAGTCCTCCCTTTTATTAGAGCGCCATATTCTCTCTAATTTACGGGATGCTTGTTTAAGTGCACGAGTTTCAGAAGTAAACCAAGGAGCTGTCCTCTGACATTTAATAGTTTTTTGTCTCAGTGGGGCAACTGAGAGGGGCTATAGCTAATATCACAGTTATCAGTTGGCCAATTTATTGAGTTTAAGGCAGCAGGAATGGCTTCTATAAATTTAGCCATGGCACCATTGGACAGATTTCTGCTCTTCACAATTGTGTTACAAAACACAAAATCCTCTCAGAGGATGTTAAGAGTTACTAAGAAGTGATCAGATAATAAAGGATTTTCAGGAAAAACTTTTAGTCTATTAACATCAAGGCCATGTGCTAGAACCAAATCAAGAGTGTGATTGAAATGATGAGTAGCTTCACGAACAGCCTGAATAAAACCAACTGAGTCTATTAAGGACATAAAAGCTGAGCTAAGGCTATCACTTTCTTTGTCAACATCAGTGGCGGCTTGTCAATAGGGGGCGCTGGGGCGCCGCCCCCTCCAAAATTCAACAGAGAAAGTCTACTTAAACACAACATAATTTGTCTTTAAATTATAAGAAATAACGGATAAAAACATTTATTTTTACCACATAGTAATAGTCTGTAAGCAGCACCTGTCACCATTCAATAAAAGGGGTTTCACGATGTTTTTACGTAGTAACTGTGTTGTGAATACATAGTTTACGTATGGAGGGGCGCCGGTCTAATGGGTGTCTATGCAAGTCCTCAAACTTTTGCTCAGCATGTGGCCTGAGGCGTCTTTGGGATTGGCCGCTTCAACTTTGCCCCCGGGGCGCAGACAATCGCTCCCGGACACTCCCACTTGGACTGGCAGCGAATCAGTATTGTTTTGGTGTTTCTTTTCCTCGTGTGACTGGACAGCGAGCGCCGTCAATCATATCAACACGTCACCGCAGCAGATATGATTTACGCATGCGCAAGCATCTCACGTATCTTCACGCGTCCGACCGATGCTCCCATGCACCGAGGAGGCTTCGTCCAGAGATCCATCAGAGGATCACAGAAGAGGTGAGATTGCATTGGAGAAGAAAATCAGTAAGAGGCTATGCTGCACTGAAGATTAGATTAGGATGTGTCTGTCCTAGTAGACATAACATAATTCAGGGGCAAAACTTTCCATTTTATGTCACACATGGCTCTAAACTATAGATCAGGAGCCACAAAATGAGTTTGCCAAGAAGATATAAATTCTTGTTCAGTAGAACATTATCCTTTTGCAGACTTAAGTTCTAAAAAATCTATATAGTTTTTAATTCTTGCATATTTTTACAAAAACATACTTTTAGGAGGAATTGGGGCTTTTGTTGGGTGGATAAGTTTGTTTTTACCCTACTAAAAGTATATTTTAAATTTAATTGACAAAATTGATGCATTATTTTGATGAAATATTATATAAAGGGACCTATAAAAATATATTTATAAAAATCATGGCAAAGCAGGAACAAGATAGGAGAAATTGTAATACACAAGTGCATGCAGATTATTGCAGAGGCTTATTAAATATTACTGTTACATTGTGTGAAAGCCTTTGAAAAATAACTAATAGAAGAAATGATAATGCTATCAAGTTATGTGTTGCAATTTACTGGTGAAAATAGTGGGGTTTTATTAGCCCCGAAAGTGTAAACAACACAAATTCTTTACCTCTTAGGTGTATGTCCATTACAGAATTATTTTTTAATCCACTGGAGCTTTTAGATTTGACACTTACCTTGTACCTTTCCAGCTTGTACCACAGTGCACAGTATAAAATCAATGAAAACAGACCAACAAAATGTATATCTTGTCTTTAAATGTTGTAGTTTTATTATGGCAACTAAACCTGTGATAAAAAATAATAAATATCAATATAGATATATATAGTATTGTCATTATATATAATTGTATACCATATGTTTAGTTGCTATAATAAAAAGTTACATTTAGTTGTTAGTTAGTTTTTGCTGACTGAATACTGCACATAACAGTACAAAGTAAAAGTATTCAAAAGCTCCAGCAGATGGAAACAGACTCCTGTAATGTAAAGTTTATTTTTTTGACTTTTTAAAATTTGAAGTAGTTTTGCTGAAAACCCTCTTGTGCTGCATGCTTGTATCTGTTTTTTTTTTCTTATTTGTTTTTTTTTTTCTTATTTGTTTTGTTTTGTTCATACTTTTTACAGTTAATCTATACCAAAACTGTATCACATAATTTTACCTTTAGTTTTAAAGCATCAGTTTAGTGGTACATAAGATTCTGTTTGTGTTTACAGTCTTGAGCCATGAGACATCAGGTATAAAATAAGACACTGTTCAGGTGACACAAGAAATGTTCATAAAACAGTGAAACTGACATAAATTACAGCTTTATTTTCAGGGAGCAGGTTAAACTTTGGCTGTTTTATTGATTTTTTTCAGTAAATACTGATGTTAACTTTTGGTAATAAAATGTGCTTTTCTATGTATTTTTTAATGACAGATTCACACAGTACCACACCATGTTTCCTGAAGATTCCCTCAGCAGCACCTTGAAGGCCGACCCAGTGCTCAACTAAAGCTAAAGACAGAACTCAGTCATATGTACAGCAAGGAGGAGTTCAAGGCCTGCTGTGGAGCTGTGGATCTTATCCAGTTGTTCATGGAAAATAATCTTGGAGAGGTATTTTCAGAGACTGTCACTCTGCTAAAGATCCTCATCACCACACCCATGACCACTGCAGGAGCTGAGGTGCTTCTCAGAACTTTCCTCAGAAACACCATGAACCAGGACAGGCTGACTGCACTGGCCATGCTGTCAATGGAAGAGAGACTGGTGACAGAGATGATGAACTTCAGTCAGAGGGTCACTGAGAAATTTACAGCCCAGAAGGAAAGGAGGGCAAAATTTCTGTTCAAATAGTGCATTGTTCAAAGTAGGTTGTATTGTGATTATGTTTTGTCTTTAGTTTCTTTTCACTGTTGTATGGAGTGCTTCTTTGGTTTGTTTCCTCCAAAGCTGCACCCCCCTTAAAATTTTTGGCACCAGCCGCCACTGGTCAAAATGGATATTAAAATCACCTACAATGAGTATTTTATCAGAGCTAAGGACCAAGTTTGATATGAACTCAGAAAATTCTGATAAGAATTCAGAATAAGGGCCTGGAGGACGGTAAATTATCACATATAGGACAGGTTGGCAGATTTTTGAGGCAGTATGAGATAAATTCAAAGCAAGGCTTTCTAAAGAAGAGTAATTAGCTTTTGGTCTAGGATTGATTTGGAGACAAGAATGATAAATAGCTGCTACACCACCACCACGGCCTGTGTCTCGTGGTATATGAGTATTTGAGTGACTGGGAGGAGTGGATTCATTTAAACTGACATATTCCTCCTGGCACAGCCACGTTTCAGTTAGACAGAGTAAATCAATGTGATTTTCTGATATAAGGTCATTCACTAGTAAAGATTTGGATCTCAGTGATCTAATACTTAAGAGACCACATCTAATTATCTGATGTTTTGAAGCTTTTACATTTGAGGTTTTGATTTTAACCAGATTTCTATGACTGACCCCTTTTTTATTTGTTTTTGTGCTAACATCTATGTCGGGGGACAGACACAGTCTCTGTAGAATAATATTCATCACTATTACAACTGTCATAACAGTAATGGGTGGAAAACTGTCCTAAAGTAAGCACAGAGGAGCGTGGAGGAGTGCAGCTCTGCAACATGGTCTCATCTCTGAGAGGTCATAAGTATGACTTTGCCATGTTTTTAGATAGGAGAGATGCTCCAGCCAAAGTAGGGTGGATGCCATCTCTTCCTATCAGACCAGGTTTTCCCCAGAAGGATGTCCAATTATCAATGAAGCCCACATCGTTTGCTGGACACCACCTCGATAGCCAGTGGTTGAATGATGACATGAGGCTATACGTCATCACTGGTCAGATTTGGTAAGGGGCCAGAGAAAAGTACGGAGTCTGACATTGTTTTGGCAAATGCACACACTGATTCGATGTTCATTTTGGTCACTTCCGACTGGCGACGTCGGGAATCATTTGTGCCAACATGGAGGACTATCCTATCAAACTTACAGTTACTTCTTGCCAGCAACTTCAAATTTGACTCTATGTCACCCGCTCTGGCCCCTGGGATGCACCAAACTATGCCCACTGTCTTTGCTATTTTCACGTCTCTGACTATGGAGTCACCAATTATCAGAGTTTGTTCCCCGGCGGGCGCGTCGCCGTCACCAAGGGGAGAAAACCTGTTCGAAACGTGAACTGCATTGTGGGGTACCGAGTGGGTCTTTGACTTACGGCTATGCTTGCCACGGACACTGACCCAGTCATTACAAGCCAGGGGAGAAGCTAAGCTAGCGCTAGCACGACCCGCACTGGCTATGTCCTGCTGGCTAGTAGCTACGGCTGCGTAAGAGGGTTTAGGTTCAGTGCGGAGCCACTCCTCCAGATCAGTGACCCTTACCTCCAGAACTAAGAACAAGCTACACTTCAGACAATTCCCACTATCACTAAAGGAGGACGAGGAGTAGCTGAACATCTGACACATAGGGCAGGAGAAAACAGGAGAGGAGAGAGAAGCCATACTTAGCGGCCAAATGCTAGGCTAAGCTAAACTAAGAAAGGCGCGGAAGAGAGTCGAACTGAATGACACCGCCTCAGAGAAGCGAGTGCTTTTACTTAACCTTAGCACCTTCGATCGAACGTTAATCAAACACAAGTGTGTTCAAGGCTTAAAGGATAAGTTCGGTTTCTACAGCTTTCACGTAGTTTATAGAATGAAGTAGAACAATATACTCACCCAGAAGGCTTTCCTGATCCAAACAGTGCTTCGGGAGATATTTAGATCCAAATCGAGCGGCGGACATCCGTATAAATGGTAGCAGACGGGGCATCTATAGTGCCGCTCCTAAAACTGCATTAATCATCCAAAAACTCATTAGTTTCACCAACATTTCATCATGGTCCGCTCGCGCTACTCCTCCACGACAGTCCGGTGTCACTCCATCCATGTTTTTGTGACTGTGCTGACCTCTGAACTGAAAAGTTTCTTGCCCCCGCGTCCTCCTTTCGATGAGCTCCTCATCTGTATACTCTGGCTCGAAACTGTAAGGACACCCATCATATTCAAAGTTCTCGTCCACAACATCTTCATCCGATAGATATTCATCCATTTTGCACAAAACTGGAAGAAGAAAGTTATTGTGTAGCCACCGCTCGCCGCTGAAACAATGAGCCGTACTGCGCATGCGCGCAACCGGAAAGAAACTTTTCAGTTCAGAGGTCAGCACAGTCACAAAAACATGGGTGGAGTGACACCGGACTGTCGTGGAGGAGTAGCGCGAGCGGACCATGATGAAATGTTGGTGAAACTAATGAGTTTTTGGACGATTAATGCAGTTTTAGGAGCGGCACTACAGATGCCCCGTCTGCTACCATTTATACGGATGTCCGCCGCTCAATTTGGATCTAAATATCTCCCGAAGCACTGTTTGGATCAGGAAAGCCTTCTGGGTGAGTATATTGTTCTACTTCATTCTATAAACTATGTGAATGCTGTAGAAACCAAACTTATCCTTTAAATGTCAAATATTAAGTAGTTATAATTAGCGTTAGCAGAGCAGAGAAAGAGCACACTACAAACAGTGCTACAGTATGAAAACAGGAAATGACGAATATGCTCACCAGGAAGTGACGATCCAGCCCATGAGAAGCTTAGAAACACAATTCAGTGTGTGAGGAAGTTGCCTTCTGTTGTAAACTGCACGTACTCCTTCGAAGTAAATGATCAAAAGACTCCTTTGAATTTTGTTGAATTTGAATTTTATTTAGGATAGCCCCTTGAGATGCAGCATCTCATTTTTGAGGGAATCTGTAACCAAATGACAACATGAAATTTTGTGATAATACGCTGATTTTACCTTTGTCACAGTTCCTGTCTCCCACTCCCCTTCTGTCACTGCTGCTGTGTTTTTCCACTCACCCTCCCTCTGCTCCACTCTACCTGCCAGCCACGCCCACCTCATCAGCTCAACTCCGCTCACCTGTCTACACAGCTGCAGCTCATTACAATCAATCCTGTATATAAGCCTCACCAGAACTCTCACTCACTGCCAGATTGTTCTTC
Source organism: Cetoscarus ocellatus (assembly GCA_037902135.1). Taxonomy (NCBI): domain Eukaryota; kingdom Metazoa; phylum Chordata; class Actinopteri; order Labriformes; family Labridae; genus Cetoscarus; species Cetoscarus ocellatus. The sequence continues at coordinate 2,965 of JBAMNC010002077.1, read as the reverse complement.
AGCGTTATGCGAGACTTTCCAGCGTTCATTCCCTGCCTGATCTCCTGGTGCCGACTTTGCCTGTCCCTGACCAGCTCTTCTCGTCTGCCTCCCGGTAAACTCACCTGCCTTCTGTCCCCAACCTTGTGCTCTGCCTCAGCGTTTCTGGTATCTGCCTGCTCGTCTGGTTACGACTCCTCCGCCTGGCCTCGTTTATCCTTCTGCCTGCTCCCCAACGGTGCCTCCGCCTTCGCTGACTGATCTTCGGCTTACGACCCTGCTTCCTGTTCCTGACGACGAGTTTCAGTCTGCTCCCCAACGGTACTGCCGCCTTCGCTGACTGATCTTCGGCTTACGACCCCGCTTCCTGTTCCTGACAACGAGTTTCTGTCTGCGGCTCCTGATCTGTGGTGGTCGTCTGGTCCTCGACAGGTTACGTCACTTCCTGCTTCAAAAGATCGGGTGAGTCAGAGCCTGCTTCGCCTTTAAGACTCTGTGTGGCGGAAAGTGTGTGTGGCTGCGGTGTGGCCGAGAGGACAACGTCACCGGCTCCTGTTCCTGAGATCGCGGGTTCGATCCCCGCTCCCGACTCTACCTCTCCTGTTCCTGACAACAAGCTTCTGTCTGTGTATCCTGATCAGTAGTGCCGCCTGAAGTAGGCTGCTTCTCGTCAGAGCCCCAGAGACTGTGTCAGGCCTTGAGCCTGAAGAACGAACTGTATCCTGTGTATACTCTGCCTACTGCATACCTTGTTTGCTGTGGTGAAATTAAAGGTCATTACAAACTGTTCCTGAGCGCCTGATACTGCATTTGGGTCCTAAACACAATCGTTTCAGTACAATCTGGCCAGAAATGGACCCAGCAGACAACCGCTACACCTCATTCTCGCCTAGCTTGGGTGGAGGGAATGCTCCAGCAGCATGAGGCTCAGTTAGCCTCCAACGCAGCAGAGGCCCATCAGTCAGCAACTGCTCTGGAACGAGCGCTAACCTCGCTAGCCGCCCAGGTACAACAGATGGCGGTCTCCATGACTCAGCAACACCGCTCCTGCCATGGCGCCAGCCCCTTCCTCCTCCGACCCCGGGGCCGTCATCTAGCACTGCATCTGAGCCCCGGGTGGGGGCGCCGGAGCGCTACGCCGGGGATCCAGAGGGTTGCAACCCTTTCCTGACAAACTGTTCAATTTTGTTTGCCCTACAACCCCATACCTTCGCCACTGAGGGAGCTAGAGTCGCCTTCGCCATCAACCACCTCACTGGTATAGGGCACGTCTGTGGGGAACGGCTGAGTGGGAGAGAGGCACACCAGCCCGCGCCTCTTTCCAGGCATTCTCTGAGGAGCTTCGCAAGGTGTTCGGACCCGTTTCCCAGGGTCCTGATGCTTCAGGGGGACTCATGAGTCAGAGGCAGGGGGATCGAACAGTCCTCTGACTACGCCATAGACTTCAGAACCCGGGCTCTTCTCATTGACTGGAATGCTGCCGCCCAATGTGACGCCTTCCTCAACGGACTAGCTCCTTATGTGAAGGATGAGCTGGTCTCGTTCGACCTCCCCAGCTCCTTGGACGGACTCATTCAGCTGACCACGAGGCTAGACAGGCGGATTCAAGCGAGGAGGAGGGAACAACGACGCGAGGGAAGTGTGCACCGACTTCCTGTCCGTCAACGTGGGTTCCCAGCCACTCCTGTCCTCCCTTCTGAACCCATGCATGGGGGGGCGGAGCCCATGCAGGTGGGGCGGACCAGCCTAACACCGGAGGAGCGAGAGCGACAACGCCAGGGAAATCTCTGTCTTTACTGTGGCCAGGTCGGCCATTTTGTCTCCCGGTGTCCAGTAAAAGGGGAGGGCTCAGCAGTAAGAGGGGGCATTCTGCTGAGCCAGTTCCAGAACTCTGCCCCCAACCCAAGACCTCTGTTTCACGTCCAACTCCTGTTGGAGGGGGGGTCTCATACCCTCGCGCACCTTCATCGACTCAGGGCAGATGTCAACCTGATAGACGAGGAACTGGTCCGTCAGCTGGACATCGGTCGTAGTCCTCTCCCTCGCCCCATGCCGGCCAGCGCTCTGGATGGTCATCTCCTAGGGACCGTCACTCATCAAACCACCCCCATCTCGATGCTCCTGTCCGGCACACACCATGAAACCGTCCGGTTTCATATCCTGAGATCCCCCAACCTTCCCTTGATCCTCGGCTACCCTTGGCTCCGTCGTCATAACCCCCATATAGACTGGTCCACGGGGTCCATCTTGGGGTGGAGCCCCTCCTGTCAACAGATCTGCCTCAGGCCGGCAGTGGCCCCTACACCGTCTGCCAGCTCCTGTTCCACTTCTGACCTCTCCATGGTGCCTCCTGACTACCACGATTTCCGGGAGGTGTTCAGCAAGGCTAAGGCCACCTCTCTGCCCCCTCACGGCCCTACGACTGCGCCATCGACCTCCTTCCTGGCTCTGTTCCCCCCAAGGGTCGCCTCTACTCCCTGTCCGCACCTGAAAGGGAGGCCATGGAGACCTACATCCGCGACGCCTTGGCCGCCGGAAATCATCCGACCCTCCTCGTCCCCTGCGGGGGCAGGGTTCTTCTTCGTCGACAAGAAGGACGGCTCCCTGAGACCCTGCATCGACTACAGAGGGCTGAATGACATCACGGTAAAGAACCGCTATCCTCTCCCACTCATCGCTTCTGCTTCGAGCTGCTCCAAGGGGCCACCATCTACACCAAGCTGGACCTTCGCAACCCTATCATCTGGTTCGGATCCGCGAGGGCGATGAGTGGAAGACAGCCTTCAACAACCCCCACTGTCCACTACGAATACCTGGTGATGCCTTTTGGGCTCACCAACGCCCCATCCGTGTTCCAGGCCGCCTAATCAATTGACGTTTTACTAGACTTGTCAACAAGTTCGTGTTCGTCTACCTAGATGATATCCTGATCTTCTCCCGGTCCAAGCAGGGAGAGCACGTTCACCCACGTCCAGACGGTGCTGCA
>JBAMNC010002076.1:0-187309 GCA_037902135.1 Cetoscarus ocellatus | reverse complement strand
CTGGTGTAAAACAATTCATGTTTTAGGGGATAATAACAAAAGCTGTACATTTAGTTTGTATTATTTATCTATAAAATAACCCTCGAAGTGGCCATCCTGTTTTGTTTTTTCTGTATTTTTTATCTTGATATTTACTTGTGTTTTTTTTTCTATTATCCTGTTGAACTGGAAATGTTTACTTCTTTTTTCATCGTTTTAATTGAACACATGAATACACAAATAAATCATATTGACAATGTAAATATAAATTAAGCCCCCCATAATAAAGTGTATTCACACAAGACGAAAATTAATATTTTCCAGGTATAATCGCTTTTATTTTAGCTTCCGAGAAATATGCACTTCCAGTACATTTGCTTTTATTTTGAAATGCTTTGAATCAACTTCTCCTATCAGTGCAGGTCTGCAGCCAGACTGCCTTGCATCATGCACAGAACGGTGTGATGAGGGGCAACAAACAGAGAGAGGCCAATAATGTGCTTCACAGTGCTGGAGAAGTTTGTTCCCATAACGCAGAACATGATGTTACAGCATCTCACCGTGAGTGAGCTCTTATTAAAGTAAATATGGGTATATTTTATTTCTTATGAACCTAAAGGCGGCCACTGTTCCCCGCCGACCCCTGCCAATGAGAGATTGCTGCTGGAGAAAAAAACAGCTCAGAGCCAGAACAGGTGAACATAGAGGCGATAACTTAGTTTTAGCATCTGTTCTGATGTTGTTTATCTGAGAGCAGATCAGACAGGAACAGACTGTTCACTGACTGACGCTGTCTCATAGAAACATACAGTAGCGCGCAAATGCACACGGATGAGATGGTCAGCAGTGGATCATCAGTGTCTTTCCACGTCCTGTAAACTGTTATTTTAGCCTGATAAAAGGCAATATAAGATGCATTTTTTGTTGGAAAATGAAACATCAGATCTCATATGCATTTTCTTACCACAGACTTCATTTCAAGTATTTCTCCAAGAAGCTGTTCTAAAATCCCACAGACTTTGAACCCAAGGAACCATTGGTGCTAAATTGCAAACTCACTTCTGCATTTTTTGGACTCAATCCTGAACCATTCTGTAACATTAAAATCAAATGATGTTTTGTATTGTGATATCTTCGCTGTTAGGCACAAACCTCCTATATCATTTTTTTATGATTATCTTTTTTTTTTTTTTTTTTCATTTAACAGTGCTTTTTGTCAAATTTCATGTTGGTGACTGGGTTTTAAAACTTGTAACCAAATTAAGTATCAATAATGTTAATTTAAAGTCACAGTTAAACAACATGCTGTCAATCAGTTGTAAAGCTCTTTATTTTTTTATATATCCTGAAGAGTAACAATATTGGCGATAGGAGGTTTGTGCCAATGATATGTATCATATCACAAGTTTCCAGGCAGTACACAGCCCTGTGATTTACTCACTGCTCAATAACTACAGAATAAGTATTTATTTATTAGGTCATGTAGGACTGAACGTTTACTATTTAATAACTATTTCCTCACTGCTTGATGACTGTTTATTCAGTATTTACTTACTTATTCACTCAGTACTGAATCTTCACTGTTTACTCATTTATTTTCACTCTGCTCATGTAAAACATAAATTTTATTATTTACTGAAACAAAAGTGCCACACAACTACCTCAAACACTTTTAAATGTTGAACTATTTTAACAGTGTCAGTTTGACTCCAGAAAGTGTAGACCTATATAAACCTGCCTGAGTGTTCGAGGTCATACTTTCACTTAAATCACGTTAATTTATTCATTATTGATGATACGTCCCCAGTCATTGATGTTAATAAACAGCTAGTTTAAATACACAGCGTAGCCCTGATAGTGCTGTAGTCTCAGTCTGTCTGAGAGGCTCTGTTAGAGCTCCTGCCCCCTCAAGGCTCCCTTTCCCATGTGGACCCAGTCTGCTCTGATTGGTTTCAGGACACCTCTGTGGCAGTTGGTCAGTTCAGCATTGCTTGGTGCCATGTTGTCAACAACTCTTCATTTATTCTACTTCTGTGCTCTGCAATAGCTAAAGCTAATGCTAAAACTGATTAGAAGCGATGGTTGGATGTCACACTGGTAGGTCTATTTGGGGCCTACAGAGATGAGATGTTATAGGCGGTGACAGGCATCACACAGAGGGTGAGTGGGAGGGGTGTTTTGAAGAAAGCATGATATGACCTCTTTAGAATAAACTCTGTAGGAGTAAAATGAACTCTGGAAACTTTGTTTTCCAACAGCAGAGTAAATAATCAATAATCTCACAAATAATGTTCAATCCCCTTTCATCTGCTAACAGCCATACATCTGTACCTCTTTTTGATGAGGGTCATGTCAAGCTGGTACATAACAGAGCCCTTTTTTTATTTCTCTAACAGACAGACAGCCAGCTGAGGGTGATGTCCGCCTGCATGGAGGGAACAGCTCCTGCTCTGGCAGAGTGGAGGTCTTCCTCAGTGGACAGTGGGGGACGGTGTGTGATGATGACTGGGACATAAATGATGCTCAGGTGGTGTGCAGACTGATGGGCTGTGGTAGGGCACTGTCAGCACATGGAGGAGCCCTCTTTGGACAGGGCACTGGACCCATCTGGTTGGATGCTGTCAGTTGCAGAGGCCATGAAACCAGTCTCAGTGAGTGTGGACACAGAGGGATTGAAAGTCAAAACTGTGGTCACAGTGAGGATGCTGGTGTCATCTGTGAAGGTAAATAAACTTTGTTGTGTTGTGTCATAACAGGGTTAATTTTATCAACAAAAATAGGACCAAAAATATAAAAAATGTAATTCATACAAACATCTAGAATGAATACAAATTGTAGTGCAGTCTTGAGGATGTAACATTCACAACATGTATTACGAGATTAATAAGCAGGTTGTACTCAGTCTGTCCTTCATTTGTGTATAAAATCATCATAGTTATGTCTCTTCTTTGTTTGTTTGTTTGTTTTTCAGCTCCAGTCAGGCTGGTCAACTCTGACAGCCGCTGCTCTGGCAGAGTGGAGGTCTTCCTCAGTGGACAGTGGGGGGCGGTGTGTGATGATGACTGGGACATAAATGATGCTCAGGTGGTGTGCAGACAGATGGGCTGTGGTAGGGCACTGTCAGCACATGAAGGTGCCCACTTTGGAGAGGGCACTGGACCCATCTGGTTGGATGCTGTCCGCTGCAGAGGCCATGAAACCAGTCTGAGTGAGTGTGGACACAGAGGGACTGGAAACAATAACTGTGGTCACCATGAGGATGCTGGTGTCATCTGTACAGGTAAATACAACTGTTGTCTTGTCTGAACAATATCAGTGTATCACATGGTCTTGCAAGATATGGCCTTAGGGCCACATGTGGCCCTCCCTACCACTCAGTGCAGCCCACAATTAATTTCACAAATCAATAAAGTATAAACATGAAGAAAGAAAAGAGAAAATCTGCAATGAAAACATTGACAACCAAAATATTTTAGTAACAGAATTTGGTTATCACAATCTTTGCAGTAAATTAGCTGTGAGAGCACAAACCTCCACCAAGGCTTTTCTGACACCGTTGGGCGAGTTATTTTCAAAATGTGTAAAATTGCCCTATCTCACAATGTTAAGAAATCTTTAATGAATTCCTGATTCTGCATCCAGATTCAGATCACCATCAGAAACTTATCACTTCTTCTTTGTGCCATGACCAACATTCACTGAACATTTTCATCAAAGTCAGCTGAGACATTTTTGGAGTTGTTTTGTTTACAGACGTGATAAACAAACAGTTAAACGGAGGTAATACTGAGTATCTTGCCGTTTGAAGTTTGGGCCTCCAACTGTGTGGATTAAAATAATGTGGCCCTCTAGTAGCTGATGTTGCCCATCCCTGGTCTAAGACTAAGACTAAAATGATCATCAAATACCTTTTTTTCTGGACCAAGAACAAGACTGTAAATAGCTTAAAAATGTTCTGACAAAATAGATTTAGATTATCTTATTCAGCCATGGAAGGACATAAACAGAAAGAAAGAAATCAAAAAAATACCATGATATTACACCAAGGTAAAATCAGCGTATTATCACAAGATCTCATGTTGTCATTTGGTTTATTTGCCCAAAAAGAACTGGACGATAGTTCACTCTTATTCAGTCCCAGCCCTTCTCCATAAGTCATTGAGTATTACTTATCCAGACACAAACCTCAACAAAAGTTATTCTCTTGACACATCCAAAGCCTGATATGGGGATTGTCTTGGCATTACAAAAATATCAGTTGATTAATCACAAAGTATCCTTAGATGAACATTAACAATATCTTACAAGAAGCTGATGATTTCAAATGTTTCCAATAGCTTTTCATACATGTCCCACAAGGCCCCTAACTCTGAGGTCCCATGTCCTGGAGTAGTAAAGAAAATATATACATCTATTATCATTATGATTTTACATGTATTATGATCCTCTTATATGTTTGAGTGAAAAGCCTTCATGCTGAAACTATAAACCCGAAATGAGAATATCTTGTCTCTGATACAACAGCAGAAGGACTCACAGTGTCTGAATGAGAAAGATGACCACTGTTGTGACACTTTTGTGTAACTCTGAACTGCAATATTATTGGTTGATTCCTGTGTGATAAAGTGTACCTTGACTGTTAAAATATCAATCTTTATTTAATTAATCAATCAATCTTTATTTGTAAAGCGCCAATCCATAACAAGTGTTATCTCAAGACACTTTACAATAGAGCACAAAGCTCTTCATATTATGAATAGACATAAACACATAGATACATATATACATAAATAAAATACACATATACATATACATACAAATATATACATCCAACACCCAACATGAATCCATATAGCCAATCATGAATCCCTCCATCATGGTGGCAAGAAAAAACCTTCTGTTAAGCAGCAGGAAATCTTGAATGTGGACCCCAGTCTCATGATGAACAGCAAATCCACACCATGCTGTGTTGGGTGTGTGGGCGAAGGGAGGGAGGTAAGTGGAGACAAGTGGACTAAAGTAAGAACTAAAGCTAGTGACAGATCCATGGACCAATCATAGACCTGTCGTCGTCAAATTTGTTTCTGCTGGAAAAAAATTTATTAGAGGAGGGTCCTCATGTCTGTGTGGTTGTGGTGATAATTTTACAGAAGTATAATCAATAAAAGTCTTACTGAAAATAAGAATTTATGGTACTGACGAACTTATGGGTGCCCAGACCACAAGTGCATCCCTACCATATTTGTCTCTGTTAAGTATAAATGTATTAATGGTAGACCTCTTGAGATGTGACACCTCATTTTCAGGAGGGATCTCATGTCCATGTGGAGCTAGAGATAGTTACTATAGATGTATCAACCATGGATAGAAAGATCATGCTAATATCTACATTAACAGCTATAATGATTATGAACTGGAATGAGATGGCCAAATATGTGTTATGTCTGTAATTGTAGTTATTAAGGATTCGTGACTCCACAGCAGCAGGCAGTCTCCACCGAGGATCCCAGGCCACCTAAAAGACAAGAGCCAGAGACGAGTACAGGAGCAAACAGAAAGGGGCAGAGGCAGATATGGAGAGAGAGTGTGAGAGAGAGAGGGATAGAGCCCAATGTGCCAGATCCCCCCGGCAGTCTAAGCCTATTGCATCTTAACTATATGTCTAAACTATGGACTATGAGCTGGTTCCTAACTGAAAGCTTTATCAAAGAGGAATGTTTTAAGTCTAGCCTTAAAGGTAGAGAGGGTGTCTGCCTCCCGAACCGTGGTCGGTAAATGGTTCCAGAGAAGAGGAGCCTGATAACTGAAGGCTCTACCTCCCATACTACTTCTAGAGACTGATGGAACCACGAGCAGGCCAGCATTTTGGGAGCATAATGTTCTAGAGGGGTTGTACGGCACTACAAGCTCTTTGAGATAAATTGGTGCCTGTCCACTAAGAGCTTTATAGGTGAGAAGAAGAATCTTGAATTCTATTCTAGATTTTATTGAAGCCAATGCAGAGAAGCTAATACAGGAGTAATGTGGTCTCTTCTCCTAGTTTTAGTCAGTACACGTGCTGCAGCATTTTGAACCAGCTGAAGAGTCTTAAGGGACTTACTGGGACAGCCTGAAAGAAGAGAATTACAATAGTCCAGTCTATAGGTAACAAAAGCATGGACTAGCTTTTCAGCATTGTTCTGGGACGGGAAAAAAAGGCTGTTCTTGAAATCATCAGCATAACAATGAAAATTAACGGAGTATTTCCTCATGATATCACAAAAGGGAAGCATATAAATGGAGAAGAGAATTGGACCTAGCACAGAGCCTTGAGGAACTCCATAACTTACTTTAGTGTACACAGAGGATTTGTTGTTCACGTGTACAAACTGGTATCTATCAGATAAGTAGGACTTACACCAATTTAGGGCACTCCCTGTAATCCAGAGTAATACCTCTTATCTCTGTATAAGAACATCATGATCAATGGTGTCAAAAGCTGCACTAAGATCTAACAAAACAAGTACCGAGAGAAGTCCCTCATCTGAAGCTGAGAGTAGGTCGTTAGTTACTTTAACCAGAGCAGTCTCTGTGCTGTGATGAGCTCTAAATCCTGACTGAAAGTCCTCAAACAGGCTGTTGTCTTGAAGGAAGTCACATAGCTGATTAGTCACTACTTTCTCCAGGATCTTTGAAGTAAAAGGAAGATTTGATATAGGCCTGTAGTTAGCTAATGTTCCCGAATCAAGGTTAGGTTTTTTAAGGAGAGGTTTGATTACAGCTACTTTAAAGACTGTGGCATGTAGCCTGTTGATAGAGATATATTTATTGTCTCCAGCAAGGATGGACAAACTAGGGGAAAGACCTCCTTGAACAGTTTAGTTGGGATCAGGTCTAAAAGGCAGGTAGATGGTTTGGAGGAAGAGACAAGAGAATTTAGCTCCTGAAAGCTAATTGTAGAAGAACAATTTAACTTAAGTCTGACTACATTTAATGGTACGGCAGGTTCGGATGAAAGCAGGGAGTTGCTAATTTTTTCTCTAATTTTAAGAATTTTATCGTTAAAAAAGCTCATAAAGTCCTCACAGCTGAGAGCTAGAGGAATCACAGGCTCAATAGAGCTCTGACTCTGTGTCAGCCTGGCTACAGTGCTGAAAAGGTACCTAGGGTTGTTTTTATTTTCTTCAATTAGTGAGGAGTAGTAGGCAGCTCGAGCATATTGTAAGGCTTTCATGTAGTTATTATGACTTTCCCGCGAAAGTATACATGAGTCCTCCCTTTTATTAGAGCGCCATATTCTCTCTAATTTACGGGATGCTTGTTTAAGTGCACGAGTTTCAGAAGTAAACCAAGGAGCTGTCCTCTGACATTTAATAGTTTTTTGTCTCAGTGGGGCAACTGAGAGGGGCTATAGCTAATATCACAGTTATCAGTTGGCCAATTTATTGAGTTTAAGGCAGCAGGAATGGCTTCTATAAATTTAGCCATGGCACCATTGGACAGATTTCTACTCTTCACAATTGTGTTACAAAACACAAAATCCTCTCAGAGGATGTTAAGAGTTACTAAGAAGTGATCAGATAATAAAGGATTTTCAGGAAAAACTTTTAGTCTATTAACATCAAGGCCATGTGCTAGAACCAAATCAAGAGTGTGATTGAAATGATGAGTAGCTTCACGAACAGCCTGAATAAAACCAACTGAGTCTATTAAGGACATAAAAGCTGAGCTAAGGCTATCACTTTCTTTGTCAACATCAGTGGCGGCTTGTCAATAGGGGGCGCTGGGGCGCCGCCCCCTCCAAAATTCAACAGAGAAAGTCTACTTAAACACAACATAATTTGTCTTTAAATTATAAGAAATAACGGATAAAAACATTTATTTTTACCACATAGTAATAGTCTGTAAGCAGCACCTGTCACCATTCAATAAAAGGGGTTTCACGATGTTTTTACGTAGTAACTGTGTTGTGAATACATAGTTTACGTATGGAGGGGCGCCGGTCTAATGGGTGTCTATGCAAGTCCTCAAACTTTTGCTCAGCATGTGGCCTGAGGCGTCTTTGGGATTGGCCGCTTCAACTTTGCCCCCGGGGCGCAGACAATCGCTCCCGGACACTCCCACTTGGACTGGCAGCGAATCAGTATTGTTTTGGTGTTTCTTTTCCTCGTGTGACTGGACAACGAGCGCTGTCAATCATATCAACACGTCACCGCAGCAGATATGATTTACGCATGCGCAAGCATCTCACGTATCTTAACGCGTCCGACCGCTGCTCCCATGCACCGAGGAGGCTTCGTCCAGAGATCCGTCAGAGGATCACAGAAGAGGTGAGATTGCATTGGAGAAGAAAATCAGTAAGAGGCTATGCTGCACTGAAGATTAGATTAGGATGTGTCTGTCCTAGTAGACATAACATAATTCAGGGGCAAAACTTTCCATTTTATGTCACACATGGCTCTAAACTATAGATCAGGAGCCACAAAATGAGTTTGCCAAGAAGATATAAATTCTTGTTCAGTAGAACATTATCCTTTTGCAGACTTAAGTTCTAAAAAATCTATATAGTTTTTAATTCTTGCATATTTTTACAAAAACATACTTTTAGGAGGAATTGGGGCTTTTGTTGGGTGGATAAGTTTGTTTTTACCCTACTAAAAGTATATTTTAAATTTAATTGACAAAATTGATGCATTATTTTGATGAAATATTATATAAAGGGACCTATAAAAATATATTTATAAAAATCATGGCAAAGCAGGAACAAGATAGGAGAAATTGTAATACACAAGTGCATGCAGATTATTGCAGAGGCTTATTAAATATTACTGTTACATTGTGTGAAAGCCTTTGAAAAATAACTAATAGAAGAAATGATAATGCTATCAAGTTATGTGTTGCAATTTACTGGTGAAAATAGTGGGGTTTTATTAGCCCCGAAAGTGTAAACAACACAAATTCTTTACCTCTTAGGTGTATGTCCATTACAGAATTATTTTTTAATCCACTGGAGCTTTTAGATTTGACACTTAGCTTGTACCTTTCCAGCTTGTACCACAGTGCACAGTATAAAATCAATGAAAACAGACCAACAAAATGTATATCTTGTCTTTAAATGTTGTAGTTTTATTATGGCAACTAAACCTGTGATAAAAAATAATAAATATCAATATAGATATATATAGTATTGTCATTATATATAATTGTATACCATATGTTTAGTTGCTATAATAAAAAGTTACATTTAGTTGTTAGTTAGTTTTTGCTGACTGAATACTGCACATAACAGTACAAAGTAAAAGTATTCAAAAGCTCCAGCAGATGGAAACAGACTCCTGTAATGTAAAGTTTATTTTTTTGACTTTTTAAAATTTGAAGTAGTTTTGCTGAAAACCCTCTTGTGCTGCATGCTTGTATCTGTTTTTTTTTTCTTATTTGTTTTTTTTTTTCTTATTTGTTTTGTTTTGTTCATACTTTTTACAGTTAATCTATACCAAAACTGTATCACATAATTTTACCTTTAGTTTTAAAGCATCAGTTTAGTGGTACATAAGATTCTGTTTGTGTTTACAGTCTTGAGCCATGAGACATCAGGTATAAAATAAGACACTGTTCAGGTGACACAAGAAATGTTCATAAAACAGTGAAACTGACATAAATTACAGCTTTATTTTCAGGGAGCAGGTTAAACTTTGGCTGTTTTATTGATTTTTTTCAGTAAATACTGATGTTAACTTTTGGTAATAAAATGTGCTTTTCTATGTATTTTTTAATGACAGATTCACACAGTACCAAACCATGTTTCCTGAAGATTCCCTCAGCAGCACCTTGAAGGCCGACCCAGTGCTCAACTAAAGCTAAAGACAGAACTCAGTCATATGTACAGCAAGGAGGAGTTCAAGGCCTGCTGTGGAGCTGTGGATCTTATCCAGTTGTTCATGGAAAATAATCTTGGAGAGGTATTTTCAGAGACTGTCACTCTGCTAAAGATCCTCATCACCACACCCATGACCACTGCAGGAGCTGAGGTGCTTCTCAGAACTTTCCTCAGAAACACCATGAACCAGGACAGGCTGACTGCACTGGCCATGCTGTCAATGGAAGAGAGACTGGTGACAGAGATGATGAACTTCAGTCAGAGGGTCACTGAGAAATTTACAGCCCAGAAGGAAAGGAGGGCAAAATTTCTGTTCAAATAGTGCATTGTTCAAAGTAGGTTGTATTGTGATTATGTTTTGTCTTTAGTTTCTTTTCACTGTTGTATGGAGTGCTTCTTTGGTTTGTTTCCTCCAAAGCTGCACCCCCCTTAAAATTTTTGGCACCAGCCGCCACTGGTCAAAATGGATATTAAAATCACCTACAATGAGTATTTTATCAGAGCTAAGGACCAAGTTTGATATGAACTCAGAAAATTCTGATAAGAATTCAGAATAAGGGCCTGGAGGACGGTAAATTATCACATATAGGACAGGTTGGCAGATTTTTGAGGCAGTATGAGATAAATTCAAAGCAAGGCTTTCTAAAGAAGAGTAATTAGCTTTTGGTCTAGGATTGATTTGGAGACAAGAATGATAAATAGCTGCTACACCACCACCACGGCCTGTGTCTCGTGGTATATGAGTATTTGAGTGACTGGGAGGAGTGGATTCATTTAAACTGACATATTCCTCCTGGCACAGCCACGTTTCAGTTAGACAGAGTAAATCAATGTGATTTTCTGATATAAGGTCATTCACTAGTAAAGATTTGGATCTCAGTGATCTAATACTTAAGAGACCACATCTAATTATCTGATGTTTTGAAGCTTTTACATTTGAGGTTTTGATTTTAACCAGATTTCTATGACTGACCCCTTTTTTATTTGTTTTTGTGCTAACATCTATGTCGGGGGACAGACACAGTCTCTGTAGAATAATATTCATCACTATTACAACTGTCATAACAGTAATGGGTGGAAAACTGTCCTAAAGTAAGCACAGAGGAGCGTGGAGGAGTGCAGCTCTGCAACATGGTCTCATCTCTGAGAGGTCATAAGTATGACTTTGCCATGTTTTTAGATAGGAGAGATGCTCCAGCCAAAGTAGGGTGGATGCCATCTCTTCCTATCAGACCAGGTTTTCCCCAGAAGGATGTCCAATTATCAATGAAGCCCACATCGTTTGCTGGACACCACCTTGATAGCCAGTGGTTGAATGATGACATGCGGCTATACATGTCATCACTGGTCAGATTTGGTAAGGGGCCAGAGAAAATTACGGAGTCTGACATTGTTTTGGCAAATGCACACACTGATTCGATGTTCACTTTAGTCACTTCCGACTGGCGACGTCGGGAGTCATTCGTGCCGACATGGAGGACTATCCTATCAAACTTACGTTTACTTCTTGCCAGCAACTTTAAATTTGACTCTATGTCACCCGCTCTGGCCCCTGGGATGCACCAAACTATGCCCACTGTCTTTGCTATTTTCACGTTTCTGACTATGAAGTCACCAATTATCAGAGTTTGTTCCCCGGCGGGCGCGTCGCCGTCACCGAGGGGAGAAAACCTGTTCGAAACGTGAACTGCATGGTGGGGTACCGAGTTGGTCTTCGACTTACGGCTATGCTTGCCACGGACACTGACCCAGTCATTACAAGCCAGGGGAGAAGCTAAGCTAGCGCTAGCACGACCCGCACTGGCTATGTCCTGCTGGCTAGTAGCTACGGCTGCGTAAGAGGGTTTAGGTTCAGTGCGGAGCCACTCCTCCAGATCAGTGACCCTTACCTCCAGAACTAAGAACAAGCTACACTTCAGACAATTCCCACTATCACTAAAGGAGGACGAGGAGTAGCTGAACATCTGACACATAGGGCAGGAGAAAACAGGAGAGGAGAGAGAAGCCATACTTAGCGGCCAAATGCTAGGCTAAGCTAAACTAAGAAAGGCGCGGAAGAGAGTCGAACTGAATGACACCGCCTCAGAGAAGCGAGTGCTTTTACTTAACCTTAGCACCTTCGATCGAACGTTAATCAAACACAAGTGTGTTCAAGGCTTAAAGGATAAGTTCGGTTTCTACAGCTTTCACGTAGTTTATAGAATGAAGTAGAACAATATACTCACCCAGAAGGCTTTCCTGATCCAAACAGTGCTTCGGGAGATATTTAGATCCAAATCGAGCGGCGGACATCCGTATAAATGGTAGCAGACGGGGCATCTATAGTGCCGCTCCTAAAACTGCATTAATCATCCAAAAACTCATTAGTTTCACCAACATTTCATCATGGTCCGCTCGCGCTACTCCTCCACGACAGTCCGGTGTCACTCCATCCATGTTTTTGTGACTGTGCTGACCTCTGAACTGAAAAGTTTCTTGCCCCCGCGTCCTCCTTTCGATGAGCTCCTCATCTGTATACTCTGGCTCGAAACTGTAAGGACACCCATCATATTCAAAGTTCTCGTCCACAACATCTTCATCCGATAGATATTCATCCATTTTGCACAAAACTGGAAGAAGAAAGTTATTGTGTAGCCACCGCTCGCCGCTGAAACAATGAGCCGTACTGCGCATGCGCGCAACCGGAAAGAAACTTTTCAGTTCAGAGGTCAGCACAGTCACAAAAACATGGGTGGAGTGACACCGGACTGTCGTGGAGGAGTAGCGCGAGCGGACCATGATGAAATGTTGGTGAAACTAATGAGTTTTTGGACGATTAATGCAGTTTTAGGAGCGGCACTACAGATGCCCCGTCTGCTACCATTTATACGGATGTCCGCCGCTCGATTTGGATCTAAATATCTCCCGAAGCACTGTTTGGATCAGGAAAGCCTTCTGGGTGAGTATATTGTTCTACTTCATTCTATAAACTATGTGAATGCTGTAGAAACCAAACTTATCCTTTAAATGTCAAATATTAAGTAGTTATAATTAGCGTTAGCAGAGCAGAGAAAGAGCACACTACAAACAGTGCTACAGTATGAAAACAGGAAATGACGAATATGCTCACCAGGAAGTGACGATCCAGCCCATGAGAAGCTTAGAAACACAATTCAGTGTGTGAGGAAGTTGCCTTCTGTTGTAAACTGCACGTACTCCTTCGAAGTAAATGATCAAAAGACTCCTTTGAATTTTGTTGAATTTGAATTTTATTTAGGATAGCCCCTTGAGATGCAGCATCTCATTTTTGAGGGAATCTGTAACCAAATGACAACATGAAATTTTGTGATAATACGCTGATTTTACCTTTGTCACAGTTCCTGTCTCCCACTCCCCTTCTGTCACTGCTGCTGTGTTTTTCCACTCACCCTCCCTCTGCTCCACTCTACCTGCCAGCCACGCCCACCTCATCAGCTCAACTCCGCTCACCTGTCTACACAGCTGCAGCTCATTACAATCAATCCTGTATATAAGCCTCACCAGAACTCTCACTCACTGCCAGATTGTTCTTCAGCGTTATGCGAGACTTTCCAGCGTTCATTCCCTGCCTGATCTCCTGGTGCCGACTTTGCCTGTCCCTGACCAGCTCTTCTCGTCTGCCTCCCGGTAAACTCACCTGCCTTCTGTCCCCAACCTCGTGCTCTGCCTCAGCGTTTCTGGTATCTGCCTGCTCGTCTGGTTACGACTCCTCCGCCTGGCCTCGTTTATCCTTCTGCCTGCTCCCCAACGGTGCCTCCGCCTTCGCTGACTGATCTTCGGCTTACGACCCTGCTTCCTGTTCCTGACGACGAGTTTCAGTCTGCTCCCCAACGGTACTGCCGCCTTCGCTGACTGATCTTCGGCTTACGACCCCGCTTCCTGTTCCTGACAACGAGTTTCTGTCTGCGGCTCCTGATCTGTGGTGGTCGTCTGGTCCTCGACAGGTTACGTCACTTCCTGCTTCAAAAGATCGGGTGAGTCAGAGCCTGCTTCGCCTTTAAGACTCTGTGTGGCGGAAAGTGTGTGTGGCTGCGGTGTGGCCGAGAGGACAACGTCACCGGCTCCTGTTCCTGAGATCGCGGGTTCGATCCCCGCTCCCGACTCTACCTCTCCTGTTCCTGACAACAAGCTTCTGTCTGTGTATCCTGATCAGTAGTGCCGCCTGAAGTAGGCTGCTTCTCGTCAGAGCCCCAGAGACTGTGTCAGGCCTTGAGCCTGAAGAACGAACTGTATCCTGTGTATACTCTGCCTACTGCATACCTTGTTTGCTGTGGTGAAATTAAAGGTCATTACAAACTGTTCCTGAGCGCCTGATACTGCATTTGGGTCCTAAACACAATCGTTTCAGTACAATCTGGCCAGAAATGGACCCAGCAGACACCGCTACACCTCATTCTCGCCTAGCTTGGGTGGAGGGAATGCTCCAGCAGCATGAGGCTCAGTTAGCCTCCAACGCAGCAGAGGCCCATCAGTCAGCGACTGCTCTGGAACGAGCGCTAACCTCGCTAGCCGCCCAGGTACAACAGATGGCGGTCTCCATGACTCAGCACACCGCTCCTGCCATGGCGCCAGCCCCTCCTCCTCCGACCCCGGGGCCGTCATCTAGCACTGCATCTGAGCCCCGGGTGGGGGCGCCGGAGCGCTACGCCGGGGATCCAGAGGGTTGCAACCCTTTCCTGACAAACTGTTCAATTTTGTTTGCCCTACAACCCCATACCTTCGCCACTGAGGGAGCTAGAGTCGCCTTCGCCATCAACCACCTCACTGGTAGGGCACGTCTGTGGGGAACGGCTGAGTGGGAGAGAGGCACACCAGCCCGCGCCTCTTTCCAGGCATTCTCTGAGGAGCTTCGCAAGGTGTTCGGACCCGTTTCCCAGGGTCCTGATGCTTCAGGGGGACTCATGAGTCAGAGGCAGGGGGATCGAACAGTCTCTGACTACGCCATAGACTTCAGAACCCGGGCTCTTCTCATTGACTGGAATGCTGCCGCCCAATGTGACGCCTTCCTCAACGGACTAGCTCCTTATGTGAAGGATGAGCTGGTCTCGTTCGACCTCCCCAGCTCCTTGGACGGACTCATTCAGCTGACCACGAGGCTAGACAGGCGGATTCAAGCGAGGAGGAGGGAACAACGACGCGAGGGAGGTGTGCACCGACTTCCTGTCCGTCAACGTGGGTTCCCAGCCACTCCTGTCCTCCCTTCTGAACCCATGCATGGGGGGGCGGAGCCCATGCAGGTGGGGCGGACCAGCCTAACACCGGAGGAGCGAGAGCGACAACGCCAGGGAAATCTCTGTCTTTACTGTGGCCAGGTCGGCCATTTTGTCTCCCGGTGTCCAGTAAAAGGGGAGGGCTCAGCAGTAAGAGGGGGCATTCTGCTGAGCCAGTTCCAGAACTCTGCCCCCAACCCAAGACCTCTGTTTCACGTCCAACTCCTGTTGGAGGGGGGGTCTCATACCCTCGCCACCTTCATCGACTCAGGGGCAGATGTCAACCTGATAGACGAGGAACTGGTCCGTCAGCTGGACATCGGTCGTAGTCCTCTCCCTCGCCCCATGCCGGCCAGCGCTCTGGATGGTCATCTCCTAGGGACCGTCACTCATCAAACCACCCCCATCTCGATGCTCCTGTCCGGCACACACCATGAAACCGTCCGGTTTCATATCCTGAGATCCCCCAACCTTCCCTTGATCCTCGGCTACCCTTGGCTCCGTCGTCATAACCCCCATATAGACTGGTCCACGGGGTCCATCTTGGGGTGGAGCCCCTCCTGTCAACAGATCTGCCTCAGGCCGGCAGTGGCCCCTACACCGTCTGCCAGCTCCTGTTCCACTTCTGACCTCTCCATGGTGCCTCCTGACTACCACGATTTCCGGGAGGTGTTCAGCAAGGCTAAGGCCACCTCTCTGCCCCCTCATCGGCCCTACGACTGCGCCATCGACCTCCTTCCTGGCTCTGTTCCCCCCAAGGGTCGCCTCTACTCCCTGTCCGCACCTGAAAGGGAGGCCATGGAGACCTACATCCGCGACGCCTTGGCCGCCGGAATCATCCGACCCTCCTCGTCCCCTGCGGGGGCAGGGTTCTTCTTCGTCGACAAGAAGGACGGCTCCCTGAGACCCTGCATCGACTACAGAGGGCTGAATGACATCACGGTAAAGAACCGCTATCCTCTCCCACTCATCGCTTCAGCTTTCGAGCTGCTCCAAGGGGCCACCATCTACACCAAGCTGGACCTTCGCAACGCCTATCATCTGGTTCGGATCCGCGAGGGCGATGAGTGGAAGACAGCCTTCAACACCCCCACTGGCCACTACGAATACCTGGTGATGCCTTTTGGGCTCACCAACGCCCCAGCCGTGTTCCAGGCCCTAATCAATGACGTTTTACGAGACATGCTCAACAAGTTCGTGTTCGTCTACCTAGATGATATCCTGATCTTCTCCCGGTCCAAGCAAGAGCACGTTCACCACGTCCAGACGGTGCTGCAACGCCTGTTAGAGAACTCTCTGTTTGTCAAGGCCGAGAAATGCGAGTTCCACGCCTCCTCTGTCTCTTTCCTGGGGTACATCATTGGCCGGGACCGCATGGAGATGGACCCTGCTAAGGTATCAGCCGTCACTTCCTGGCCCGTCCCGGAATCTCGCAAGCAGTTGCAACGCTTCCTGGGGTTCGCTAATTTCTATAGGAGGTTCATCCGGGGCTACAGCACGGTGGCAGCACCTCTCACCGCCCTCACCTCCTCCAAGGTCTTGTTCCGATGGACACCGGCTGCTGAGGAGGCGTTCCAGCACCTGAAGGGGCGATTCAGCTCAGCCCCCATTCTCCTAATCCCCGACCCCGAGAGACAGTTCGTAGTGGAGGTTGACGCTTCTGACGTGGGGGTGGGGGCCGTCCTCTCTCAGCGTTCTGCCAGGGACCAGAAACTACACCCCTGCGCCTTCTTCTCCAGGCGTCTGTCTCCAGCGGAGATGAATTACGACATCGGGAACCGGGAACTGTTGGCGGTGAAGCTGGCGCTGGAGGAGTGGCGCCACTGGTTGGAGGGAACCAAAACCCCCTTCCTCGTCTGGACCGATCACAAGAATCTGGAGTACATCCGCTCGGCCAAAAGACTGAACTCTCGTCAGGCCAGGTGGGCTCTGTTCTTCGCCAGATTCAGCTTCACCCTCTCCTATCGGCCAGGCTCCCGCAACGTAAAACCTGACGCCCTATCCCGACAGTTCATGGTCGGGGAGGAGGGTCCCTCCAGTCCTGATAACATCCTCCCCGCTTCCTGTCTGATAGCCGCTCTCACCTGGGAGGTGGAGGAGCGGGTTAGAGCGGCATTGGAGGACCAGCCGGGGCCCAGCTCCTGCCCCCAAGACCGCCTTTTCGTTCCTCAGGAGTTGAGGTCAGAGGTTCTGCAGTGGGCCCACAGCTCTCGACTCACCTGCCACCCTGGAATTCTACGTACTAAAGAGGTTCTGCAACGACGGTTCTGGTGGGCCACCCTGGATGAGGACACCAGGGACTTTGTGAACGCCTGCCCAGTCTGCAACCTAAACAAGGCTCCACG
Source organism: Cetoscarus ocellatus (assembly GCA_037902135.1). Lineage (NCBI taxonomy): Eukaryota > Metazoa > Chordata > Actinopteri > Labriformes > Labridae > Cetoscarus > Cetoscarus ocellatus. The sequence continues at coordinate 169,901 of JBAMNC010002076.1, read as the reverse complement.
GCAGGCCCCTGCTGGCCACCTGCAACCCCTGCCTGTGCCTCATCGTCCATGGTCTCACATCTCTTTGGACTTTGTTACTGGGCTGCCACTGTCTGGAGTCAACACCACCATTCTGACAGTAGTGGACCGCTTTAGCAAGATGGCTCATTTCGTGCCCCTGTCCAAGCTCCCATCGGCTAAAGAGACTGCTGAGCTGGTTCTACAACATGTGTTCCGGCTCCACGGCCTCCCGTCCGACGTGGTCTCCGATCGAGGCCCCCAGTTCACCTCGGCCTTCTGGAGGGAATTCTGCCGCCTCCTGGGAGCCTCCACCAGCCTGTCCTCTGGATTTCATCCTCAGTCCAATGGTCAGTCCGAGAGGATAAATCAAGAGATGGAGACGGCGCTCCGCTGCATGGCCTCCAAGCACCCTGCCTCCTGGTCCACACAACTGCTGTGGGTGGAATATGCCCACAACACCCTCATCAGCTCCGCCACTGGACTTTCCCCTTTCCAGTGTGCTTATGGCTTCCAGCCTCCCCTGTTTCCTGCCCAAGAGAAGGAAACCGTCTGCCCATCAGTGGAGGCCTTCATCCGCCGCTGCCGCCGGACCTGGACACAGGCCAGGTCTGCACTTCTACGAGCCGCAGATCGCTATTCGACAGCCGCCAACCGTCGCCGCTCCCAGGCCCCCCCTTACCAAGTGGGACAGAAGGTGTGGCTGTCAACCCGGGATCTTCCTCTGAGGGTGGAATCGAGGAAGTTGGCCCCCAAGTTCATCGGTCCATTCCCCATCGAGAGGGTTGTAAACCCAGTGGCGGTTCGGCTCAAGCTGCCCCGCACCATGCGGATTCATCCCACCTTCCATGTCTCCAGGGTCAAGCCATTCCGAGAGAGTCCCTTGCAGCCTGCCTCCCAGCCGCCTCCACCTCCTCGCATCATTGACGGGGCCCCTGCTTACACGGTGCACCGCCTGCTACGCACTCGTCGTCGTGGGAGGGGCCTGCAATACCTCGTCGACTGGGAGGGGTACGGTCCGGAAGAGCGGTCATGGGTTCCAGCCCGTCAGATCCTGGATGCGCGACTCATTGAGGCTTTTCATCGTTTACACCCTGACCAGCCCTCTAACACCGTCTCGGCACGAAGGGGCCCCATCACCGACCCTCAGTCTCCTCCTGCATCTGGGGCATCGGTATCTGAGGAGGATGACTTGGGCTCAGCCTCTGAGGGGGACAGTTCTCCCTCTGTGGAAGAGGGCGCTGGGACAGAAGCCTCCGAAGAATTCTAGCCCTCCTCCAGGCCCCCTCCACCCACCCGGCTCCTCTATGGCTGTTTGGGACGTCAGGAGCCGTCCCTTGAGGGGGGGGTTCTGTCACAGTTCCTGTCTCCCACTCCCCTTCTGTCACTGCTGCTGTGTTTTTCCACTCACCCTCCCTCTGCTCCACTCTACCTGCCAGCCACGCCCACCTCATCAGCTCAACTCCGCTCACCTGTCTACACAGCTGCAGCTCATTACAATCAATCCTGTATATAAGCCTCACCAGAACTCTCACTCACTGCCAGATTGTTCTTCAGCGTTATGCGAGACTTTCCAGCGTTCATTCCCTGCCTGATCTCCTGGTGCCGACTTTGCCTGTCCCTGACCAGCTCTTCTCGTCTGCCTCCCGGTAAACTCACCTGCCTTCTGTCCCCAACCTCGTGCTCTGCCTCAGCGTTTCTGGTATCTGCCTGCTCGTCTGGTTACGACTCCTCCGCCTGGCCTCGTTTATCCTTCTGCCTGCTCCCCAACGGTGCCTCCGCCTTCGCTGACTGATCTTCGGCTTACGACCCTGCTTCCTGTTCCTGACGACGAGTTTCAGTCTGCTCCCCAACGGTACTGCCGCCTTCGCTGACTGATCTTCGGCTTACGACCCCGCTTCCTGTTCCTGACAACGAGTTTCTGTCTGCGGCTCCTGATCTGTGGTGGTCGTCTGGTCCTCGACAGGTTACGTCACTTCCTGCTTCAAAAGATCGGGTGAGTCAGAGCCCGCTTCGCCTTTAAGACTCTGTGTGGCGGAAAGTGTGTGTGGCTGCGGTGTGGCCGAGAGGACAACGTCACCGGCTCCTGTTCCTGAGATCGCGGGTTCGATCCCCGCTCCCGACTCTACCTCTCCTGTTCCTGACAACAAGCTTCTGTCTGTGTATCCTGATCAGTAGTGCCGCCTGAAGTAGGCTGCTTCTCGTCAGAGCCCCAGAGACTGTGTCAGGCCTTGAGCCTGAAGAACGAACTGTATCCTGTGTATACTCTGCCTACTGCATACCTTGTTTGCTGTGGTGAAATTAAAGGTCATTACAAACTGTTCCTGAGCGCCTGAGTACTGCATTTGGGTCCTAAACACAATCGTTTCAACCTTGGTGTAATATATATTTTTACGATTTTTTTCTTTCTGTTTGAGTCCTTCATGGCTGAATAAGATAATCTAAATCTATTTTGTCAGAACATTTTTCAAGCTATTTACGGTCTTGTCCTTGGTCCAGAAAAAAGGTGTTTGATGATCATTTTGAGTCTTAGTCTTAGACCAGGGATGGGCAACGTCAGCTACTAGAGGGCCGCATTAATGTTACCCACATAGTTGGAGACCAGACCACAAACGGCAAAATACTCAGTTTTACCTCCTTTTAACTGTTTGTTTGTCACGTCTGTAAACAACTCAAAAAACGTCTCAGCTGACTTTGATGAAAATGTTCAGTCATGGCACAAGGAAGAAGAGATAAGTTTCTCCTGTTGTTCTTTCCATATGAGCTGCTGAGTCAGGGGCAGTTTGGGTAATTTTCCTGACAGGAGTGTTTGACTATTTGCCTCGGTGTCTGTTGAGCAAGGATTTGATTGAAGTTGAATTAAAAAAATATTAAAGCTGCAAGCAGCATTTGTCGGGTCCTCGCTCTGTCACACATCCCTCATGCCCGTTTGACCTCCATTTTGAGGGTTTGAATCATTTTCGTCCCTTTTCGAGGTATGACAGTTAAAGTGATGTATGTGTTTCTCCTCCTCAGTCTTTATAATGGGTGTGTATTACACATTTCATTTTCCCGCCTTCAGTGAGTCACATGACCAGCTGCACTGACCTGTCAATCAGTGGGTGAGTGACATCACTCTAACAGCTGAGCAGCAGAGCAACTAAAACTGTTTAAACATGTCCTCACAGATGCCACAATTTTGACCAAATCTCTAAAAATTAGATACTACAGTAGTAAATTTTGTCAGAAATCCATCCATGTAATTTGGAAGCTGTAGGACTGTCAGTTTTTTGTGTAGAGGCCTAAATGCCACAGTTTGTGCACAGCTGTGTGAGGATTCCTCCCTCTCAATCCTCCTCTTCCCCCTCCCTCACTGCCTTCTTGCCTTCGGCTGCTCGGAGAGTGGGCGTGGTCTCCCAAAACCTGCTCGGCAGCCAGCTCCACACCTGTTTCCTGTTTCCTGCAATCATCGTGCTCTATATAACCGGCTCATGGACTCATCTTCTTCACTGCTGGATTCCACTCTCTACGTGGTTTGTTCAGGCCGCTACTCTTTTTCCTCTGAGTAACTCATATTCACCTTGTGCTGGCTCTAAGCCTTTGTATCTCCCTTTGGAGCTCATTCTTTGTTTGTTCGTGTTTTTGGATGCTTCATGATCTGCTAGATTACTTACCTGCTTTTTCTGCTCCCTTTTTTCACAGTGTTCTCCAGGAGCCCTCACCACCACTGTCACCTGTAAAAACTCACCGTCATTACTGGATCACTGTGTGTTTTCCCCTTGCCTTGGATTTGTGCAGCACAATAAATCACTGTCAACTCTTACCTGCCTCCTCCTTGAAGCTTTTGGGTCCAACATTAAAAACTAAGGGTCATTCCTTAACATGCTGTTTCTTCTCCACTCCATTCATTGGAGTGGGAGGAGCTGGGAGGGCTTCTTCAGGGTTGACCAACTTTGAGGGGGCCTCATTCAAAAACCGTTTAAGAAACAACAAATTCCTTCAGAACTTTTGATCAGCATGGCCTAGTGTGTCTTCTGTACGAGTTTCAAGCCTTCAGTGAGTCACATGACCAGCTGCACTGACCTGACACTCAGTGAGTGGCATCATTCTAACAGCTCCTGAGTGAGAGTCAAACTTTCACTCAATTTCACTCACAGCCTCACAGATGCCACAGTTTTAGCTAGAGCTAGAGGGGTCCTTTCCCTCTGGGCTCGGACCCTAATTAGACCTGTTCTTTGCAAAGTAACAGTCCATTTGTGGAAGGAAAAGATTTGAAGCAAGAAAAACAGCTTTTGTGTTAACTCTCTTTTGTAAGTAATACTTTTGGTCTATCAAAGTGGACATTCAGTAATGAAGAGGTAAACCATCATGATTCAACTGTGCATTTGGCAAATATTACAGCCAATATCTGAGATATTTATGGCCAATATTTGTGGTCAATATATTGATTGTTGATATCAGCCAATACTGAAAATCACTTCTTTGGCAGATAATCTGCTGATACCCATATTGGTCCTACAATATCGTGCATCCCTAATTTGATTTGTACAGTAGTTCAGCCTCCCACCTCTAGTCTGCAGTAGCCATTTCTTTATAGGACTCTCTGTCCCTCTGTTACATTTACTGTCAGTTTTTCTTTCACTGGGACAGACAATAAATTAATTTATAATTACAGGCAACAAAATGTATATAAATCAAACTGAAACTGTATTTTTTATACAAATGATATGATGGATCCAAATACTGTGATTTTTCTTTTTTTTAAAAAGACTTTTTTGGGGAAAAAAGTGTGTTCTTGCATCATTGCTGATGATGAGGTCCTTAGCAACAAAAATCAAATGAACATTTTTTGTTCATCGTGATAATCTGTACAAATAAACCAAACTTTAAGAAGTTTTTCAGGCTTAAATGTAAAAGGTGAGAGTAAAAAACTAATATTAAGATATTTTGGAACTACAAGATGGTGGTTCAACTTAGAAACAACTACAATATTCATATGTATAACATCTTGTTGTGACCTCTTGTTTGAGAGTTTCCTTTTTAATCTAACCTGATCAAGTTGGTCCTCATAGCTGTGACAATAGTGTATGAATTATTGATTATTAAAAACAATCAGAAATGCTTTCCATCAGGTTTCTGACCATTTTGGTTGTCCTTGTTAGCAGCTAGTCAGCAACCATCATTTTAAACACACAGCGGTTTAAGATTGAAAAGCAGGCAACATCAGATTTTTATTATTTCCTATTAAACATCTCATGTACTCGTGTTCACAACAAACTTTATTTATGTCATTAATCAAAAATAATTCTTCTATGCAGAGTTTTGAACCAGGAGGTGCTAAATGCTGACTCACGTCAACATTTTTGACTCATTCCTGCTCCGCTGTGTTTCACCACGCTGTAACCTCTTGTTTGAGAATTTCCACCCAATCAATTCAATGTCCTGATCAACATGGTGCTCCATGGCTGTGTGATCTGCATCTTTGTTTATTTAGAAACAAACATAAACATCAGAAGTGATTGCATTAGGGTCAGCCATTTTTGTACTCCTTAAGGAGTTCATTAGCAACCACCCTTTTAAAAACACAATAACACTTTAAAGTTAAAAAGAGGCAATATCAGATGCATTTTATGTTGCAAAATGAAACATCAGATCTCATATGCATTTTCTTACCACAGACTTCATTTTAAGTATTTCTCCAAAAAGCTGTTCTAAAATCCCACAGACTTTGAACCCAAGGAACCATTGAGACTAAATTGTAAACTCACTTCTGAATTTTTTGGACTCATTCCTGAACCATTCTATAATTCATTCATTCATTCATTCATTTACTATACAGTCTCTCCCGTGTCTCTCTCTTTCTTCTTTTCTTTTGAATTTCATGAGATGAGAGAAGCCGGATACTCCGTATCGGATGATGTGGCTGTTTGTGGTTGGCTTGAGAGATGTGAACTTGTTAGTTATGACAATCGTCTCTGATCTGACATCAGATGTAACGGGACAATTAATATAGATACAAATGTATATGCTGGTTCAGACAGTTACATTAAATAGTGGTTGCTGTGATTGTTTATTGCATTGAAATGTGCCTGACACTGTGGGTACCTGCCTGTGAGGTTTTGGTGACGTGTTCGCACAGCGCGCCTGTCAGCCAAATTAACACTGCCTGGGGTGCGCCACGTCTGCACCGAGAATAGACCAGGTTGGAGCTTTCGTGCCAAAAAACCAGGTTGGTTATTTTTTTTAACTTCTTTTTATTTCATAAAAGACAATAACATATACAGCAGTCAAATAAATTATCCATGCTTCACCTGGGTAGTCAGAATTGTCCACATGGGTATCCATAAAATGTCCACAGAGAACGCCCATACACAGGAAAGGGTGGCACCCCCCACAACTCAGAAATCCGTCAGGGGTAGTACAAAGAGATCCTTCAACATACACTGAGAGGGGAAATGACAAAAGGCAAATAACAAAGCCTCATTACATCCCTTAAATATATATCTGTATTTCTATTTGTTAGTATTGCTATGTGTCTGTAAACAAAAAGAAACAATGTCTCATCCTTTTATTTATTCCCCTTCAATTAACAAAGAATATATATACTGGGGACCATTTAACCAAAAAACTCTCCAAATTCAAAGTTAACTTTGCAGTTATAAATTCCATGTTGTAGACATCTTTAACTCTTGTTCTCCACTGTGCCAGTGTTGGTGGCAGCGGCTTTAGCCAGGAGACTGTTATCATCTTCCTGGCAATAAGAAGAAGAATTTTTAATAGCATAGTCTTATTTCTGTCCACTACACCCTGTGGTAATATCCCTAATAGAAAATAAACTGGTTCAAAAGGTAATTCGATATTCAGACGTTTATCTATTTCTTTTCTTATGTTTTGCCAATAGACTGTTAATTTGGGGCAGTCCCAGAAAATGTGGGTATGATCCCCTACTTGACCGCAGCCCCTCCAACACTGGTTAGAGGTGGTACCAGATGTGGAAGTGACAACAGGAGTCTTAAAAAACCTCACCTTGACTTTCCATTCAAATTCCCTCCAAGTGGGGCTATTTGTTACTTTGTGTCCTTCTTTACATGAGCAGATCCAATCTTCATCTGAAATTATAATATTCATTTCAAGTTCCCATTTCTGTTTAATATCTAGGCTATTGTTAAATGATTCTTCTTGTAATATTTTATAAATGTGAGATATAATCTTCTTTTTAATTACTCCTTTAATTGTTAAAATAAAAAAATTCTCTATATTGGATGGTAAGGCACACACTATCCCATTCTTTATGTTTCTGTAAATAATGTCTCAGTTGAAGATACTTAAAGAAATCATGATTAGGTAAATTGTATTTAAGTTTAAGCTGTTCAAAAGAAATTAAATCCCTTCCATTAAACAATTGACCCAACACTATCAGACCCTTTTTTCCCATTTTTTAAAACCTATTCCTTGTTTGGAAGGAAGAAAATCAGCATTATGAGCGATCTTAATTGCTCTCGATATTGATAAGGGGAGTCCCAGCCTCTTTCTCACTTTAAACCATGTCTTGAGTGTATTTTTTATCCATGTATTGCTGATTTTATACGATTTCCATATATCTTGATTTAAGAATGGAATTGTGTCTAGTGATATATTTGGACAACTTCTCTGTTCCATCTCAACCCATAGAGCATCCCCATCTTGGGTTATCCAAGCTACAACAGAATTTAACTGGGCTGCCCAGTAATATTTTTCTAAGTTGGGCAAATGTAGACCTCCATTATCCTTTGAACTGAGCAATCTTTTAAGTCTAATCCTGGGTCTTTTATTTTGCCAAATGAACTTGGACAGCCATTTATTAATAGTTTTAAAAGTAGACATGGGGACCACTATCGGTAAAGATTGGAACATAAAGAGCAGTCTTGGTAAAACATTCATTCTTATCATCTCCACCCTTCCCAACAAGGACAGAGGGAGAATTTCCCATCTTAAGAGGTCATTCCTGATATCACAAAGTAATTTATTATAATTAAGTTTAAACAGCTGCGATGTATCAGAAGTTATAACAATTCCAAGATATTTAAAGCCAACCTTAGAAAACCTAAAATTAAATTTTCCTGCTAATTGTTGAGGCCAGGTTCCGACCAACATCATTGCCTCTGACTTTGATTCGTTAATTTGGTATCCCGAAAATTCTCCATATTCCTTTATTCTTTATTAGTGTTGGGACAGATGTAATTGGATCATTTATATATATGTTAAAATATCGTCAGCGTACATTGATATTTTATGCTCTGCCTGACCATCATCTTTTATACCCATAATATTTTTATTCTGTCTTATTAAAGCTGCTAACGGCTCAATATTTATTGCAAATAATAAGGGGCTGAGGCAGTCCCCCTGTCCTCCTTTTAAGATAGAAAAACTCAGAGCAGCACCCGTTCAGGTTGGTTTTTAGCACGAAATTGTCACTGCGCCAAGCTGAATCTGTCGACACCTCCCCCTGGTGCGCCGTCACACCCATCTCGGCGCACCCGGTCTACCAAATTGCCAAATTGGCTGCGCATGGCGGTGCGCCGGACGAAATTACCACTACGCGGGGTGCACCACCCTGAGTTGCGCCAGGAAATTAGAGCCCTATGTTTTCAAAATCATTTATTGACAAACCAAACATGAAAACATACAATATATCACCTACTAAAGTCCTATGTACAAGTGTGTGTGAGTGTGTGTGTGTTTGTGTCTGTGTGGGAGTGTGTGGGTGTGACAAACAAAGGCAAGATGGCTGCTCAAAGGCATTTACAACCAGGACCACATGGGAAGTGGTGGAGGTTAGGAAAAGTTTCTTTGTTTAAGGTTGATGCTGCTATATGAAGTGGTAAAGTTAACACAGCAGTTAGCTATAGCTTAAGCTCAAAGAGCATATTCAATAAATCAATGCAGTGATTGTAGAAACTGAATAGTCCTGTGCTTAGCCGTGCTATGCTAAACTTTGTAAGGCCCAGTTACATTACCAAGTCCATGTATGGAAAAGGTGTCCTTTTTCGGTGATGCTCTGCAAAGTCCAGTACTGCAGGTTTGGTGGTTTCCCTAGTGGGTTCCAGGCTGCTGTGTCCCTTCAGCTTCTGGCTCTGAAGACCACTGGTTGCTCTTTTGTCCCTTGAGTCAGCAGCTTGATACTAACTCTGTTGTGTTGTTTCTTGTTGTTTCGACTGGGAACTCCTACTCCTGAAGCAGGCTCTTGTGTCACTGTTCTTAGGAGGAATTTGGTGCTACAGTCTGCGTTGAGCAGGACTGTGGAAAAAGTCTTGAGGTTGTATCCCTGAGAAGAGACTGGAGAGGTTCTGTGTCTTCTTCTACAGGCTGAGAAAGAGCTGAGAGAGAGGAGCTGTGTCCCCTTCTCTCCATGGTTCAGAAAGAAAGGGCCAAGACTGCATAGCAGAGCAGGGTCTTATTGTCCTTATCAGAGAGTTCACACCTACATGTGAAACCTGGGGCAGGGGGTGAGATGGTCAGCAAACTTTGGTTAAGGCTTCTGCAGGGACATGTTCTTTAGAGCACATGGATCCCAACAGCAGTCAATCAGTTGTAGAGCTCTTTATTTTTTTATATCCTGAAGAGCAGCAATTTTGGAGATAGAAGGTTTGTGCCCGACAGCAACGATATGTATCATTTCACAAGATTCCAGGCAATACACAGCCCTGTGATTTACTCACTGCTCAATAACTGCATAATAAGTATTTATTTATTAGGTCATCCAGGACCGAACATTTACTATTTAATAACTATTTCCTCACTGCTTGATGACTGTTTATTCAATATTTACTCACTTATTCACTCAGTACTGAATCTTCACCGTTTACTCATTTATTTTCTTTCTGCTCATGTAAAACATAAATTTTATTATTTACTGAAACAAAAGTGCCACACAACTACCTCAAACACTTTTAAATGTTGAACTATTTTAACAGTGTCAGTTTGACTCCAGAAAGTGTAGACCTATATAAACCTGCCTGAATGTTGGAGGTCATACTTTCACTTAAATCATGTTAATTTATTCATTATTGATGATACGTCCCCAGTCACTAATGTTAATAAACAGCTAGTTTAAATATACAGCGTACCCCTGATAGTGCTGTAGTCTCAGTCTGTCTGAGAGGCTCTGTTAGAGCTCCTTCCCCCTCAAGGCTCCCTTTCCCATGTGGACCCAGTCTGCTCTGATTGGTTTACAGGACACCTCTGCGGCAGTTGGTCAGTTCAGCATTGCTTGGTGCCCTGTTGTCAACAACTCTGCATTTATTCTACTTCTGCGCTCTGCAATAGCTCAAACTAATGCTAAAACTGATCAGAAGCGATGGTTGGATGTCACACTGGTAGGTCTATTTGTGGCCTACAGAGATGAGATGTTATAGGCGTCACACAGAGGGTGAGTGGGAGGGGTGTTAGTGCTTTAGACTTTTTTTGTTTACAATGGTGCTTTATCACGAGGCAGAGACATGTTAAACACATTGAGGAAAGCATGATATGACCTCTTTAGAATAAACTCTGTAGGAGTAAAATGAACTCTGGAAATGTTGTTTTCCAACAGCAGAGTAAATAATCAATCATCTCACAAATAATGTTCAATCCCCTTTTATCTGCTAACAGCCATACATCTGTACCTCTTTTTGACGAGGGTCATGTCAAGCTGGTACATAACAGAGCCCTTTTTTTATTTCTCTAACAGACAGACAGCCAGCTGAGGGTGATGTCCGCCTGCATGGAGGGAACAGCTCCTGCTCTGGCAGAGTGGAGGTCTTCCTCAGTGGACAGTGGGGGACGGTGTGTGGTGATGACTGGGACATAAATGATGCTCAGGTGGTGTGCAGACTGATGGGCTGTGGTAGGGCACTGTCAGCACATGGAGGAGCCCTCTTTGGACAGGGCACTGGACCCATCTGGTTGGATGCTGTCAGCTGCAGAGGCCATGAAACCAGTCTCAGTGAGTGTGGACACAGAGGGATTGGAAACCATAACTGTGATCACAGTGAGGATGCTGGTGTCGTCTGTGAAGGTAAATAAACTTTGTTGTGTTGTGTCATAACAGTGTTAATTTTATCAACAAAAATAGGACCAAAAATAAGTTAAAATGTAATTCATACAAACATCTAGAATGAATACAAATTGTAGTGCAGTCTTGAGGATGCAACATTCACAACATGTATTATGAGATTAATAAGCAGGTTGTACTCAGTCTGTCCTTTATTTGTTTATAAAATCATCATAGTTATGTCTCCTCTTTGTTTGTTTGTTTGTTTTTCAGCTCCGGTCAGGCTGGTCAACTCTGACAGCCGCTGCTCTGGCAGAGTGGAGGTCTTCCTCAGTGGACATTGGGGGACGGTGTGTGGTGATGACTGGGACATAAATGATGCTCAGGTGGTGTGCAGACAGATGGGCTGTGGCACAGCACTGTCAGCACATGGAGGCACCCACTTTGGACAGGGCACTGGACCCATCTGGTTGGATGCTGTCCGCTGCAGAGGCCATGAAACCAGTCTGAGTGAGTGTGGACACAGAGGGAGTGGAAACAATTACTGTAGTCACCGTAAGGATGCTGGTGTCATCTGTACAGGTAAATACAACTGTTGTGTTGTCTGAACAGTATCAATTTATCAAAGGGTCTCGCAAAATATGGCCTTAGGGCCACATGTGGACCACCCTATCACTCAGTGCAGCCCACAATTAATTTCACAAATCAATGAAGTATAAAAATGAAGAAAGAAAAGAGAAAATCTGCAATGAAAACACTGACAATCAAAATATTGTAGTAACAGAATTTGGTTATCACAACGTTTGCAGTAACTTAGCTGTGAGAGCACAAACCTCCACCAAGGCTTTTCTGACATTGTTGAGCGAATTATTTTCAAAATGTGTAAAATTGCTCTATCTCACAATGTTAAGAAATCTTTAATGAATTCCTGATTCTGCATCCAGATTCAGATCACCATCAGAAACTTATCTCTTCTTCCTTGTGCCATGACCAACATTCCCTGAACATTTTCATCAAAGTCAGTTGAGACGTTTTTTTAGGTGTTTTGTTTACAGACGTGACAAACAAACAGTTCAAAGTAGGCCTCCAACTGTGTGGATAACATTAATGTGGCCCTCTAGTAGCTGTTGTTGCCCATCCCTGGTCAAAGACTAAGGGCTCTAATTTCGTAGACCAGGCGCAGGCGGTGCGCAGCCGCCCTGCGCCGGGCCTGCGCTGCGCCAACGGAGTGTGTCCAGGGCATTTTGCAAGTTTCGTGCACGGCGCAGACTGGCACAGGGAGGCGCACCCACGCCTCCATCTCTCCCACTGGCGCAAATGGCAGAGACCCCTCAGTTTACAGAGCAATACTATATGCCCCTTTAAAGAAAATGCCCCTTAAATGCTGAGTTACTTACTTCTTGGGCATTCATGATGTAATAGTAATACAGACTCCACCTATGTGTGTTTTCTGTTGGTAATAGGTAGACACCCTGACCCTGTTTTGAAAGTTTGCTCTGCGGCCTGTAACCCTTCCTCCACTTCCTATGAGATATTTTAGGAAGTCGATCAGTGCTGAGCTCATTAACATAGCCTAGTGTAGCCTCTGCCCCCTCAGAGAGTTTTCAGAGGGGAGGGAAAAAGAGCTGGATCTGATCCTCTACAGAGACATTTTTCATTTTTTATTGAACTTAATCAAATCCTTGCTTGATTGACACCCAAGACATGATGTAAATAGTCAAACACTCCAGGACATGGGAACTTTAAGTTGAACCAAACATTTTTACATTTTTACAACCCAAGTGGTGTTTTGTTACTGGACTTCTGTGCTCGTCACAGACTGTCCATAATGAACACCGTGTTCAAACATAAGGGTGTCCATATGTGCACTTGGCACCAGGACACCGTAGGCCGCAGTTCGATGGTCAACTTTGTAGTCGTATCATCGGACTTGCGGCTGCATGTCTTGGACACTCGGGTGAAGAGAGGGGCGGAGCTGTCAACTGATCACCACCTGGTGGTGAGTTGGCTCCGATGGTGGGGGAGGATGCCCGTCAGACCTGGCAGGCCAAAGCGTGTTGTGCGGGTCTGCTGGGAACGTCTGGCAGAGTCTCCCACCAGAAAGAGCTTCAACTCCCAAGTTCGACCATGTGGCGGGAGAGGCAGGGGATATTGAGTCCGAGTGGGCCTTGTTCCAGGCCTCTATTGTTGAGGTGGCTGATCGGAGCAGTAAGGCCATAAGGCCGTCGGTGCCTGTCGTGGCGGCAACACCCGAACCCGCTGGTGGACACCGGTGGTGGGGGATACCGTCAAACTGAAGAAGGAGTCCTACCTGGCCTTTCTGGCCATTTGGACTCCGGAGGCAGCTGACAGGTACCGGCAGGCCAAGCGGAATGCAGCTTCGGTGGTTGCCAAGGCAAAAACCAGGGCATGGGAGGAGTTCGGTGAGGCCATGGAGAAAGACTTCCGTACAGCTTTGAAGAGATTCTGGACCACCATTCGGCATCTCAGGAGGAGGAAGCAGTGTGTTGTCGACACCGTCTATGGTGGGGATGGCGCGTTGTTGACCTCGACTTGGGACATCCTGGATTGGTGAAAAGAATACTTCAAAGACCTTCTCAATCCGACCAGCACATCTTCCAGTGCGGAAGCAGACCTGGGGGACTCTGTGGTGGGCTCTGCTATCTCTGGAGCTGAGGTTGCCGAGGTGGTCATAAAGCTCCTCGGTGGCAGGGCTCAGAGGGTGGGCGAGATCCACCCAGAGTTCCTCAAGACCCTGGATGTTGGGGGCTGTCATGGCTGACACGACTCTGCAACATCGCGTGGACATCGGTGACAGTGCCCCTGGGTTGGCAGACTGGGGTGGTGGTCCCTCTTTTCAAGAAGGGGAACTGGAGGGTGTGCTCCAACTACAGGGGGATCACACTCCTCAGCCTCCCTGGGAAGGTCTATTCAGGGGTACTGGAGAGGAGGGTCCGCCAGATTGTCAAACCTCGGATTCAGGAGGAGCAATGTGGTTTTCGTCCTGGCCGTGGAACTATAGACTAGCTCTATACCCTGCATAGGGTCCTCCAGGGTGCATGGGAGTTTGTCCAACCAGTCTACATGTGTTTTGTGGACCTGGAGAAGGCATTCGACCGTGTTCCTCGTGGGGTTCTGTGGGGGGTGCTCTGGGAGTATGGGGTAGCGGACACCCTGATACGGACTGTCGTTCTCTGTATGACCGGTGCCAGAGCCTGGTCCGCATTTCTGGCAGTACATCAGAACCGTTTCCAGTGAGCGTTGGACTCCGCCAGGGAGCCCTTTGTCACCGGTTCTGTTCATTACTTTTATGGACAGAATTTCTGGGCGCATCCAGGGCGTTGAGGGGTTCTGGTTTGGTGACCTCAGGATCGGGTCTTTGCTTTTTGTAGATGATGTGGTCCTGTTGGCTTCGTCGGATCTTTACCTGCAGCTCTCACTGGATCGGTTCACAGCTGAGTGTGAAGCGGCTGGGATGAGAATCAGCACTTCCAAATCCGAGTCCATGGTCCTTGCCCGGGGGAGGGTGGAGTGCCCTCCCAGGTCATGGATGAGATTCTAGCCCAAGTGGAGGAGTTCAAGTACCTTGGGGTCTTGTTCACGAGAGGAGGAAGGATGGACCGGGAGATCGACAGGTGGATGGGTGCAGCTTCGGCAGCGATGTGGGCTCTACACCAGTCCGTCATCTTAAAAAGGGAACTGAGCCACAAGGCAAAGCTCTCGATTTACCACTCGATGTCCACTCCTATCCTCACATAAGGTCACAAGCTTTGGGTCGTGACCGAAAAAACACGATCGCAAGTACAAGCGGCTGAAATGAGTTTCCTCCGCAGGGTGTTTGGACTCTCCCTTAGAGACAGGGTTAGAAGCTTGGTCATCCGGGAGTGGCTCGGAGTAGAGCTGCTGCTCCTCTGTGTTGAGAGGAGCCAGATGAGGTGGCTCAGGCATCTGGTTAGGATTATATATATTTCAGTCAGGACCACTTTGTCAAAATAACCTTTTTATTTGCATTTTATGGTGGTATGGTACTGTTCTGGGACTCCCTGCTCTTCCACGCGCTTGCGTGGAAAGCCTGAGGCAGGAAGAGCACACCTTCCTGCCCATCATGAGCCATCATAAACGGCATAAGCAGGGAGTGCAGCAGCAAAATAAAAAAAACAGACAGAGCAGAGCAATCGACATGAATACATGCGGGAGGAGCTGGGGTGGAGGTGGGTTGCAAAATGCCAGCAGAGGAAGCAGGAAGGAGGTCGGGCTAGAGCAGTTTAAATAGCCCGCTCTGAATACAATTTTCCAATAGGAAGTGGACACGGGAGTCAGCCGAGCCATCAGCTGATCTGCACCAGTGATGACAGCTATGCTGTTAGAGCCTGGCGTCATGGCCTGCCTGAACTAACGCTACGCTTGATTTCAGTCAGGACCACTTTGTCAAAATAATCTTTATTTATTTGCACAGTTTTCATTTGGCGGTATGGTACTGTTCTGGGACTCCCTGCTCTTCCACGCGCTTGCATGGAAAGCCTGAGGCAGGAAGAGCACATCTTCCTGCCCATCATGAGCCATCATGAACGGCATAAGCAGGGAGCGCAGCAGCAAAATAAAAAAAAACAAAACGACCCACCAGCAATCCCTAACTCTCTGCAGCAAGAGATGCCAGGAAGCTATCTAGGATTGAAATTATTTATTTATCTAGGGAATAAGCCTCACATTACCCTTTAGCCTGATGAATAATGAGATAAACATAACCTTCATACCTACAAATGACTATTTATTATATCAATTGAAATTACAATGAAAGGCTCATGGCTTTTTGAGCATCTAGGATGGCTTTATTGCCGGGGTGCAGATAACGTTCAAAAGCTGAGGAAGACCATCTGCCCATAGCTTTCAGGGTGGACACAGGAGCGACCATTGCCGCTATTGTTACTGCTCCTATGCGGAACGAATGAGGCGTGTAGCATTCTGGAGGGAGACCACAGGGTTGGCAGAGGAGACGAAGGCAAGAGGTGAACCAGGCTCGTGACAGGGGCTCCCCTCCCTCCGTGACGAACAGCGGCTCCTGAGGGCTGGCTTGGGCACGGCTTCTCAGATAGTGGACCATAGAAGTCAGTGGACAAAAATCAGAGTTAGTTTGAGAAATTATGACTGATGTTCCTCTTCTATCTCGATCAGTTTTTGAATGTTTCAAGAGAACAGAAAAGTAATGACTGTGGACTGCTACGTCACTTATGGTGAAGTCTTGAGAAGGATCAAAAAATCGTGAGCGTGTAGTGAATTCTCCGCACCTTAAGAACCCATAAAAAGCGGTGACGAAGACAGTTTCTAACAGTGAGTCTGTGTATGAACCGAAGCACCCTTTCCTTAAGTGAGAGATTAATTTGTGCAAAAGTGGAGGAGTGAAAGGGAGACGAATGTCATTGCCTTGTGGTTTCTCTCTTTTAAAGCCGTTTAGGAGAAGTTTAATGGATGGATTTTCTTGTAAGCTGTAGGTGGACAGGTCCAAGCAACGCAGGTGAAACTGGACACCTGCGAGGAGGCCTTTGATGGAGGACGGCTGCATTTTGTGGGTTTCAAAACAGTGAACCAGAAAAGCACATACAATGGGAATACTTGTAGGAAGAATTGCAACAGAGAAAGAGGAACAAAATGCGGTGAAATAGGACCATGCAGAGTCATACAATTTTAATGTAGATTTCGCTAAACCAGAACGCATATAGCGAGCAGCTGACAGCATGTATGTCTGCAAGGTGGTGTCTAATCTAGCACCGTATGGTGGAAGGGAGGGCAAGGGAGGCTGGAAGGTGCCGCGTCCGGACACAGTCTGTGGAATTTCCGAAATTCAAATCGAGACAGAGCATCAGCAACCTTATTATCCAATCCTGGAATGTGAGATGCATGAATAAAGAATTTCCCCAGCACAGATTCCCAGGATATACACCTTAAAAATCTGTTAATAAATGGAATAGAGGAACACCTTTTGTTTATAATATGGACAGCTGCTTCATTGTCACAAAAGAAAATAATTTTCTTCCTGGACCAGATTTTTCCACAGAGGAGGACAAGCAATAACGATTGGGTACATTTCCATTAGGGCAGAAGAAGAAGCACTCCCTGGCAGGGATGACAATTCTTCTGGCCATGCATCAGCGAACCACTGGTTATCAAAGAACCCCCAAAAACCCACGAAAGGAGCTGCGTCGGTGAATAATCTAATGGCCAAAGATGATTCAGTATAATCGTTATAGAAAAACGAAATGCCGTTCCATTTCTCGAGCAGCAAAGACCAGAACCGGAGCTCTGATCTGCACCCTTCATCCAGAGTTACTGTGTCGTGTAGCTTTACAACTAATTTTGAGAGGTCGAGAAGCCTGGATATAAATGAACGGACTTGAGGAATCACACGCATGGCGAAATTGAGACGACCTAGCAGGGAGAGCAGATCTCTCTTTGAAATGGATTTTGAAACTTGTTCCTTCATTATTTCTCTGATGCGATTTAATTTCTCGAGAGGTAGGGAAGCTTGCATGAGAACACTGTCTAATTTGATACCTAGAAATTCAATAACTTGAAGTGGACCTGAAGTTTTCTCCTCTGATAAGGGGACTCCCAGATTTTTAAAAGTATCTTTAAGTGTGGTGATTGTATGATCTGGCTTGGAATGAGGATAATCTACGAGCAAAAAATCATCTAACAGGTGAAGCACGAATGGCAGCTTGCAATTATTTAAGAGAATCCAGCAAATAAACTTCAGACAATGTGTCAAAAATTTTTGGACTGCTGCGACACCCAAAGGTGAGCCTAACTGCAAAATACAACTTCTCTCTCCATTTAACACCGAACAGATGCCATTGTGAAGGGTGTAGAGGCATGACTTTAAACGCGTCTGTGATGTCGGCCTTTGATAACCACGCTCCTCTACCTGCTTGTTTGATGAGCTTAATGGCATCGTCGATTGAGGCATAATACAGAGAGAATGGCTGAAGCGGAATGAGACTGTTAACACTTTGGACTTCATCATGATGAGGAGCTGATAAAATTATGATGAGATGCTTTTTACCAGAATATTTCCGGGTAGCAACACCTATCGGATTAATGCGTGATACAGGAAAAGGAGATTTATCCAGAGGTCCGATCATGAAACCCTTCCTGACTTCTTTTTCCAACAGAGTGTCAACAACTTCAGGCTCTTTCAGAGCAGACTGCAGATTACTACATGTATGTGATACTTTAGGCAACCACAACAAACCAGCCATAAATCCTTGAACCAGTCCTGTTAGCAAATAATTGACAAAGCAGCGGTTTGGATGCTTCTTCAAGGACTTCCCCAGCTCAGCCACGTTGACTGGGGTTGAAGGTTTTAGTTTTTCTTTTCCTTCCTCACAAGGCGAGTTCGTCTGGGGCACACAGATTTTGGATGACTGTCCCCGCAATAGCTGCAAGCATGAATATATTTACAATTTACAAATTTGCACACATTTTCATTGAAATTAAGGCACACTGGAGTCCAAAAAGGTGACACCTTATTCTCATTGGATTTTGGGCCTGCCGGCGGGTGGACTACAGCCACAGATTTGGGACACATGTTGGAGGAGTGCGAAAACGAGCTACAAATGGAGCAGGAAAGAGCTTGGTGGCCAGTGCAGTGTCTGCTGATTAGAGCCAGGTCAACCACAGACCAGTCCAGTCTTTGGTTAAACCTCTGAATGAACATAGCAGCCTTGGGAGAGAATGATTTGTGGTATTCATAGAACAGAGTTCCACTGTATGTCATGGCGAGATCTGCAATGATGGCCAGATAGGTGTCTAGTTCAGCTCGACAGGATGGATAGACTTCGCAGATTACATCTCTGAACACACCAAAAGCAACAATAAATTCTGCTAGTGTCAGAGTCTTTGAAAGTCTGGGGTCATTATCCTTTAACATTACGGACACATCGCCACAATCTACCACATGCTTATCACTGAAATCGGAGCACAGCAGGATTTTGACTAAATTGACATCATTTCCTGCGAGGATCTGGCTTCTCAAATTGCAGGAGATGTCAGCAGCAGGAGGGTAGAATGGATCACCGGTTGAGAATGGGACTGCACTACCCAGGGTTCTGCGCGGGATTGTGATGTCGTCGAGGGGCACCGAAATGATATCAGTGGCTTGCGTCGAGGAAGAGGCAGCAGGTTCCCGGGATGTAAACACGGTGGACTGGAGAGTAGAGCTGAAGGATGAAGTGGCGGCAGCCTCTAAGGTCTGGATTCTTGAGTTCATGCTGGAGAGGGATGATTGAATGGAAGACAGCGCTGCCAAGATGTCGTCGTTTGCTGGAGCTGTGGAGGCGACTGCTGAGGTCGGGGGTCTGGCTTTTTTGGCCGGCGGGGCAGCAGCTGGAGTCGGAGCGACTACTGAGTTCTGGGAGCAGTGTTTACGTTTTGCCGAAGCCTTCCGGGGAGCGGAGACAGGACACTGATTGACAAGTGGAAACCCAGCACAATTTAGGAATAAGGTGAACAGTTCCTGGTGAGATGCTCCGACCGGAGCGGTAACAGCGTTGGAAAACAGGAATACCAACAGCTTAGGAATCGGCCAGTCATTAATCGATGGGGTGTCTGGGATGTGACCTTTATCGGCCAGGGGGGAGCTAAGAAGGAGAGAAGGAGCCCTCTCGTCGTTGATGGCTTCCTCTGATTCAGAGATTTGATGAGGCTCCACCATGATACCGTCGTAATGCCATGGGTCTCCATCGTGGACGAGGGGCGACGACATCAGGAGCAGCAGGGTAGGTACAAATAAGAGCGATGTTTTCTTCATTCGGGAGCTTGACTAGCAAAATGCCAGCAGAGGAAGCAGGAAGGAGGTCGGGCTAAGGCAATTTAAATAGCCTGTTCTGAATACAATTTTCCAATAGGAAGCAGACACGGGAGTCAACCGAGCCATCAGCTGATCTGCACCGGTGATGACAGCTATGCTGTTAGAGCCTGACGTCGTGGCCTGCCTAAGCTAACGCTATGCTTGAGAGATATATGTATATATACATATATATATATATATATATATATATATATATATATATATATATATATATATATATATATATGTAGTATGTATATATATATATATATATATATATATATATAAATATACACACACACATATATATATATATATATATATATATATATATATATATATATATATATATTTATATACACATATATACATATGTATAGATAGATACAAATATATAGATAGAGAGATAGATAGATATAGTGTGTGTATCGGGAGGACAGGAGGAAAACCAACCCACGGCATGTTATTTTTTAACTGGTTGACTACTTATCCATACTTTCTCATATTAAACGAAAGTTAAGCAATAAAGCAATGGCTTACATGATTTCTTAAAAACATTTTATTCAATCCTGTTGTTTTCAGATTAACCACACAGGCCTAATGCACAAGAGTTTTCATCAAGGGTGTAAGATACAACAAGAAGACCAGTGACCATATTAAAATTAATATTTTGTTTAAAATTGATGAGCCATCGTGCTTTAAATTATATTGTTAATTTGATTCAAATGTGCTTGTAAAATGGCCATCATTAAAATGTCAACTGTAGCTTCCTACCTGTCAATAGACCTTCGAGAAATGTGAGGAACATACATTCCCCATAGAATCCTATTGCCTCGGTCGCATTGTTTGGAACTATTGAGAGCTCCTATGATCCGCCATTGCTGTCAAATAATTGGTCCATTGGCGTGTACAGCGTTGACGCCACTCTCTCTTTCGAACGCTCTGGGACAGACAATAAAATTAATTTATAATTGCAGGGAACAATATTTTATATAAATTACACTGACACTGTATTTTTATACAAATTATATAATGCATCCAAATAGTGTGATTTTTTTTTTAAATAGACTTTTTTGTAAAAAAAAAAAAAAAAAGTATGCTCTTGCATCATTGCTGATATATGAGATATGTGGCAAAAAAAAAAAATGAAATGAACATTTTTTGTTCATCGTGATAATCTGTACAAATAGATCAAACTTTAAGAAGTTTTCAGACTTAAATGTAAAAGGTGAGAGTAAAAAACTAATATGAAGATATTTTGGAACTACAAGATGATGATTCAACTTAGAAACAACTGCAATATTCATATGTATAACATCTTGTTGTGACCTCTTGTTTGAGAGTTTCCCTTTTAATCAAAACTGATCAAGTTGGTCCTCATAGCTGTGGCAATAGTGTATGAATTATTGATTATTAAAAACAATCAGAAATGCTTTCCATCAGGTTTCTGACCATTTTGGTTGTCCTTGTTTGCAGTTAGTTAGCAACCATCATTTTAAACACACAGCGGTTTAAGATTCAAAAGCAGGCAACATCAGATTTTTATTATTTCCTATTAGCATTAAAAATGTCATTTACTTGTGTTCACAACAAACTTTATTTCAGATGTTTATCGAAAATCATTCTTCTATGCAGAGTTTTGAACCAGGAGGTGCTAAATGCAAACTCACGTCCACATTTTTGACTCATTCCTGCACCACTGTATTTCACCACGCTGTAACCTCTTGTTTGAGAATTGTCACAATGACCTGATCAACATGGTGCTCAATGGCTGTGTGTTTTGTGTATGCATCTTTGTTTAATTAGAAACAAACAAAAACATCAGAAGTGATTGCGTTAGGGTCAGCCATTTTTGTAGCCCTGAAGGAGTTCATTTGTAACCACCCTTTTAAAAACACAACAACACTTTAAAGTTAAAAAGAGGCAATATCAGATGCATTTTATGTTGCAAAATGAAACATCAGATCTCATATGCATTTTTTTTTACCACAGACTCATTTTAATTATTTCTCCAAAAAGCTGTTCTAAAATCCCACAGACTTTGAACCCAAGGAACCATTGCTGCTACATTGCAAACTCACTTCTGCATTTTTTGGACTCATTCCTGAACCATTCTGTAACATTAAAATCAAATGATGTTTTGTATTGTGATATCTTTGCTGTCAGGCAAAAACCTCCTATATCGTTTTTTAATGATTTTCTTTTTTTTTTTTTTTATTTAACAGTGCTTTTTGTCAAATTTCATGTGGGTGACTGGGTTTTAAAACTTGTAACCAAATTAAGGAACAAAAATGTTAATTTACAGTCTTTATTTTTTTTATATCCTGAAGAGCAGCAATTTTGGAGATAGGAGGTTTGTGCCCGACCGCAACGATATGTATCATATCACAAGATTCCAGGCAATACACAGCCCTGTGATTTACTCACTGCTCAATAACTGCATAATAAGTATTTATTTATTAGCTCATCCAGGACTGAACATTTACTATTTAATAACTATTTCCTCACTGATTGATGACTGTTTATTCAATATTTACTCACTTATTCACTGAGTACTGAATCTTCACTGTTTACTCATTTATTTTCTCTCTGCTCATGTAAAACATAAATTTTATTATTTACTGAAACAAAAGTGCCACACAACTACCTCAAACACTTTTAAATGTTGAACTATTTTAACAGTGTCAGTTTGACTCCAGAAAGTGTAGACCTATATAAACCTGCCTGAGTGTTCGAGGTCATACTTTCACTTAAATCACGTTAATTTATTCATTATTGATGATACGTCCCCAATCACTGATGTTAATAAACAGCTAGTTTAATATACAGCGTACCCCTGATAGTGCTGTAGTCTCAGTCTGTCTGAGAGGCTCTGTTAGAGCTCCTGCCCCCTAATGGCTCCCTTTCTCTCTTTCCAGCTGAGGGTGATGTCCGCCTGCATGGAGGGAACAGCTCCTGCTCTGGCAGAGTGGAGGTCTTCCACAGTGGACAGTGGGGGACGGTGTGTGGTGACCTCTGGGACATCAATGATGCTCAGGTGGTGTGCAGACTGATGGGCTGTGGTAGGGCACTGTCAGCACATGGAGGTGCCCACTTTGGACAGGGCACTGGACCCATCTGGTTGGATGATGTCAGCTGCAGAGGCCATGAAACCAGTCTCAGTGAGTGTGGACACAGAGGGACTGGAAACAATAACTGTGGTCACAGTGAGGATGCTGGTGTCGTCTGTGAAGGTAAATAAATTTTGTTGTGTTGTGTCATAACAGTGTTAATTTCATCGACAAAAATAGGACCAAAAATAAGTTAAAATGTAATTCATACAAACATCTAGAATGAATGCAAATTGTAGTGCAGTCTTGAGGATGCAACATTCACAACATGTATTATGAGATTAATAAGCAGGTTGTACTCAGGCTGTGTATAAAATCATCATAGTTTATCTCTTGTTTGTTTGTTTGTTTGTTTTTTAGCTGCTGCTCAGGTCAGGCTGGTCAACTCTGACAGCCACTGCTCTGGCAGAGTGGAGCTCTTCCTCAGTGGACAGTGGGGGACGGTGTGTGGTGATGACTGGGACAAAAATGATGCTCAGGTGGTGTGCAGACAGATGGGCTGTGGTACAGCACTGTCAGCACATGGAGACGCCCACTTTGGAGAGGGCACTGGACCCATCTGGTTGGATGATATCAGCTGCAGAGGCAATGAAACCAGTCTTATTGAGTGTGGACACAGAGGGATTGGACGGTATTACTGTGATCACCGTACGGATGCTGGTGTCGTCTGTGCAGGTAAATACAACTGTTGTCCTGTCTGAACAGTATCAGTGTATCACAGGGTTTCACAAAATATGGCCTTAGGGCCACATGTGGCCCACCCTACCACTCAGTGCAGCCCACAATTAATTTAACAAATCAATAAAGTATAAACATGACGAAAGAAAAGAGAAAATCTGCAATGAAAACATTGAAAATCAAGGCAAGGCAAGGCAAGTTTATTTGTAGAGCACAATTCGTACACAATGTAATTCAAAGTGCTTTACAGAAGAAGAAAAATGCATTAAAATCACAATACAACGTAAAAACAAAAATAACCATTATAAAATGAACTTTAAAAAAGAGTGCAGATAAGATCCTTTCAGTCATATGCACAGTTAAATACAGCTGTTTTGAGCCTAGATTTGAACATTGTCAGTGTAGAGGCCTGTCTCACATCTTCAGAAAGACTGTTCCAGATTTTAGCTGCATTAAACTGGAACCCTGATTCCCCATGTTTAGTCCTGACTCTGGGCACCAGCAGGAGGCTGGTCCCTGAGGTCCTCAGAGTCTGAGATGGTTCATATGGCACTAACATGTCAGAGATGTACTTTGGTGCTAGGCCGTGGAGAGACTTGTACATAAGCAGAGCTGCTTTAAAGTCTTTTCTCTGAGCCACAGGAAGCCAGTGTAGGGACCTGAGCACAGGACTAATGTGCTCGTACTTCCTGGTTCTGGTCAGGACCCCAGCAGCAGCATTCTGGATGTACTGCAGCTGTCTTACAGCTCGTTTGGAGAGGCCAGTGAGCAGGCCGTTACAGTAGTCTAACCTACTGGAGACAAATGCATGGATAAGTCTCTCCAGGTCAGGTTTAGACACTATACCTTTGATTTTGGCAATGTTTTTCAGATGGTAAAAGGCTGCTGATGTTATGGGTTTTGTCATAACCTGGCTCAGGGCGATGACAAATATGGGAAGAACACGTGTTTTTGCGGAAAAAATATGTAATTTATTGACAAAACACAAAAAAAACAACCAAAGCTTTTAAACTGCAGAAATGAATTGTGATCAATCAGTAAATTAAATTCTAATAAACAAAGACAGAAAATGCGTCTGATGGGTGAGGGGAGTCCAGGTGGAATGAGAGAGAGAGATTCAGCAGCAGAGGGGCTGGGCTTTTATACCCAGCAGGCACCAGGTGATCCAATCACAGTTGCTCACTCAGGTAACTCTAAGAGAGATGGGTGATGTTAAGCCAGGTCTGTGGACCGGGAGCTAAGACAGGGACCATCACACCTCTGCTGCTCAATCTCTCTCTCTCTCATTCCACCTGGACTCCCCTCACCCATCAGACGCATTTTCTGTCTTTGTTTATTGAACATCACCACTCGCATCCTCACCTGACTCTCCCTTAACCACACGCTGATAGTATGGCTTCATGAGATTAACATGACACAGACGTTGAGACTTCTTGCAACCTGGTGTCGCCACAGTGTAGTTCAGATCTGGTTGTTTTTCAATGACAGTGTATGGACCAGAGTACTTGGCTTCAAATGGTGAACTAACAACAGGCATGAGCACAAGAACCTGGTCACCAGGACAGAATTCATGCCGCTCTGCACGACAGTCATACCACCTCTTCATCGTGCTCTGGAATGAAGACAACTTTTCACGGGCCATACAACCAGCAACAAACAATCGATGTCTGAACCCACTGACAAAATCAATGAGGTTCCTTGGCAGCTCAGCATCGACACAACCATCTTTCAACACTGACAAGGGACCTCGTACAGTGTGACCAAAAACCAACTCATTTGAGCTGAAGCCTGTACTTTCCTGTACAGCCTCCCGTGCAGCTAACAGGAGCCATGGAAGTCCCTCTTCCCAATCCCTGTCAAGCTCTGTACAGTATGCCCGAAGAAGAGACTTGAGAGTCTGATGGAATCTCTCCAAAGCACCTTGGCTTTGTGCATGGTAGGCAGATAAATGATTCTGCTTGATATGCAGCAGTTTTAATACCTGACCGAACATGTGAGATGTGAAATTAGATCCCTGATCAGACTGAATGACCTTTGGAATACCAAATATTGAAATGAACTGTGACAAAGCTTTAACCACAGATCGAGCTGTAATGGATCTTAAAGGGTAAGCAGCTGGATACCTGGTACTCTGACACATAACAGTAAGGAGATATTTACACCCAGATTTTGCACAAGGCAAGGGACCAACACAATCCACAATAAGGCGTGTAAAGGGCTCACTCACCACTGGAATGGGCTGCAGAGGAGCTGGCTTGATGGACTGATTAGGTTTTCCAGTTAGCTGACACACATGACACGTTTTAATGTAAGCTGAAACATCTTTTTTCAAACGAGGCCAAAAGAAATGTTTAAGGATGTTGAGATATTTCTTACGCACACCAAAGTGTCCACTCTCATCATGTGTCACCTTCATAACGAGAGGACGAAACTTTTGTGGAACCACCAACAGGAAAACACCACGCTTTACACAATCCTCACCTACAGGCACCCACTTCCTGAACAACAAGTCATTATGCAAGAAGTAACCAGACACAGCACTGCTTATATCAGAGATAGACAAAACATGCTCAAATATTTCATTTAAAGAAAGGTCATCACATTGTTCCTGCACAACCTCATCATGTGACAGCGACAACGGCAACTCAGACAGAGACGGGGCCTCTAAAACCAGATCCTCACCAATGTCAGGGTCAACCTGACTGTCTTTTCCGGCCATTGACCGTGTAACCACACAGGATGAAAGAATCGCAGGCAACACCATGGAACTGCCATCTGACACAGATGGATTGGAAGTAACCACTGGCAAGGGTGGAGCATCACCCCAAACCTTGCAACCAGCCAACCCATTGCCCAAAATAAAATGTACACCTTCAATTGGCAAAGCTGGATGCACACCAACTGCTACCTCACCTTGAACAAGTTCACAATTCAAATGGACTTTATGTAAGGGAAAAGGAAGTACCCTCAACCCCATCCCACGGCTGAGAACACAATCACCAGTGTTAGTTTTCTCAGAAAAGGGCAAAACAGATTCAACAATGAAGGAGTCGTAAGCTCCTGTATCCTGAAGGATCTTGATTGGGACCCGCTCATCAGTACCTGGAAGTGACCCAACCCATCCCTAATGAAAGGAGCATAAGCTGCCAAAACATCAGGCTCACAACAGTGAGAGGTAAACAGCTCAGAAACACAGTCATCAGTAACAGGGGCAGCAAACGCAACAGGCTTAACATTAGGTTTTGTTCCCTTAGTTTTAGCCTTTAACACCGGGCAGTCTGCCTTCCAGTGTCCTTTCTCATGACAGTAGTTACAGGAATTACTGTTATCCTTGCTACTCCCAATTTCTAAATCAGAGCTCAAAAATCCTACCGTCCTTGAACGCACCTCCAAAGTGGCAGAGGCGTTGCCATGCCAACTCACAGCTTCACGCATCGCAGGGCGATCTCTGAAACTGCCCTTATGGAGCAGCACGTACTCATCAGTGGAAACGGCCGCCTCAGCAGCAGTTGACGCTTTTTGTTCCATGATATAAGTTGCAACACGCTCAGGGAGACAAGATCTAAACTGCTCCAAAATCATTAAGTCACACAGACCATCAAAAGTAGTGACATCGAGCGCCGTTAACCATCGTTTAAAGTGAGTGGATAGGTCTCTAGCAAACTCGACGTAAGACTGACCAGATTTTCTTTCCCATGATCGAAATTGTTGTCTATATGCTTCAGGTACAAGTTCATATGCTTTAAGCACAGCAGATTTTATTTTAGTGTAACTAGAACTGTCCTCCTGGCTCAAAGAAGAACACGCCTCCTGCGCCTTCCCAGTGAGGACGGACTGGAGCATGAGCGCGCAATCGGCATCAGGCCACTTTCTTGCATTGGCAACACGTTCAAACAACAAGAAAAAGGTATCTGTGTCTTTTGTCATTAAAACGTGGCAAAAGGCGCAAATTATTAATATCAAAGCGACCAACAGAAGAACTTGGCACCTCTGTGCCCTCTCCAGCTAACATGCCATCCCTCATTAAAGTCAAATGATAGCTCTCCAAATCAATTTTCGCTTTTTCAGACAGCTGACAGATTCGCTCCACCTCAAGCTGCTTTTTAACTTCCCATTCATGTTTCATTTTTTCGTGTTCCATCTGCAACAACAAAATTTCCTTTTGTTGCTCAAACGTTAAAGTGTGAGTTTGCAAAGATGCAGCAGGCGGATTAAGGAGCATTTGTGTACCGTCTGACATTATGCCGTCTGCAAGTAATTTAGATTATATAGACGCTTTTATGTTGTCTTTGATCCTTTTGTCTCCGATAATGTCAACACAATAATGCTCAGCAATTAGGATCAACTGCTCTTTTGAACATTGATCAAGATTTTCTACAGAGGGATCCGCAAGAAACGACCTGATATCAGACATTGTTACTGACAGATTACCATGACAACAAACTAACAACCAGCTTTACGCATGCGCGAATACCAGCTGGCACACAGACGACCTGCGCGCAAGAAGAGGAACAGATCAGCGCACCATGTGTGGATTTTCCCCTCTATCTAAACGAAATGCAAACTAACTAAGCTCCCCGCTAGTCTTCGTGCAGCTACTTGCGGTGGGTAATTACGCACCTGAGACCGATGGCTCAGTTGGGCGACTAGCAGAATAGCAACCTTCCTGAAACCACGGATATGCTCCCCGAAGCAAACTTCTGCCACTTTCACTGCCACAGTAACCACCCCCCTGCGCACTGAACCCATATGGGGAACGGCGCCAAGCCTATCAGGGAAAAATACCACAACAGTGCAGACGGGCAAAATTACGCACGGGCAACTGTCCAGTGGCCACCGGCCCGACGAAACAGCGTAAACAAAGACAAATCTCTCTCAACAAAACTAAGGTAAGAACAGATTACACAGAGCCACGCACAAACAGTTTAACTCACCTCACAAAATTCTCAGATATGAAGTTCTTCCCTCACAGACGAGACATTAATGCATGCGCAAACAAATTTACTGCGGCAGGTAAACAACAGAACAAAGGATCCGGGCGCGCACACCAACCGCTCCAGACAAATGCGCACCAAATCCTCAAAGTTTAAAGCACAAATTACCGTCCACCTGACAACAGTTAGCAGATGTGAAGGGTTTAAACGATTTTAATCGTTTAACAACGCCCAAACGCTTTAAGCAAACAAACAACCTACCTTTCTCGACTAGGCATCAAGCACCAAACAAACAAATTCAAACTACCTAATCTTACCTAAAGAGAGGGTAGAAGGCAGACGAGCCCCCAAATTGTCATAACCTGGCTCAGGGCCATGACAAATACGGGAAGAACACGTGTTTTTGCGGAAAAAATATGTAATTTATTGACAAAACACAAAAAACAACCAAAGCTTTTAAACTGCAGAAATGAATTGTGATCAATCAGTAAATTAAATTCTAATAAACAAAGACAGAAAATGCGTC
This sequence comes from Cetoscarus ocellatus, assembly GCA_037902135.1. NCBI lineage: Eukaryota > Metazoa > Chordata > Actinopteri > Labriformes > Labridae > Cetoscarus > Cetoscarus ocellatus. The sequence continues at coordinate 140,824 of JBAMNC010002076.1, read as the reverse complement.
TGATGGGTGAGGGGAGTCCAGGTGGAATGAGAGAGAGAGATTGAGCAGCAGAGGGGCTGGGCTTTTATACCCAGCAGGCACCAGGCGACCCAATCACAGCAGCTCACTCAGGTAACTCTAAGAGAGATGGGAGATGTTAAGCCAGGTTTGTGCACCAGGAGCTACGACAGGGACCGTCACAATGAACTATCCAATAAAAAAGTATCTGACTTGAAAGTTAATGTAAACAGTGGTGATTTTCATTGGAGGACAATAAGGAGTGGACATTAACGGTCAGAATGTCATTAGAAACTGGATCTGCTCAAGTTAACATCTAAGTCAAAGTTATCACTACTTCATTTTTAAATCAACAAATCTATACTTGAACATCAAACTCAAAGTAATAATAGCCTACATACATGAATTTGTAAATCTGGACAGGAATATCTGAGTAGAGAAATGTAAAACAGTGTAATATTTGTGTGTAGTCTGGTTTATTCTAGTGGGTATAATCTGACATACTCTGATGATGTTTGTCCTCTTAGGGCCTTCATACACTGAAGACATTTTTGCCACATTTTGACCAGATTAATACACCGTCCACTGAAAACAGCTCTGAGACCCACAATGGGCCTCCACCTGCAGGTTGAGAACCGCTCCACTGGTAGACTGTATTTGAAGCTTGATCCTTCAAAGATTGTTCTGATATCATGGAGAATAAGTGATGGAGGATCCCTCAGGATGAATTTATTATTTAGAAAACAGTGAGTGAGTGAAAACAAGAGCTGGACTGATGAAGAATGTAGAGTTTTGATAAATGAAAGGCTGACTCGTCAGTTTTTGAAGTCTTTGTGTTCACTTAAACCGGGCACATGAGCTGTCAAGACACCGTGTGAATGATAAAATCACACAGAGTGACTGATGATCCCTCACTGTCCCTGCCATGCGTGTCTATCTGCGTCTTTACGCTCACCGGCAGACGGAGGAGCGCACACACACGCTAAGAGAAAGTGAAAGTCACACAAGCACGCTGCTATACGTATCCTTGCGCATTTTGTTGTGGTCATATGGTATTTCGGGGCGTTTTCTAGTGGGTATATGGTGTATACCTGCGTATGCACCCAGAGTCTGGCGGAGTGTGAGCAGAGCAGACTCCCCGCGGATTGTCCGCAGACGTCAGAGCTGTCATAGTCAAGCGCACTGCCGCGTAGTAGTCTCTTGTGAAATTACTGTGAAAGCCTACATTTCCCACAATCCTTGCGCATTGTTTTCCATTTCTCTGTCATGACGCTGTACACTGAGGATGAGGAAGAGGAGCTGCTCTGCCTGCTGACTTTGCAAAGCACTAAGATGAAGAGGCGGAGGTGGTGTCACATTTAATGCAGGTTGATGTGAAAATACATACCAAGCAGTGTTTTGTGTGACAGCAGTGCGAGGAGCGGAGTCCGCACTGGCGTGATGTTTGAACTTTGAGCGCTCAGGCCTTGTGGACCTCCTTGTAGTCCGCTCCGCCAGAGTATGTTTGGGCTCACAATCCCTGCGTTCCCCTGGGATTTGTGCCTTCAGCGTGAGAAATATGAGGTGTGGCATGAGAGCGTGTGAAGCCAATGAAATGCATGCGTGTCAAGGCCAATGCGTGAGAGTTGGCCGCCCTGAATTTGTAATGGCTAAAATGACAAAGGTTGTAATGAGTAGCAGAAGCACATTACAACTAAGCCATCAGGCCCTGACATGCTGACACACAGAGGAGAAGAGTATTTAATGCTGCTGCATGCCTTTACAGAGCTGGGAAGTGAAGCTGGGTCTTCCGGGTAATCGAGCTGTGGCTGTGCCAAAACCATAATAGGCATCAAAAAAAGGGTTGAACCATGAGCACCACAAGAATCTTTAGAAAAAATTGATGTAACTTTCATGTCTGTAGTGTAGAAAATGTTGACACAAGAGGAGTTTAAAAACGGGCTTCAAAGTGAGTCGATCAGCTCTCCGGAGCTGAAGATTTAGAATGAGAGCAATGGAAGAGTTTGCGGGATACCCGTGGCTCTGAAGCTCACTGAGACAAAATGATGTCAATGTAGAGTTTGAAACGAATTTTAGGTGAAAGAGGAGAAGGGTAACCTTTATTTTGATGTATAAATCATGTCTGTGGAGTAAAGTTTGAGGCTTTATTGCAGTTTTTCCGCGACAAAGTTTGGAATTTTTTAGGTGAAGCTGCCACTCTGTCAGGTCACGAGAGAGTTTTTGGCTCAAACCTGAAAACTTAGTGTATCTATCATATCTCAAAAATTGCAGAAGATAGAAAAAAGCTGAACACATGTAAAAATAGTTCAGAGATCAGTGAATCCGTTAAAGCAAGAATGAAGTCTGTAGGTGGAAGTATGCCCAATCTGTAGAGCATGAAAGTTGAAGCAGTTTTCAGCAGAACTGCATAAATCTCCCATTCATTTCAATGGACAAAAATCTGCAGAAAATAACTTTTCCTTTAAAAACTATAACAGTTAAACATGTGAAAAATACAAGCACAGGTCTCATGAACATGCTGCATTACGTAATTTTTTTCTGTGAAAATCTGTGCAAATTTGAAGGCTGTGAAAGGTGCCAAAATCTGAGGGAAGAAGAAGAAGAAGAAGAAGAAGAAGCGGAATAATAAAGTAGAAGAACAATAAGCTGAAATGCTGACTCAGCATTTCAACTTAACTAGAAAAATTGCATTTCCTTGCAGCAAATGCAATCAAATGCTGAGTCTGAATGCTGAAAATGTGAAATGAAATAGCTAAAAGCAGTGCGAACAAAGCTGTAAATGTGAAAAAGTGACCTAAAATAGTTGGGAGCAGTGAAGCAAAGCTACAAATGTGTGAAATGTGTAAGAAAAACTGTTTAAAGTTGTGAAAGAAAGCTTAAAATGAATACATGTGAAGTAACATTGCAGAGAGCTGCATAAATTTTTGTCCACCCTGATGAAGTTGTAATGTATGATTAAAAGAGTAAAACTTATAAGGGCTAAAATGCCAAAGATTGTAATCAGTAGCAGAAGTGTAAAATATGTTATTAAATGTGCATTGCAAAGAAAGGAAAACTAAAAGTTGTATGGAAGTGAAAGGTTGAATGGGTGAAAACCTGCAATGTCCAGATTGAGAGAAGCAGCCAGATGCTGTCTGTATTGGACACACAGCTGAGACGTGTTTTATTATGTTGAAATGCTGAGTCAGCATTTCAACATAAACTTACATCAGTCTTTTCAGCTAATTCTTGGGATGCTCACGGTGCAGTCCTTTTTTTGATAGCTATCACGGTTTTGGCACAGCATTAGCCCGTATACCCGGAAGTACCCAGCTTAACTTCACCGCTCTGTACAAGCTTACAGCATCATTACATAGTCTGCTGCTGTGTGGGCAGGGTGTGTCACAGTAAATTATCTGACCTGTTGGCTGAGCGGTTAGCACACTTGTGATTTTAGCTGGAGACGGGGGTTCGATTCCTGGTAGAGACTCTTTTTTTACTATCATGCATATTTCAGAACATACGTAAACACGCATGCTACTCATTACATTCTTTGCCATTTTAGTCCTCAAAAATTCACGCCTGCCAGCTGTCACGCATTGCTCGTCAGACCCACACATTTCATTGGCGTATCACCACCTTCGTCTGCTCATCTTCTCAGTGTACAGCGTAATGACACAGACATGCGAGAAGGATTCTGGGAAATGTAGGCGGATGTACGCCGACACCATACGACAGCGCCGAGTCCGCTCCAAGCACTGCTGTCACACAAAACACTGCTCGCCATGTATTTTCACATCGACATTAAATCTGACACTAGCTCCATCTCTTCATGTTACTGCTTTGCAAAGTCAGCTGGCTGTTGTCCTCACTGTACAGCGTAATGACACAGACATGCGCAAAGGATTGTGGGAAATGTAGGCTGATGTAGGCCGACAGCTTCACTTTCAAGCCCGTTTTTAAACTCCTCTCGTGTCAACATTTTCTACAGTACAGACACGAAGCTTATATCAATCGTTCAGCTGATTCTTGTGATGCTCATGGTGCAGTCCTTTTTTTGATAGCTATCACGGTTTTGGGACAGCATTAGGTCGTATACCCGGAAGTCCCCAGCTTTATCATCGACCCACATTAAATGTCACACTGCCTCCGCCTCTTCATGTTAGTGCTTTGCAAAGTCAGCAGGCAGAGCAGCTCCTCTTCCTCGTCCTCAGTCTACAGCGTCATGACAGAGAAATGGAAAACAATGCGCAAGGTTAGTGGGAAATGTCGGCTTTCACATTCATTTCACAAGAAAATACTACGCGGCAGTGCGCTCGACTCTGACAGCTCTGACGCCCGCGGACTTTCCTCTCTGCTCTACAGTCCGTCAGACTCTGGGTGCATACGCAGGTATACGCCATATACCCACTAGAAAACGCCCCGAAATACCATATAACCACTACAAAATGCGCAAGGATACATATAGCAGCGTGCTTGTGTGACTTTCACTTTCTCTCAGCGTGTGTGTGTTTGCGCTCCTCCGTCTGCCGGTGGGGGTAAAGACGCAGATAGACGCACATCGCAGGGACAGTGAGGGATCATCAGTCACTCTGTGTGATTTTATCATTCACACGGTGTCTTGACAGCTCATGTGCCCGGTTTAAGTGAACACAAAGACTTCAAAAACTGACGAGTCAGCCTTTCATTAATCAAAACTCTACATTCTTCATCAGTCCAGCTCTTGTTTTCACTCACTCACTGTTTTCTGAATAATAAATTCACCCTGAGGGATCCTCCATCACTTATTCTCCATGATATCAGAACAATCTTTGAAGGATCAAGCTTCAAATACAGTCTACTAGTGGAGCGGTTCCCAACCTGTAGGTGGAGGCCCATTGTGGGTCTCAGAGCTGTTTTCAGTGGACAGTGTATTAATCTGGTCAAATTGTGGTAAAAATGTTTTTCAGTGTATGGAGGCCCTAAGAGGACAAACATCATCAGAGTATGTCAGATTATACCCACTAGAATAAACCAGACTACACACAAATATTACACTGTTTTACATTTCTCTACTCAGATATTCCTGTCCAGATTTACAAATTCATGTATGTAGGCTATTATTACTTTGAGTGTGATGTTCGAGTATAGATTTGTTGATTTAAAAATGAAGTAGTGATAACTTTGACTTAGATGTTAACTTGAGCAGATCAAGTTTCTGATGACATTCTGACCGTTAATGTCCACTCCTTATTGTCCTCCAATGAAAATCACCTCTGTTTACATTAATGTTCAAGTCAGATGCTTTTATACTGAATAGTTCATAGTGTTGTGGACTTGTAGCCTACAAATTGATGACAAAACATTTTTCAGTTACTAAGAGAAAATGTATTCTAGGCTAATTATGCATATTCAGTTGCACTTCATAATTTAACCCTTCAAAGCCTGAATGCACAAATAATAGCCAGAACATTCTTTTTTTTTTTGGAGCTGAAATGTTTATTTCACTTCCTACTGAAATCCAACAAAATCACAATTTCCACAACATTTATCATATATATATTTTTAGCGGCAAAGTTGCTGACTCTCCCTCCGGCTGCCCGGGTTCAAATTCTGGTGAAGGCAGTTGTACTTTTCAACTGTGTGTCCAATACAGACTGCTGATTACTACAGCTCCTTGCTGTATGCATCTGGCTGCTGTCCTCTCAGTCTGGATGTCACAGGTTGTCAGTCATTCAACCTTTCACTTCCATACAACTTTATTCTTTTCCTGTCTTTACAATGCAGATTTGATAACATATTTCACACTTCTGCTACTGATTACAGTCTTTGTCATTTTAGCACTAACAAATTTTACTCTTTTAATCATAGATTACAACTTCTTCATGGTGGCCAAACATTTCTACAGCTTTCTGCAGTTTCCTTTCACATTGATTCATTTTCAGCTTTCTTGCACAACTGTAACCATTTTCATTACACATTTCCCACATTTGCAGCTGTGCTTTACTGCTTCCAACTTTTTTATGTCACATTTTCACATTTTCAGCTTTGTTTGCATTGCTTTTAGCCATTTCATTTCACAGTTCCAGCATTCAGACTCAGCATTTCAACGCATTTGCTGCAAGGAAATGCAATTTTTCTAGTTTTTATTTTGAAATTGTTTTTAGAATTACTTGTTTTTATGTGAATATGTATTTTATTGTTATTTTGTAAACTTTTGTTCTATTTTGTGCTGTAAAGTATTGTACATTTTATGATTTGTTTACTCAAAGGCTCAACTAGGGACAAGAGTTGGACATTAGCATATGCTATAAACTCCCTGTGCAGCACATCAGATTCATGCTTAACGATGGAACTATGTTAAACTGCATCGTACCTATCAAATAAATAAATTCAAATCAAAACCTACACATGCCTTTGCCAGGATTTGGACCCGGACCGCCGGAGGGACAGTCAGCAGCGATACCACTGAGCTAAAAACACAGCAATGTGCCTGTCCATTGGGATGAGAGTACTTAATATCACTCATACGCATGCAGGGAGCACAGATGTGGAGCTGGGTGTTCAGGTTAAAGAAGCTGTCGCTGTGCCAAAACCGTGATAACTTTCAAAAAGCAGAATTGCACTTTTGTTGAAAGAGAGACTAATGGTCCGCAGCAAGCAGCTGTAGTAATCAAGTGCCTTCACTGAAGGCGCAAAGGCAACAGTGTGGTTATCTTCACCAAGGATCGAACTCACGATTCCTGGGGCAAAAAGCAATGTTATAGCTGTTAGGCCACCACACACAAACAAGCACTAACAGGAGGAGCAGAGTATTTAATGTTATTGTTAGTGTGTACAGAGTGGTGCAAAAAGAGTCAGCACAGAAGCTAAGGTCTTATATCACAGCTGACGTGGAGACAACTTTAGGTTATAAAAGTAAACATCTTAAAGATAGTTTTTCATATATGCTTCAACACAAGAACAGAAAACAGAAACTGGATGGAAAAACATGAAATCAGTTTTAAAGAAGTGAATATATATTTGTGTTTTTATTTTTCCATCCCTGTGGTGACCCTGTGGTGGCACTTTGCTAACAGTCTGACCGGTGACAGAGCAAAGCCAAATGATGGATCAACGTCCATCAAAGGTGATTTTTTGTTGACTTTATCACCTTGAGCTCTTTGTTTTTATCATGGACGTCGTGGACCCCCCCTGGTGGGTCACTGTGTCCCTCTGGCTGACTCCTCCATATGCCCGTGGAGAGCCCTGCTTTAAATGTCCCACACGGTGGTGAAGTTGTCTCTGTGTCTCTCCGTCCACTGTGAGGGTGAGTCTTATCATAGACCACAGGTGCTGTAATTGTGCTCAAGCCCCGTTGAGGCAGGGCCAGTGTGAGTGAAGGCTTGAATTACACAGTGGTAGGCCGAGGCTTTGACTCCAATAAAATCACAGACCTACAATATTTGTACGGTACCATCTCCAAATTATATCAGATGAAATATAACAGAGCATAAATGTTGAAGAATCATTTTGATGTGTGGATGTTTAGATCTTTTCTGATCTTTAACCATTGATAATAAAATCAAATAGATTATATTTCTGTCCATAGAGCAGAATAAATATGAATATCTGATAAAGTCCCTCAGCTTTTGTTCATTCAAATGTGGTCCAACAGTGAATTATTAGGACCTTACACTCCATTTCTCTCTCTGCACCAACACTTTGAGTTGGGATTAAGGACAGCAAACATGTTTTATTCTTCTACAAATTTAAAGTCTAAACATGGAGTATGTGTATTTCTTCATGAAGGGTTTAATCACTCATGTTCATCTGTGTTTGATGAGCAAACAGGAGCAGCAACAACCGAGCCAACGACAGCTGAAAGAGTGACAACAGCAGAAATCACCACAACAGCTCCAACCCATGAAGCTCCAACCAAACTGACCAACAGTGAGTCAACGTTTATCAAACATTTATTTATATACATACAGGCCCACGAAGAGAGATGGCTGGGCCCCTGACATGGATGAAGAATGGGCCCCTCATTTTATGAGACTGATTCAGATGAACTCACGTCCTTCAGCGATAAGCTCCCCTCTGTCCTCCTGCTCTGTAGCAGACATTGTTGTGGATGCACTTCCACTTGTGCTCACTGCCTCTGCTGCTTCTCCTCTGCAGCATTTGTGCTGCTGTCCTGACTTCATTTGGCTCCTGTGTGTCGCTCAGATCAGCTGCTGAAGCTGACTGAAAAAATGCTTCAGGAGGTTTTTGTTTGGCTCAAAAGTTCTCACCAGTTCACTCTTTCTCCTCTTTTTTCTTTCCTGGCATCTGGGTTTATGTTCGGGTCCTGGCATTGTTAGAATCAGTCCAGAATAAATGGGAGGACAGTCAAGTTCAGTGGGACAGCCCACAACATTGGTTACGTTTATATGCAGTCAATATTCGGGTTCAGATCAATATTCCGGTTTCTGAAACATTCGGAATAACCCAGTTTACATGCATGAGCAAACAGGGTTATTCCTCGATGCATAGTATCCCGAACAAAACAGCGATGCACGGAGAACGTCATCACGCAATGCGCGTCATTTCCACTTCTTCTTCTTGTATCTAATGGCAATGAGAACAACAGCAGCAGCATGGCGGATAATGAACAGCCCGGAGCAGCAAACAGTCGGTGTTTCGTTTGTGCTTTGGTGCTGGTACTCACCCACCACCAGAACTTGACACTATTCTTTGTCAGTTTCTTCATTAATGGAAGACGAGCACGTGAAGAAATAGGATATCGAGCCGGAGCTGTGCCATTTTTGAAAACCGGAATATGAGCATATTTTCATGTTAACATGGCTGCACAAACCGGGTTATTGCTAATATTACGGTTATGAAAGGTTTAAAGACTGCATGTAAACATAGCCACAAAATCAAACCAAGAAAAAATCAGACAGACTCACACCACTGAAGTGGAATTGGGGATGTTTCAAACTGTCTAAGTCTTTATATCCAACAGTAATTAGAGTCATTGGATAATTTACTTTTATTGATTCAGTAATGTGGTCTATTTAAGTAAAAAATGTGTTTTTATTGTCACTGTTCAATAGATTGGACCATGTCATTGCTGACCTCCATGGGCCCCCCTTAGGGGCCCATAAGTCTTTCCCCTTTATCCCCATTTATGGCCGGCCCTGCATTTCTTTGATAAACTAACACTACCAGAGTTATTAACACTTCTTCAGGGGTCCACACCACAAAGTGTTGTTTTTATCTCTTTATAGAGAGTCAGTACTTTAACTCTCATCAAGTGTGTTTTTTGATTCTGTCTGAGTTAAAAATCAACACTTTGTAACACTTAACAGTGACTTTTGACCAACACCTCCATGCAGAGGGTCTTTTTAACTAGTTAATAGTTAATTCTATATTAACACGACAAAGTGTAAACATTGCTGAATGTGTTTACAGTATATTAAAGGGACAATGAGCTAAAATAAAGATGCTATGTTTGGACAGAGCTAACAGTTAACCTTTATAGATAATACTTTCGTTCTCTAACCAGACAGCATTCAGCTAAATCCAGAGGTCAGACTGCAGAGTTGTTGGTACATGTCCTCTAATGGGGGATGGGAGGGATGATTGACTCTATAAGTGTCACTTCCAGGATTAGAGCTCAGAGTAAAAGTTAAGGATCCTGCAGTGACACCTGTAGATTCAATTTACTGAAACTAGGGATGCATGATATTGGATTGTTGCTGATATTTCAGAACTTATCTTGGCCAATACGTAGAAAATTACTGAAAGTAATTCTTTTTAGAGACACCTTTATCATATACAAAATGTATTTTTAACAGTAACAATGAAATCAAGCTTCATTTGCTATTTTAACAGTGTCTCTCTTTCTCTGTTTGACAGATCGTTCAGCTCAGCCTCTGGACTTCTTCATGTTGGCTCTGCATGTGTTTGAAGTCCTCGTGCTGACTGTGATCACTGTTCTCCTCTTCAGAGCTCAAGGTGAGAAAATCAAACCAACATTTATTCAAACGTTTGACCATCATCTGTTCAGCAGGAGCTGAAGTCTTTATGTGTCTGATTTTCAGGGAGCCGGGGATCATCTGCTGGAAACACAGTGAGTTACAGATCCAGCCTGAAGTGAACTGATGTGTTCAGATGAAGAACCACAGTCTTCCTCACATGCTGACTCGGATGTTTTATATCTGACAGGAGTGTGACAGAGATGACGGCACAGAGGATGATGAAAATGTTGGAGAATCTTCTGCTTCTGTCAGACTTCACCGATTCACCAGTTAAACACAGACATCAAGTCCATGCATTAATTCATCACCTCAGTGTAACTTTATTGTCCACAGACATGAACCCAGTTTAATGAGTGTGAAGTCAGCAGCTGACGATGAGCCAGTGAAGAATATGAAGTTAATACTGGACTTAAAGTCCATCAAGCAGCCACAGGTTTGAGCTGTTTGTAAAATAATATCGTCTTTAACCCGTTTAATCCCAAATTTTTCCCTGCAAAATAAGTTCATGCATTTCATGCCTTAGACCTCCCTTGTACATATGATGTATGATCTTTTTCATTTTATGTTGGTTATGTTAGTTAAAATGTCGGTTATATACTCGACAACAATTGATGCCGGTGGGAAACGGGACAGTCGAAATCTACACAATTTCTTCAGTTTGACCTATTTACACATATTAATAGTCAGGATATAACTAACAAGTGTAAAATATTATCACTAGGAGTGTTTACAATTGTTTCAAAAACTTTATTAAATAATTAAAGATACCATGGCAATGCATACTGACAGGAACCAACAATGACAATGGATTACTGTGTTTCACAGTCTTATAACAGGGTTAAATAACTGTAGAGCTAAGAGTGATTGAACTTACAGAATAAGACCTGAGAATGGTTTACAAGAATCAAATAAATTCACATTGTGGCAGTAGCTGGGACTGAAATAACATTTACTGTCCTGCAACATCATGGACATAAGATGAGCCTACAGTATTATTCAACAAAAACAAAAACACCTTGCTGGTATTTTCTGGACCTCAAAAACTGTGCAAAAGGTATAACAGTACATACAGATCATACTCTGGGGCAGGGGTCAGCATTGTCCATCAGTAATAACTTCTGGCCCTCGTCATGACCTGGAAAATAACTTTTATATATGTTACGAGTCCGATCAGCACACATCTGATTAACCAAAGTGCTTCTGTGGTGAGAGAGTTTTAAGGCAGACATGATGAGGAGCAAAACCAGGAAGAAACCAAAAACGTGCAGCTCAGTGCTGGAGAAGTTTGCAAACAGACAGGACTTTACTCAAACGAAGCTTCAGCGACGACGCCTCCCCCGCCGATGAGAGATTACTGCAGAAGAGAAATAAAATGGCACAGAGCCATAACACATGGAGTGAGCCATAGCTCGCAGAACAGGTGAAAAAAGAGACAAAACTTTGTTTAATCTTCTGTTCTGATGTTTCTTAGTTTATCTGAGAGCAGATCAGACAGGAGCAGACTGTTCACTGACTGTCTCATAGAAACATTTGGTCGTGCACAAATGCACACGGATGAGATGGACAGCAGTGGATCATTAGTGATCTGTTGATTATAAAAAGCTCAGGGACACGTCTGTATGAACGTCGTCTGTGAATTATTTGTCTGTTTGTTTATGGAGAGCTGTTAAAAGCCACTTTAGCATGAATTTGCCTCAAGATATAAATTAATAAAGACATCTGACTTTCCTAAAAACTGTTTTTTTCTGCCTGATAAATCCCATTTAAGATGTTGGTGCAGTGATAATAAACTAAATTTATCAGATATAATACAAACAGAGTAAAGACGTGTGATTCATGTTTTTTTGTCTCTTTTTCTGCTTGTATTGGAGACACAAAGTGTTGATCGCCCCAGTGCTCTCTCTCTCCTTTATACATTATTTAATGCTTGTAGAGGCAAAAACAACTAAGTCTTTATTTTAGGAAAACAACGGTCATTTTTTTTTTAATAATCTTCTCTATATATTAACCTCTGATTATGTTCTGGCCATAAATTGACTTTGAAAAATTCGGCCCGAGGTCAAACTAAACTGCCGACCCCTGGTCTATGAGATCCAAAACCTGACAGTTTTATGATGAGTAGAAAAAAAAAAAAGAAATACAGAATAAACACCTAAAACCTAGCCGAGCATAAAACTTGGAAAAACACCATGACTATGTTTTCTGCTAACGTCACCAAATGTTGCCATGCTTATATTTACTCTTCTTGTGATAAAAAGATGCATGAAGGCACACAGTTCTCATTATATCATGGTCTGGGGGAATACTCGATTCTGATTGGCTGCAGGGTGTCTGTTTTAAAAGTGTTATAGGACACCTATAAAAAAGCTCCGGTCAAATAGCCTGATTCTTCTAAATTATTGCGCAGGCTCAAATGCTATTTGGTAACCGTTGCAACAGACACTCAGAACATATGTTAACACATTATTTCACAGTTTATTTATCACAACGGCAAGACAATAGACAACACATGAGTGATTTCATAGTTTCCTTTAATCTGTTTGGTGAATTTAATAATTTTGAAGACTGGGATGCAGCAGAAGAGAGAACAGAATATAAGAAGGAGATGCGACACAAGGAGGTGACGCCGGAGGAATTGAACAATTTAGAGGTTGACAAGGAAACTGTCTGTGGACTCTGATTCTTTGAAACAAAATTCTGCATCATCGTCTGGACACACACAAGCGGTAAGAGTGCACTTGCCCTCTGAAATGACACTTTGTATCATGTAACATAATGTTAAGCAATCATCTGACTTCCCTCCACTGATTAGGCCTAATATAACAGCTGCAGCCGACCGAGCTGCAGCTTCTGTGGCTAGAGCCGGTTACCTTGGCAACGCATCACAACGAGAGATATTAAATAGTCCGCTAATATCAACATTAACATATTAATAACTGATTTTATATTTATCTCTTTCGTCAGTGACCATGGTATTAGCGAGATCATGCCCTTCAAGGTGTCCATTATCAGAAATGAATGGACTTCGCAGGTCTCACGGCTCCATTTATTCATTTCTGATAATGGACACCTCGTTGGGCATTATCCTATACTTATATATCAGTGGTAAACCCTTTAAAAGATGCATGTTGAAAGTGTTTTGGTTATATCTGTAAATTAAGGTATCTTACTTCTTGTAAAAGTTTGAGGCAGACATCTCCTTCTGGAGGTGCTGGCAGGAAGTAAAGAGGCCTGGTCATGTGACCTTTCACACTAGTTACATGATATTAATATAATTTATAGGAGATAACCTCTTCTTTCATTTTAAAACTTAAATTAGCTACCCAAAGTCAAACCAACACTTCAAGAGATTACAGAAGTCCAACAAAGTGTGTCAACTACTGCTGCCAGTGGGATTAAATCGGTTCACAGAAAGAAATATTTTATTTTTGACAGTAGCTCTGGAAACATTTTTATGACATTTATTGTATCAAACATTGTCTTTCTATAGCCTCTACATATATACTGCCAATATTCCTTTATCTGTGCATGTAGGGTTGGGCCATTAATCCAATTTCAATTTCAATTACAATTATATCTTCAACCATTGATCACAATAGGATCATCCAGACAGAGAAGAAAACACCCGTTTAGATAATGGATGTATATATAAATGTATATGTTCCACGATGAGCAGATCATCTGGGTTATTTACCTGTCAGTGGTCATGCTGTTATGTCTGGTTGATGTATTTGCTTTTTTGCTGTTCAAGTGCTTTGATTTATATCTATCTGTGTCAATGATTGATGGTCTTTATCAATTGTCTTGGTTATTACTTTTACTTGTCATAATCAATGTTGTAATCAATGTTTTTACTTTAACATAATCAATGTTTTTACTTTTACTTACTTATTTTCAATGATTGAATGTTGGAATGTTGTTTATTTTAATCACTGAAGTATATTTCATTTATTAGTATTAGTTATTTAGTATCAGACAATAACAAAGTGTTTCATCAATTTATTAGTATGAGTTAGTCACACAGTTTTCCATATATAGTTTTTTATAACATTGGTTTATATCACACCTTTAACCTTGTATACTTATTGTCCATATGATTTTTCATTTATTTTTCATTTTTTATGATTCACAGTATTTTGCCAGCTTGTCACATTTTATAATATTTTCTTAGATATATAAACACCATATACCAGCATTTAAAGGTACTTTGAAGTAACACAGTATTGAGAAATGGGCACAAAATGTCTGTTTTAGGATTGTTCTGATAATGTTTTATAATCTCACAAAGTAGAAGTTAGAATTATCACACATTATACTGTTCATGTAATGTTTCTGTCTTATAAAGGTTATTTTTTATATGCATAACAGTCAAATGCTATTAAAAGTTGTTTTTCCCTTACATAGAGCCAAAGTACATATCTAATGATTTCTATTTTAAAGATTAGGTGAATCAAATATGTATAAATACACTTTGTAACCAGCAAACTCCACTAAGTTTAAGAAGAGGCCCTCAGTGGAAAATTCCAGACCATATTTGGAGCGATCAGAGACAACTCGACCTGTGTTTTGTTTTGTTTTTTAACTTTGGGAAACTTTTGCATCCAAACAAATATCATCACCAAATCGAATCATGTTTAAGTCAGGCCATTCCCAACATCCTCTGAAAATTTCAGCCAATCTGTCAAGGGGTTTTCATGTAATCTTGCTAAAAACAAACAAACAAACAAACAGTTAAAAACATAACCTCCTTGGTGGAGGTAATAAAGAAGCAGCAACAGTCAGTATTGTTTGTATGTCTTACCATATACAGCTCTGTGTACACATGTAGTTTAGACCCACACAAAACTGCACAACACAGACACACACACACACACACACACACACACACACACACAAATATCCACGCCTCTATATTAACCCTCTCCTGTGTTACAGTTCATGTAGTGGAGTGCAGGTTTTTTTGAAAAGCATGAACAAGAATGTTAATTACATGTTTTATATAATAATAAGAAGAGAGGATATTGGATTGTTCTGTGTTTTTTCTTTGTAATGTGGTTGGATTTTGTTCTCAGTTCATACTGTATGTTAATGTTAATAAAAACATGGCTGCCGATGACATCACACTGGCCCTTTTTGTGCTTCATCATGCAAACATGTCAGTGTAACAGAGTTCTGGGTGATGAGTTTCTAAGAACAGAGGTGTGACTGGAGTGATTGTTTGGGCTCAGTTGGGGCTGTTGTGGCGGGGCCCGCTGTGCTGTCCTGTCCTGGGGCCCACAGCTCCTTGCTGCGGCCCTGGGAGTGTCTGCAGTGAGTCTGATCTCGTATCAGAGCGCTTGATGTGGGTCTGACTACAAGAAGAGAAATAAAAGTGTGAAAAGTGTTTTAGGGTCAAAGTGAGGAGTCAGCGTGGTCATAAAAAGGGGAAGTGGATTCAGCCGCTCGCTGATGTTGGGACAGTTTGAGCGTGAGAGCAGGAGGAGAGAGTCAGGATGGAGCTCTGCTGGATTCACATGGCTTTACTTCTCACTGCACTGCTTCAGTTTACTGTGAGAATATTTACACGCAAAGGCCACTTTATTAGGTCATCTGCTCATTTAGACAAATAGCTAATTAGACAATCACATGGCAGCAACTCCATGCATTAGGCACAGTCAAGAGGACCAGCTGAAGTTCAACTGGAGCATGAGAATGGAGAAGGAAGGCGGTTTAAGTGACTTTGAAAAAGACCAGACAAGCAGGAGGGTATTTCAGAAACTGCTGATCTGCTGGGATTTTCATGCACCATCATCTCCAGGGTTTTGGCCCCATCTGGTGTCAGTATGTAGTGAAGTGTTCCTGCTGTGATCTTCTTCAGTTCCAGAGTGGAGGGTCACCTGGTGCAGGTGAGGCTGGGTGAGGCCTACCTGAGACACCTCCCCCACAACTGATTGCTGAGCAGCTGCTGCTGGCTGAAGGCATAAAGCCATGATGGCTCAGCCTGCTCACTCTCTTCTCCTCTCCAGACTGCAAAAGCCGCAGAGACTGCTCTAACATTTGGTCTGTGTTTCTTGTTCTTAATAAAAGTCATGTGAGAATGCAAGTTAACCGTGTGGCCCTCCCATGATGTGGTGACCTAAACCAGCTGCTCATAACAGCGGCTCCTTCATTCGCTCTCTGAATGCAGACTTGTAATGTGAAATACATCTTGGTGGACCACAATGATTTATTATGTTGAAATGCTGAGTCAGCATTTCAACATATTGTTATCCGACTTTATTCTTCTTCTTCATCTTATTCTTCCCTCAACTATTTGGACCTTTTCACAGCTTTCAAATTTGCACAGATTTTCACATAAAAAAATTGAGCAGTGCAGCGTGTTCAGGAGATTTGTGCTTGTATTTTTCACATGTTTAACTGTTACAGTTTTTACAGTAACAATGATTTTCTGCAGATATTTTCCCATTGAAATGAATGGGAGACTTATGCAGTTCTGCTGAAAAGTGCTTCAACTTTCAGGCTGTACAGCTTCGGCATACTTCCACCTACAGACTTCATTCTTACTTTGACAGATTCACTGATCTCTCAACTATTTTTACATGTGTTCAGCTTTTTGCTGTCTTGTACAGTATTTGAGATATCACTGTTTAAGCAACACTAAGTTTCGAGGATTTCTCTGTTCTTAGAGCGTGTCACGTGACCTGTTAGAGCGTGAGCTTCGCCTAAAAATTCCAACATTTCTAGCGGATAAACTGCAATAAAAGATTCAAACTTTGTTCCACAGATATGATTTATACATCAAAATAAAGGTACACTTCTCCTCTTTCAGCTGAAATTCGTTTCAACGTCGACATTGACACCGTTTTGTCTCAGTGAGCTTCAGAGCCCCGGGTATCCCGCAAAGTCTTCCGTCCGTTCCCATTGTAATAGTCCTCCCCAGAGAGCTGATCGCTTCACTTTGAAGCCCGTTTTTAAACTCCTCTCGTGTCAACATTTTCTACAGTATAGACATGACACTTGCATCAATCTTTTCAGGAGATTCTTGGGATGCTCACAGTGCAGTCCTTTTTTTGATAGCTGTCACGGTTTTGGCACAGCATTAGGTCGTATACCCGGAAGTCCCCAGCTTTATCATCGACCCACATTAAATGTCACACTGCCTCCGCCTCTTCATGTTAGTGCTTTGCAAAGTCAGCAGGCAGAGCAGCTCCTCTTCCTCGTCCTCAGTCTACAGCGTCATGACAGAGAAAATGGAAAACAATGTGCAAGGTTAGTGGGAAATGTAGGCTTTCACATTCATTTCACAAGAAAATACTACGCGGCAGTGCGCTCGACTATGACAGCTCTGACGCCCGCGGACATTCTGCGCGGCCTCTGCCCTACAGTCCGTCAGACTCTGGCTGCATACGCAGGAATACGCCATATACCCACTAGAAATCGCCCCGAAATACCATATAACCACTACAAAATGCGCAAGGATAGGTATAGCAGCACGCTTGTGTGACTTTCACTTTCTCTCAGCGTGTGTGTGTGTGTGTGCTCCTCCGTCTGCCGGTGGGCGTAAAGACGCAGATAGACGCGCATCGCGGGGACAGTGAGGGATCATCAGTCACTCTGTGTGATTTTATCATTCACACGGTGTCTTGACAGCTCATGTGCCCGGTTTAAGTGAACACAAAGACTTCAAAAACTGACGAGTCAGCCTTTCATTAATCAAAACTCTACATTCTTCAGCAGTCCAGCTCTTGTTTTCACTCACTCACTGTTTTCTAAATAATAAATTCATCCTGAGGGATCCTCCATCACTTATTCTCCATGATATCAGATCAATCTTTGATGGATCAATCTTCAAATACAATCTACTAGTGGAGCGGTTCCCAACCTGTAGGTGGAGGCCCATTGTGGGTCTCAGAGCTGTTTTCAGTGGACGGTGTATTAATCTGGTCAAATTGTGGTAGAAATGTCTTCAGTGTATGGAGGCCCTAAGAGGACAAACATCATCAGAGTATGTCAGATTATACCCACTAGAATAAACCAGACTACACACAAATATTACACTGTTTTACATTTCTCTACTCAGATATTCCTGTCCAGATTTACAAATTCATGTATGTAGGCTATTATTACTTTGAGTTTGATGTTCGAGTATAGATTTGTTGATTTAAAAATGAAGTAGTGATAACTTTGACTTAGATGTTAACTTGAGCAGATCAAGTTTCTAATGACATTCTGACCGTTAATGTCCACTCCTTATTGTCCTCCAATGAAAATCACCTCTGTTTACATTAATGTTCAAGTCAGATGCTTTTATACTGGATAGTTCATAGTGTTGTGGACTTGTAGCCTACAGATTGATGACAAAACATTTTTCATTTACTAAAGGAAAATATATTCTAGGCTAATAATGCATATTCAATTGCACTTCATAATTTAACCCTTCAAAGCCTGAATGCACAAATAATAGCCAGAACATTCATTTTTTTTGGAGCTGAAATGTTTATTTTACTTCCTACTGAAATCCAACAAAATCACAATTTCCATAACATTTATCAGATGTATTTTTAGCAGCAGAGTTGCTGACTCTCCCTCCGGCGGCCCGGGTTCAAATTCTGGTGAAGGTAGTTGTACTTTTCAACTGTGTGTCCAACACAGACTGCTGATTACTACAGCTCCTTGCTGTATGCATCTGGCTGCTGTCCTCTCAGTCTGGATGTCACAGGTTGTCAGTCATTCAACCTTTATTCTTTTCCTGTCTTTACAATGCAGATTTGATAACATATTTCACACTTCTGCTACTGATTACAATCTTTGTCATTTTACCCTTAACAAATATTACTCTTTTAATCATAGATTACAACTTCTTCATGGTGGCCAAACATTTATACAGCTTTCTGCAATTTCCTTTCACGTTTATTCATTTTCAGCTTTCTATCACAACTGTAACCATTTTCATTACACATTTCCCACATTTGCAGCT
Source organism: Cetoscarus ocellatus (assembly GCA_037902135.1). Taxonomy (NCBI): domain Eukaryota; kingdom Metazoa; phylum Chordata; class Actinopteri; order Labriformes; family Labridae; genus Cetoscarus; species Cetoscarus ocellatus. The sequence continues at coordinate 121,909 of JBAMNC010002076.1, read as the reverse complement.
GTGCTTTACTGCTTCCAACTGTTTTATGTCACATTTTCACATTTTCAGCTTTGTTTGCATTGCTTTTAGCCATTTCATTTCACAGTTCCAGCATTCAGACTCAGCATTTCAACGCATTTGCTGCAAGGAAATGCAATTTTTCTAGTTTATTAATGTGTTCTGAAAATGTTTATTTTTCTCAGCTGGTCACTGCGGCCATGAAAGGCTTCAAATCTGTGTGCTTCATTTCTAAAGAGCCACAGGAGGGCGCCAGCGTGCCACGAGCGCCCTCAGCCACATGCTGTTCAGTGAGTTTTCTTCTTCTCTGTGTGCTGACATGGATGTATGGTCTGGAAAAAAACAGGGACCATAATCCAAATGATAATGGATTAACAGAAATGCTTTTTCATTTTCAGAATAAAGCTTCATTTATTGACTCATTAATAAAATGAATGATAAATAATCCAAACTGCATTTTCATTTTCTTCTTCAGGACTGCTCATTCTGGGACTTCATTAAAAAGTAAAAGAATAAAAACGTGAAAATGAAAAAGCAATGTCCTCTTTGTTTTCTTTTTAGTTGTTTTATAAACTGTGCAAGCTAAAGAAGACAATGAAAATGCAGTTTGGATGATTAAATATTAACTTAACTTTTGAGTCAAATAATGCAGCCATAACCTTGAAATGAAAAAGTCTTTTGGTTAATGCATTTTAATTTCGTATTTGACATTTTAAACTGAATTTTGGTAACTATTTGCTTGAGCATCTTTTGAAAATTAAATCTTAACGTCCCTTTCTTTTTCATTTTCATTAAGTTACAGAATAAGCAGTCTTGAAGAAAAAATGAGAATGCAGTTTGGATGACTTATTATTCCTTTTATTTTTGAGTCAAAAAATGCAGCTTTACTCTTAATGTGAAAAAGCATTTCTGTTAATCCATTTTAATTTGGATTATGGTCCCTGTTTGCTTCCATATGTATAGTCTGGCAGACTGCAATACTGAGTTGCTCTATGGGAAAAATAAAGTGTCTGAATCTTGAATCTGTGTCATGAAGAGTTAAGACAGTTTTGAAGGTGAAAGGGGGTCAGAAACAACACTAGCAATGTGTACCTAATAAAGTGGCCAGAGAATGTATAGCACACTATTTTACTGTAACACAAACTGAAGAATATTCATACTAAATATAGAAAACTATTATTTAAGGCATATTAAGAGTTTAATGATATTGTCAAAGTCTCAGTCTAACATGAACGTGTTGATTTTTTCAGCTTCATTTTCAAGTTTTTTATTTTTTTTTACTTTTCCAACAGAAGCAGCCAAAGAAAAACACTCATGGTAAAATATGAAGAGGACATCACTTTGCCGTGTGACAATTCAATAAAACCTCCTCGTTACTGTGAATACAGGACATGGATCTTTGAGGATTCAGGATCCATAACAGTAGAGCTGGTCATACGGGGACCATCAATGCAGATCTTGCACACAAAGAAATGAGGGTATCACTTCTGCACCTTAAGGTACAAAAATCATTAATGTACCCTGTAAGGTACAGAAATGGCCCTTAAAGTGGATCATGGTGGGCCGTTGTTTGATTTTAAAGGTACAAAACATTTCTGGCAGTAAAAGGTACATAAGTGTACCTTTAATAATCAAAGGGTACAGACAATCCAGTCAGTGCTCACAGGCTCATGATGCTAACAGAGGGACTTATTTCAATAAAACAACATAAATAATGACCTAAATGTATTTAATTCTTGGTTTGTGAGACCAGGAGATTTTTATCATCCTTAATACAAACATGATTATTTCAGCCACATTTCATTGTTAGAATCAAAATTCTGTTTTGTGTTTTCTCAAAAAGATGTAATTACTTCATGTGACCAGCAGGGGTCGTTGTGCCAAGTCTCCTCCCTCAAACCAGTTTCCCAGGCATATTACAGCTTCACAGCAGCAAACGTTTTTCCTCCGGTTGGTATGAAAATATTTTGTTAACAAATGGCAGCTTGTTGTCCTGCTCTGTCACAACTGCCCACAGAAGAACTTATTCTGAAAATAACTGAAGCTGGAATTCAGGTTAATGAAGGGGAGGCAAGAAAATTCAGGGCTAAGTAACTAGACATTTAACTTGTGTTGATGCTGTTTGCATTAGCGAGCAGGATAAGGCTACATTGATTTTATTATCTTGAGTTAAATTCATAAAGCACTTTATCACTTGTTGCTGGAGAGTTTCTGTATGTCAGACTGTATTTTAGACTGTTGTGAAATAAAGCAACAGTGACTGAGTAATTTTTATCACTGAGTGACATTTTCTCCCTCTAAATTTAATTAAACAATTAAAGGTGCAGTGTGTAGAATTTGGCAGCATTTCGCCAAACAGAAATATAAGATATAATGTTTCTATTTGTATGTAAAGTCCGTCAAAATAGGAGTGCAATCATCCCCATAAAATATTTGTTTTATTTTGATTCAGTTAGAAAAAGCTTCAAAAAATTTACATTACCGCGGGCCGCGTTCATGTTGGCCAACATAACGATCTGCCATGTTGTCTACGGGTGGATTTTAGGGACAAAAAAACGAAACATGAATCTGTCCGCCGGTTCTGAAATCTACCTGTAATGCAGACGAAGAAGAGGAGAGAGGATGGCAGTGGATGTAGAGACAGTTGTTGCTCTGCACTAGGGACTTAAATTGTGTGTATTTTACAGTTAAAGCTTTGGAAATGGAAGACAACATTTATTCGAAATCACTGGAGAGTCGAGAGTCCGGTCAACTTCTGAACTTCTTTATTTGAACAAACTGATTTCTGTTTCTTAAATAACTTGAAACCCATTGATGTGCCACCCCTCTATACCGTATTTGCTACGTTTTTTAAGAAGAATAGTATGGTCTATGGTGTCAAATGCCTGTTTGAGGTCTACAAAAATGCTTACTGAAATGTGTTTCTTACCTATTGCAGTGGATATTTCCTCTGTCAGTTCCATAAGTGCCATAGATGTTGAGTGATTAGTCCTGAATCCATACTGACTACTGCTCAATATATTATATCTGACAAAAAATTTGTCCAGTCTGTTTACCAATAATTTTTCTAGTACTTTTGAAAATTGTTGAAGCAAAGATACGGGTCTGTAATTGGAGAAAACATGTTTATCACCATTATTATAGTGGAATTAATTTTGTTTTCATATTTTCAGGAAACACTCCTGTAGAAAATGATAAGTTGCAAATATAGGTGAAAGGCTCTATTACCCTTTCTATTATATTCTTTAAAGTTAATCATCACAGTTGGTTTGCTGGCACAATTTTTTTTACAATGTCAGTATTTCATCCTTTCAACTTTACCAAAGATACCAAAAATTCTATTTACGTTATCCATTATGTTTCCCCTCGTATTATTGTCGCTCAGGTTTGGAATATTCATAGCCAGACTAGGACCTACATTAACAAAGAATGTATTGAACTCATTCACTATCTTCCTAACATCATCTATATCTACATTTTCTTTCATGAAATAATTAGGAAGAGATGACGTTACTTTGTCCTTTTTTACTGCACTGTTTAATATTCTCCATGTAGCCTTCATATTGTTTCTTTCTTTATTTAGTAGATCACTATAATATCCTTTTTATGTATTCTTTTTATGGCTACTACTTTATTTTTATATTTCTTACACCTGTTTTCTGCCTCTTTTGTTCGTAATTTAAAAAAAACATCTGTATCAATATGTTTTCTTCTTACAGGCATTATGAAGTCCTTTTGTCGTCAAGGGTTTGTCGGTGGCAGTCTTCTTGGTCAAAGTCCTTCTTTTACAGTTTTTCTCATACAGTCTTATCACTAACTTCATAAAAGAATCATAGGCTATGTTAACATCATTTACATACACTTCATTTCAGTTTTGTTGGCTTAGGTCTGTCTTCAGCGCCTCCAAGGCTTTTTGTGATCTATCTCATACAAGTTTTCCTGTTGTGATTTGCATTTTATCGTTTTGGTAATTTTTGAAAACTGTAAAAACTGGTAAATGATCACTAATATCAGTCGTCATGATCCCACTTACTTCTACTCCCTCTGATACATTTGTGAAAATATTGTGAATGACTGTTGTGCTCTGTGCTGTGATCCTTGTTGGTTTTGTTATCACTGGAAACATACTTAAACTGTACATAGTGTTTAGGAATTCATTTGATGTCTCGTTTCCCAGATCAACGTTAAAGTCCCCACATAGAAACACAGTCTTGTTATTGATGTTGTCAAAGAGCTCTGTCATTTTGTTGTAAATGATTCTACACATGAACCTGGTGTTCGGTACACACAACTGATTATAATGTTTTTGACATTCTCACATATTATTTCTACTGTAATAACTTCCATAATATTGTTTACACCAGTTGTCATATTACCAACAATATTACATTTCAGAGTTGAGTTCATATACAGGGCTACCCCTCCATCTTTCTTATGTTGTTTATTAAATAATACAACTCATATCCACCAATTTGAGCTCCATCTGTTTCACCATCCTTCAGCCATGTTTCAGTAACTGCTATTACACTAAAACTTTTTCTGATCGGTTTTAAATAATCTTTTATTTCATATAAATTGCAGTTCATACTCCTGCTGTTGAAATGAATGATAGATAATGTTTCTTCCAACCTTACATTATGATTAAATTGTTCCTCAGTATAATACTCCCATTCACTTACAGGGATAAATAAGTTATTATCTATTTCCTTTTCTAAATCATAGACTTTGTTCTCTACTTCATCTTGTAAGTTTGTAAATGTCTTCATGTATCAGTACATGTTGTTTTTCCTTTCTGGACCCTAGCATCTCATACTTGTCTGCTGTTTTGACCCCACTATACTCTGCCATGAGTCAATGTCCTTTTGTGAACTTTTCCAGCTCTTTCAGGTCTCTGATCATCTTAGCCTGAGACTCTTCTTGTTCTTTTATCCAAACATGACCATTACGGGTCCATGTAGCTGTCATTTTTTTCTGCTTTCTTAACATCCTTGCCTTTCTTGCAATCTCCCCATTCTTTTTTGTTTAAGGTTCATTTATGGACACATTTGTACCTTTCATTTTTTTTTGCTTGCATTAACACACTATTCTTCTGCTTTCTTCTGATGAATCTTAGGATGACAGCTGGTTTTGAATTCTCTGTCTTTCTTGATAATGTGTGACGAATGATTTTGCGTTGAACCCTTTGAATGGTTATGCTCTTAGAGTTTAGTAAAAGGTGTCATGTTCCTCTGCGGCCCAAGCTCCTGCAACAGCATTGAAAGCAAAGAACATTGATTTTACAGGACGTGAGACCTTTAAGGTCACTGACAAATTTCCACAGTCCAAGGAAAAGCTTTGGAGTCTTTCTGGAGTCGAGGATCAGTCCTGTGATCATGGACTTTTGACACAGTGTGTGATTTTCAGTCTTTTCCCTGATGACATAATCAACATTATTATTCTAAGTCTTCAGTCTGGTTTTATGTGCTGTTAGATTAGGTTAGATTAGATTAGATTGTCTTAGATTAGACAGTACTTTATTAATCCCTTGGGGAAAAACTCCTTCAGGGACATCAAGAAGTTAAGTAAGATACTTAAAATTCTAAGATACTAAAAAAAAAAAAAAAAAATCTTAATAAATTATGAAAATAAAATTTAATAAAATAATAATAATGATAATAATAATAATAATAATAATAACAAAAAATATATAAATAAAATAATAAAATAACAATAAGAATTAATAAGAAGAAATTCTAAGATACTAAAAAAATTAAAATACTTGAGGGAAGTATCTCCAGGAGAGAACATATCTGGGCATCTGGACACAGCGACAGTAAACATTAGAGCACCACAATTGGCTTTAATTTCATCCTCCTTGTAATTTTCTGCTCAAATAAAATGTTGCACCATGAAACCAACACGATCTAGAGGTCCACCATGTTAATGTTTGAAGTGTGATGTACACGCCAATGAGTGCTGTCTTCTGAAAATCATCTTGGGTTTGAGAAAAAAGCCACAGTGCTGCAAAATGACCTCCCTGGTGTATATGCTTGTTCTGAGTGGATACAAAGTTCATGCCTGGCATGAAACGGGCCCTGAAGAGGTCACATCTCTCCCTAAATCAGGTTCATATGTTCATTTTGGGGACTTCTGGGTAATGTTCATGATCACTCATGCTCCAAAAACCTTAATTACAGATTACCCCTGACAGTGCTGTATTCTCTCTCTGTCTGAGACGCTCTGTTAGAGCTCCTGCCCCTTTAAGGCTCCCGACCCATGGAGGTCCAGTCTGGTTTCAAGTCCACTCTGTGCTGATTGGTCACTTCAGTGCTACTCTGCACCATGTTGTCAATAACTCTGCATCCTTTCTAAGGTCTACACTCTGGGATGTGCTTCAATGACACAGTAAAGGGCAGATAAAAAAAGCCTGATGTGACCTCTTTAAAAGACAAAAACAGCACAGTTAATGTGAGTTATGCCGTCATCACCTTTTTTAATGCCGTTTTCAGTCGCTGCTGTTGTGTTTGTCTTTGTCAGTGATCCTGGTTCTTCCCCTGAAGGAGCTAAAAACAGTGTTATTACTAAATATCCCAAATGTTTCTCCATAAAACTCACAGTCTTCAATATTCACAGTGGTTTCAGGGATGCAGCCCCGTTCCCACCTGCAGACTGAAGCTTGAGGGGAAACACTTCCCTGATGTCATGGACAGTCACCTCACACTTCAGAGAGTAAATCTGATTCAATCAGAGCTGGCTGTGGTGATTGAAGCACTGCAGAGAGACTGAGACGTCCTCACAGCTTGAGGATGGTCCTTCACGTCTTTACCCTCAAACAGCCACCTCACGTGAGTCCTGCAGACTCCGAGCACGAACACGGAGCAGACGAAGGTGACAGCATCACCGCTCCTCTCTTCAGTCACTGGTGAGGATGGAGGGAGACAACAGGACTGTGACTGAACCCTGAACGTTAGTGAAGGATGATGTATAGTCTTCATCCTCATCAGAGTCACCTTTACTGTTAACTCTAACATACACCTACTGGCCACTTTATTAGGTACACCTTGCTAGTACCAGTTGGAGTCATTGTTGCCCTCAGAGCTGCTTTAATTCTACATGGCACTGATTCAACAAGATGCTGGAAACATTTTTATATCACACATGTTTTTATTTCAATGAGGAAATAAAAGAGGATGAGGAAGTCTCTATTGATCAGACGGCCTTAAGTCTCACCTCGACACGGCCTCTGTGTCTGTGAGCAGGTTGATGTGGAAATGTGAAACTGAGTGTGTTAAAATGTTGGACCACCAGGTGCTGCTGTGGACCATGGGCTAAACACAGAGAAGAGAGAGATGTTCTGAGTTTACAGGGACGTGCCCCCAGACTTTTTTCCTCATCTCTCCACCAGTGAAACATTAAATAAACTCCTCCCTTGTTGCACAGAGACTTCTCTCTGCTGAGTTTCTACAGTTGAGCTGAAGTTCAGTTCAGATTAGGGATGAACCATAATATTATCAGGGTATCAAAATTTCTGCTGATATTTACAGCCCATATTCTGGACATACATAGAAGCCATTTACAGAGCTTAACAAATTAATTAGGCAATCACCAAATGTGAGGTTTATGCCACAGCTGCCCTAAAACACCAGGATGTAGAAGCTCTTTAAGAGAAATGATACTTTTAATTCTTAAACATATTTATAATTGTTATCTATGACTTTTCAAAGAATAAAAAAGAAAAAATAGTATAGCACATTGTAATTTCTTAATTCAGATGTCAAATTATAGTTATGTCCTTGCACTCCTGAACAGAAAAATCATTTTAGAGGTTGAATGTTCTGCTTGATTAATTTCTGACTTCTCTGACTTCTGACTTCTTCTTTTGGGTATAAAAAGATTTCTCATTTTTATGACAGGTGATCTAATACATTTAAGCTCTGTCTCCCATATGTTGGCTGTAATACTATTTATCCCATTTATTTAATATTTAACAGAACATACAGCATATATGAATTTAGCAAAATGCTTCACCCTATTATTGCTGACCGTTGACATTAAAAACAATAGTGTCTTTTAGTAGAGACTTCATTGTTATTGTTTCTTTGCCTTAATTATAACATTCAACCAATGCTTTTCTGCATATTTGTTAGACACATAATGTCTAACAAATATGCAGAATTTGTTAGACTGTTCTGTTTGTTTTACTTCTATATCCACTGTAGTTTTTTCTGTTTCATCTCTTTAATTTACCTTTTCAAATATTTATGTCACTTTGCAGTTCTGCTCCTGTAATGGCCTGGATTAATAAACCTTGTTTATTTAATTACTTACATCCATTTTGAAAAGAGAAGTTTAATCAGATACAACAGTGGTTCCCAAACTTTTCACAGCCTGTACCCCTTCAGACACTCGACCTCCAGCCATGTACGCCCTACTCTCACGCACTTAAAGCAGCTAGAAAAAGAAATGTGTCTGTAAGCCTGCCGCCACCCCCACCTCCCACATTCAACATGCATAACATACAAAAAAATCTCTTCAAGTGAATTATTTCTCACAAAATAGATTTATTTACCAGCAATTTCATTGGGTAACACCAGTTCTATTTTGAAAAAAGAAATTTACATTTCTGGAACATGTTCATTAATGAACTTAAAACTGTAAAGTACAAACTCACCACAGCTTGAACGTGAAGGGTGTCTGACTGAACTCATGTTACTATAAGAATCTTAGACAATTCAGGACAGATTTCCTTCTCCAAGATGCCTCACCAATCCAGCCTCCAGCCTCTCTGCCAACACCTCAGGCCTTTATCAAAGCTCACCATACAAACATTTGCCCGTTCGAACTTTAAACTGAAACAACTGATTGAAACCTGACAGGTATTCGCGTACCCCCTGCATCACTTTGCGTACCCCTGTGGGTACGAGTACCCCAGTTTGAGAATCACTGAGGTACAAAAATCAGACTTAAGATGGAGGTAAATAATGTCCTAAATGATATGGCTTTAATTTATTTAAGTTCAATAAAGGCGCGGCACGGTGGTGCAGCAGGTAGTGCGTGTGCCTCACAGCAAAGAAGTTGCTGGTTTGAATCCCATGTTGGTCAGGGCCTCTCTGTGCATGTGTAAGCTCTCTCCGGGCACTCCAGCTTCGTCTCACAAACAAAAACATGCTCATTAGGTTTATTTGTGACTCTGAATTGAAAGAAAAAAATCAAAGTTTCATTTAAACAATGACAAACAGTCTTGTTAAAAAGGTCTACCTGGTCTAGATCCATCACTACGAGGTCTCTCATCTTTTTTCCTCTGTGTGAGAGCTTTGTTTGAGTTTCTACTGATGTTGATGTGTTTCATTTATTAATTTTTTAAGTATTTTTCAGGATAGCTGAGTTCATTAATGTTTTACATTTTAAATAATACAATGATTTTTTCACAGTAACGGGGATGTTAAATCTCTCAGTGTTCATGTTTGTCAGACTCATCAGTCTGACTCTCTGCAGACTGTCTTAGTCTATTTAAAAGTGAGGTTTTTCAATCTTTCATCTTAAAATAAAGTGACAAAACATTAGAGCTGCTTAGTTAAAACAAAAAATAGTAAGTTTGGGGATGGAAAATGTAAGATATTCACTTTTTGATGGTCAGAGGTGGCTAAGCTAACTAATGCTAATGATTGACAATGAAGGAACTAATGCTGATAACTTTTTTGTCATACGTGAGTCAAATCTGCATAAAACATATTACAAATTATTGGAAATTAACATTTTAATCAGGAATTCACAATGTAAATGAAAAACTCTGAACCACCCTTCAGTTTCTCTGCAGACCATCTCAGTCTATTAAAAATGTATGTTTTTAGAATTTTCGTCACAAAATAAAGTGACAAATCATCAGAGGTGCTTAGATAAAATGAAAATAGCATGTATGGGTGTAAAGTTAATTTTAAGTGATTTTTAAGCTAATGAAAATCCAATACAAAATGGCCGCCGAGTTCAGTCATCACATGATACATGTGCTCATGATTAGTTAAACAAAATGGCTGTTCAGCATTCCTTAGTTGCCATGGATACTGTGAAAGTGCATCATTTTAATCCATGTGGTTACCATGGTGGCATCTAAGGTGCATCATTTCAGTTTGATCCTCATTTGAAGCCAAACACGATCAGAGACAGTCAGAAAGAGTTTTTCTCCTGCTGAAATCTGTGAATTCTTCAATCAATCAAACCCCAGCTTCAAATTTTCACCAGACAAGGAAAGAATAAAGATCTCCCGATAACAGTGAAGCAAAACATCAAACTTCTGAGATGGAAAATGTAAGATATTCACATTTTGATGGTCAGAGGTGGCTAAGCTAACTAATGCTGATGATTGAGAATGAGAGAACAAATGCTGATCACTTTTTTGTCTGAACATGTGTGAGTCTGAGTTTTCAAAACTGCTTCAAACATTTCAAAAGTGATTGAAAATTAACATTTTAATAACAATTCACAATGAAAAAGTCAAACTCTGAGCTATAACAGTTATAGCCTACTCTCTATAAGGAGACATGAATTAGTTCAATACCTGTATACCTATATATATGTGTAGCAGCATAGAAATAATTTGTTCATTTATTTCTCTGTGCTTGATTGCGCCACTGTTGTCAATCAGTGGCCACCATATAAAAAGGCCAGCAGGTCTCCCCCTGTTTCTTCCTTAGCGCTCTCCCCTGACGCATCACTTCCAGGTCAGAGGTTGTCTGTCCCTGACAGGTATGGCTGCTCGCTGCTCCTACTTGCTGGCTAATTTAGCTGCTTTGTTTAGGGTCTAAATGTCTGTTTCTTCCAAAGCTTGTCCCTTGGTGCTTGTGATAAGAGAGGAGAGACTAGCCTTGACTGCAGGGTTGCTTTAAACAGAAAATCACAGTTTATTTAACTTTAGGGGAAAGAGGCAGGGGAGCAAACAAAACTCAGGTTCTCCCCGGTCTGGGGTATTCTCTATTTTGGGTGAGCAGGGCTGGGGTCCTCCTGCAGAGATAGGGAGAAGACAAAGTCTTTAGTCATCCAGGCTGTGCTTCCTTCACTCCCCTATTCTCAGCTCTCTGCCCCTCTCTCTGTCTTCTCTCCCTCTCTGTCTTTTAACTCTCCTCTCACCCCCAGCAGCCTCTGATCCCTAATTCTCTTCAGCTGGGCTCTCTCCAGCTTTGGGTGACCTGGCAGGGTAAGTAGCTCTCATTCACTACCCTGCCCAGCTGATGTCTGCTCCACCCTCCTCTCTGGCTCCCTCTGTTGGCGATGAGGCCCCAGTGGTGGGGGGAGACACCACATGCTTCTCTGAGCTTCCACGAGTGATCCGGTAGTGTTTTGAGGTGGTAAGTGTCCTTCCCTCTCAGCTCGAGTTTATGAACCTGTGTGTCTTTATTAAAATACAACTATTCCCTGGGTGAAAATCCCAGGGTGGTGTTGTTGGGCAACAAGCTGCATTTCCACAGACATATGGTGTTTATCTAGAGTGATCTTTACCCTTTATCTGCCACATGTGTATATTTATATACCTGTCTCTCTCTCTCTCCATATATACAGTATATATATATACACACACACACACACACACACACATATATATATATATAAATATACGTGGACAAAATTGTTGGTACTCTTCTGTTAAAGAAAGACAAATCCACAATGGTCACTGAAATAACTTGAAACTGACAAAAGTAATGATAAATAAAAATTAACTGAAAATCAACTAATGAAATCAGACATTCCTTTTGAGTTGTGGTTCATCAGAATCATTTTATAAACAAAGTGATGAAACTGGCCTGGACAAAAATGATGGTACCCTTGACTTATTTTTTTGTTGCACAACCTTTTGAGGCAATCACTGCAATCGGGCAAATCTGTAACTCTCATTGAGACTTCTGCACCTGTCCAGAGGTATTTTGACCCGCTCCTCATGAGCAAACTGCTCCAGCTGTCTCAGGTTTGAAGGGTGTCTTCTCCAGACTGCATGTTTCAGCTCCTTCCACAAATGTTCAATAGGATTTAGATCAGGAATCATAAGAGGCCACTTCAGAATAGTCCAGTGTTTTGTTCTGAGCCATTCTTGGGTGTTTTTTGCTGTGTGTTTTGGGTCATTATCCTGTTAGAGGACCCATGACCTGTGACTGAAACCAGGCTTAGTCTGAGTAGGTTGATTATGTCTATGTAGATAATAAGCTTATACTTTCTTTTTTAACAGACATGAAGGTTTTTAGTTCATACCTTTACCTTACCTTTCCGTCTTCGTCAGAAGAGTCACCTGATGTTAGTGTGACGTGTCCTTTCCAGCTGATTTTAAGGAGGTGTGATCATCCAGTCAGATTTGACAGGTCGACCGCGCCTCCTACTGTCTGGTCACTCCAGGTGTGAGATAGCATGTGTGCCCCTTCGTCCCGGTTTACTGTCTTGTGGGCATACTTCCTGATTTCTATTGCGTCCATGATCTAGCGTTGTTGGTGTCCATTGCTGTCTGTGCAAATGACTTTGGAATTATTCCAGTCCATGATGCGATTTTCCCTCTTGCAATGATCTGTAATGCCTGATTTTGCATTTTCTTGTAACGCCTTGTCTTTTGTTGTTCGTGTCTGCCCGTCTCTCTGATGTATGTTTTGTTACAAGAGTGGCATGGGATTTTGTATATAACGTTGCATGTTTTATCTTGCTCTATTTTGTCTTTTGGATGCACAAGTAACTGTCTTAGCTTGGTGTGTGGTTTTACCGGTGTGCTAATATTGTACTTTTTCATTGCTCTTTGTATTTTTTCTGTGACACCCCTCATGTATGGTAGTTCATATCATGCAAACCTTTACATAAGACTGCAAATGTCTGGACTGATGATTCAATTGAGACACTAAAGGGGTATTTTCTGTGTACAGACTGGTCCATATTTCACACTCTAGAGCTTGACGAGGCTACAGACACTGTAATGGACTATGTGAAATTCTGCGTTGATAATGTGGTAGCCAAGAAGGATGTCATCATCTATCCTAACAATAAACTCTATATAACAAAAGAAATCAAAGAGTCCATAAATATTAAAAGGCAAGTTTTCCATGATAAAGACAGAGTAAGTCTGATAGAAGCTCAGAAAGAACTGAAACAACTCCTAACTAAAGCAAGAGAACAACACAGACAAACGATGGAACAGAGCCTCTTCACTTCAAATACTAAAAGACTTTGGGATACAATGAAATCAGCTACTAATATGAATCCTACAAAAAAATCAATTTATCACCCTGGATGAACAGCAAAAGTCAGATGAGCTGAATGATTTCTATTTGAGATTTGACTCAGAGAATTTTTCTTATGAGTGTGACAGAGTGATGCAGTCACTACCAGAAGCCGACACCACCGGCTGGCTGGAGGTGGACCAACCTACTGTTCAGCATCTTTTTCATACTGTGCAAACTGGTAAATTCACTGGCCCTGACGGACTGCCGGCTTTTCTGCCCAAAAGCTGTGCAGAGGAACTGACGCCTGCATGGTGTCCTATATTCCAACGGTCATTAGACACCCATACTGTCCCAGCTCTGTGGAAGAGGTCTATAATAACACCAGTGCTGGAAAAGCCTTGTGCTACAGAGAACAATGACTCTGGCCCTGTAGCCTTGACCACAATAATTGTGAAATGTTTTGAAAAATTTGTTGTGTCACGGCTCAAAACAGAAGTACTGCCCATGTTAGATACGGTCAGTTTGCATACAAACATGAACGTAGTACTAAGGATGCAATTCTACGCATGTTGCACCTTGTCTCGAAGCATCTGGAAGAGACAAAAGCTTACGCTCGGATTTTATTTATTGATTTTAGCTCAGCATTTAGTACTGTGCAACCTCACCTGCTCTTGGAAAAGGGAAGGACATGAATGTCAACACTACCCTGATCAAATGGTTTTATTCTTTTTATCTAACCGCACACAGCCAGTGAAGGCTAATCAAACACTGTCATACATCTGACACTGTAATACAGGAGTTCCACAAGGCTGCGTTCTTTCACCAATCCTTTTTACAATTTATACCAATGACTGCAGGAAAGTATATCCTAACAATTTTATTTTTAAATTTGCAGATGACACAGCAATTGTAAGCCTTCTGCATAAGGACATGGACCTTTCTGTTTACCATGATGAGATTGACACCTTCATTAAGTGGTGTGACAAAAACTATCTGATTTTAAATGTGACAAAAAACACAGGAGATGGTTTTTGACCCAAGGCAAATGTCTCCACATAAGCCAGTGGCCATTAAAGACCAGACTATCAATAAGGTGACAAGATACAAATATCTAGGGGTCCATGTCGATAACCTGCTCAGCTGGAAATCACACATTGATAACTTCTGTAACAAACTGCAGCAGAGACTGTATTTTCTGAGATGACTGAGGCTGTATGGTGTTAGCAATCAGATCATGCTAATTTTCTACAAAGCTATCTTAGAGAGCCTTATCAGATACGGAATCACTGCCTGGTTTGGCAACCTAACAGTACAGCTGAAAAACAGACTGGCCAACATGCACAGACCAGCAATGAAGATAATTGGTATGAAACAATCTGAGTCCATAGAGAATTAGTATAATCAGTCAGTTATGACACGAGTAACAAACTTCTCCTCAGACCCCACTCACCCACTGTCCTCTGAATATGAACTTCTCCCTTCGAGAAGAAGATTTCGTATACCAAAGTGCAAATCAACTCAAATTATTATTTGTTCCAGCCTCCATCAAGCTGTTGAACAATGCAAAAAACTATTGCAATAGAGCAACATGCAATGATCGCAAGCATTTTAGCTCTTGGCACTTTTTCTAGCACTTTAAATTGTCTAAAGTCTCTGTATGTCTGTATGCCTGTGTTGGCATTGTAATGTGTTTCCTGTTTTAAGTCCTGGTTTAATTGTCAATTCCTGTTTTTCTTTTAGGTGATTTTTATGTTATTTATTTTTGTTATACCTCTGTGAAGCAATAATGTAGCTCAATGCCCAAGACAAACTTCCCTTTAAACAATAAAGTTTACCTTGACTTGACCTTAAGTGTTACTGCCCCTTTGTTTTTTTATTTCTTTTTTGTTTTTCCTTTTGAAAATTTTGAATATTTCATATTTTAAAGCATCGATCTGATGCATTTTGAGAGAAAAATCAAGCAGAATTACAGGACAGTATGCATATATAATAAAGTACCTATTAAATTCTGGGCGTGACTATGTCCTTTTGCTGGAAATGCAGAAAAGCTTTTTATCATTAGTGAATTTGGGAATTGGAAGGAAAAATTGATATTTTCACTTTTAAGACAAAACATACACTGAAGGGATGGCTCTTACAGCTCTATCCTGACATTTACCGTCTCAGCTGCACTAGTTGACTGCATTGGGAGCTTGATCCTTTACAGATTGCTCCTATATCATGGAGAATAAGTGATGCAGATGACCTCAGGATGAATTTATCATTTAGAAAAAGTGAAAGAAGAGCTGGACTGCTCAGGAATATTGTGTTTCAGTTAACCAAAAGGCTGACTCGTCATTTCTTAAATCGTTTTTTTCACTTAAACCCTGCAAACGAGCCAACGAGGCACTGTTTGAATTACAATAAACACACGCCACAATGCGTGTCTCCGTTTGGACCACCTCACGGGACAGATGTAATCTGTCCCTGTGTCATAAATATGAGTACAAAATTAAGTGATAATTACATTTAAACACAGCAGCAGGCTAATCCATTCATCATGCTTGTGACCCACCTGCATTCCTGGTCTGTCATCGCCAAAAAGCAGCGCCTTAGGTGAAAATATATCTCCTCTTCATCCTCCTTGCAATAATGTAGGCTACTCCATCTTTTTAGATCACGTTACGAATAAAGATTAAAACAGAGAAATATGGGCAATCACAGGTAAATCCTTAAGACACCGAGTTATTTATTCAGTGAGCGTCTCTCTCTTTTTTCTTTTCTATTTAATTTCATGAGATGAGAGAAGCCGGATACTCCGTATCGGATGATGTGGCTGTTTGTGGATGGCTTGAGAGATGTGAACTCGTTAGTTATGACAAACGTCTCTGATCTGACATCAGATGTGACAGGACAATTAATGGAGCGACGCCTGCGAGCTAGTTCAGGCAGACAACTCGAGCTGCTCAGCTATGCATATGTCACATGTCTCACTCCTCTCAAACATCCTCATATGTCACATGTCTCACTCCTCTCAACCATCCTCCAATCACACTCTTCCCCTCTCAATTTGGCGGTATATTTAAACTGGGAGTTTTCCCATCTCTCCCTCTGCCCTGCAACGACTCTGCTGCCCTACACTGACTTGCTGCGTGTTCTTTCACCTGCTTTTACATGCGATTGTCATCTTACCTTTGGCTCTGGTGGTCGCTATGTCTCTCGTCGTCTCGGATTCAGAGAGTGAGTCCCAGCTGTCAGGAGAGGATGCGGGGCTTATTCCCGAAATCCAGACTCAGTCCGCTCCAGGAATGAATCGGACCCGCTTCGTCCTCGCCAGAGCTCTCGTATCACTCACAAACGACTTGCTGGATGGCCTGTGTACCACATCACGGAAGAGCTTTACGCACGTAACATCACCGCGCCGGGCAGCCTCAGTCATGAAGAGCTTTACGCACGTAACATCACCGCGCCGGGCGGCCTCAGCCATGAAGAGCTTTACGCACGTAACATCACCGCGCCGGGCGGCCTCAGCCATGAAGAGCTTTTCGATTATCTGATGATTCAGCAGAACTCCACCGATGCCCCGGGGTCGGCTGCCAGTGCCACAGCGTCCAGGGGTCCTCCGGGGGGAAAGGTAAAGCGCCAGCTAAAAAGCGCACTGCCTTTCTTCCTGCTTCTCCCAAACCGGAGCTCGGCGCTCCCTCCAAGAAGCCGAAGCAGCCAGATTCCGGCATCTCCACAGACGAATACATCCTGTCTTCACTTCTCGAAGTGAAATCGGCGCTGGACATGATGCACGCCAGGCTGAACACCTTGGAAAGCAACGCGTAATCCTCTGCTCGCCATGTCAACAACCCGGGTCCTTCGTCCGCGTCCCTAGCTACGCCGGCTCCACCAATCGCTGTCTTCCTGGTCGACGTAACGCCGCAAAGATCCCTGGGATCTGCGGTCCCAGTTCCTGCCATGGGTTCTCAGTTTCTGCCTCCTGCTGCTGCCATTCCTGATTCTCTAAGGAACCAAAATTTTATCAGGTAATCCTATTTCCATCATCTTTAACAGCTGACAAAATGATTGAATTATAAGTCTGCCTCTGGGCCTGTCATCTATCTGCTTGTGTCATTATTTATTTATCTGTTTTAATTATATTTTATTTATGTATTTTATTCATTCATCTAGGAGGTTATGAGGATCAGCATAGACTCAGTTGCACAATTATTCAAACTAATTATTAAACCTTGCTCTTATTTCGACAGGCCATGACATTAATCTGGTGAAGATTCTGTTGTTGTGGTTCTGAATCTGCAGACAGATATGAGGATTGGGGGGACTTTTCAGTGGCTTTAAGGAAAGTGATCCAAGACTGTCGAAGTCCCCTACTCCAGCAGAATTTAACGTGGCCTTCAGTGTTTTAGAGACACCATTTGCGATGTACATCTGCAATGCAGAGAGGAGTTTAACACCTATTTAGCCATTATTTCAGATCTTGCACTTTCTTCGGTGGGTGATGGGTCCTTTCTCAAAAAATCCGTCTTCCTCTTCTCCATTTTTCAGAGTGAGCCCCATAAGGGTTGCAATAAGGTAATATTCATTCAACGTCTCATTATAGCTCTCTCAGCTCATCATGACTCCTCAATCCCAAGTATAAACAGCTTAATTCCCCCTGAACCATTCTCTTTACACTACGCTTCCATAGACAACGCAAATGCAAATGATTTACTCAGCTGGGGCTGTAATGGCATCTTTCGGCGTTAAGTGGCATTCAAAGTTTTATTTCTCTGTTAAGTTGACCTTTGGTTGTTATAGTAGCCTAGCATTTTGACACCCTGTCGGAAGCTTTACGCTGGATTCTCTACAACACGTGCAAATTCCCCTGTGCTTGCATCTCTGGATGATTTTCTGGTAGTTGACCTCCCCTCTATTCCACCAGCCCACTGCAATTCCACAGTCAAAAACCTCTTTCAAGAGTTGGGTGTGCCATTTTCAGAAGACAAAATGGTGGAACCAACCTCGCGCTCTGAGTTCTCGGCATAACTCTCAGTGTGCTCATGCAAGCCTCGCTTCCTCAGGATAACTTGAGCCGCATTAGAGAAGCTTTAGAGCTTTGTCTCCCTCTGCTGTTCTCTCTAAACGGGATCTTTCATCTTTGTTAGGTCACCTAAACTTTGCTATCCGCATTATCCCTCACGGATGCTCATTCGTTCTTGCTTGCTGACACTGGCTAATTCAATTAAAAAATCTAAAGACACAGTGGTTTTAGATGAAGGCTGTTCAGATCTGCAATTCTGGTCTTTGCTCTGCGATGAATGGAACAGCATTTCTTTCTTTTACAATGACTTTGTAGAGTCTTCAGCTTTCTATACTGATGCTGCTCCATCTTTTGGTTTGGGGGATTCTATAGTAACAAGTGGTTTGCAGATGTATGGCCAACGGAAATACAGACCCTCGAGGATCCCTCTATGAGCTTTACCCAATAGTTGTGCTTGCTCTCTGTGGGTTAGCAACTGGAAAGAAGCAAATCATGGTGCTTTGTGACAATGCAGCTACAGTTGAAATTATCAACAAAAGCCGCTCTAAATCACCAGCTATCAACAATCTCTTACGATGTTTAACTTGGATATGCGTGCTTAATAATTTCATCCTGAAAGCTAACTCATTCCCAGAAATGCAAATCGTATTGCGATGCTTTTTCTCGCTTTTAATATCAGGAGTTCAAAACTATATGTCCCCAAGCCAGTCCTCCAGCCTGCCATGTCCTCCTTTCAAACAGATGATTCTAGGGTAAGTATGTCTCCTGTCCTCTGCATCTAACTATATGAGACTGGGTTCAGCAAAGCATCATTAAAGCCTACGATTCAGCTTGGTTTTCTTTTCATCCTTTAGTACCAGTCTTCTCCTTAGCCCTTTACCTATAAACATTTAAGTCGTTTGTGCATTCATTGTAATTTCTTTTGAATCCCGCAATCTCCAAATGTAAAGTATCAAAGCTATGCTAGATTCAGTTTTACATTCGATGCTAAGACCCAGCATCCCAGAGCCTTCTCGGAGCCCTTCCATGCAGTTGCTCCTCAGTGGTCTTAAAAAGGCACGTCCTTCCTGTAACGATAAAAGAATTCCTCTCGCTATATCACTGGTGCACAAGTTGGTGACAAGATTGAGACAGGATGTTTCACCTATATTCATTCTCGATTAAAAGCAGTACTCTTAAGGGCTTTCTATGGTTTTCTTAGGTGTGGCGAATTTACGACCAGGTCTCTCTCCTTTAATCCACAGCATGATCTCACCTTCTCTGATTTGAATATAGAAAAGCACATGTATTCCTTATTCTTGAAACACTTAAAACTGACAGATCTTGCCAAGGTACTCATATCATTATTGCTAAAACTAAAACTTCTTTGTCCTTCTCTTCCATGATGAAATATCTGCATCATCATCCCCTACTCAACAATCATCCCCTGTCCATCATCAATGGTCACAAACCTATGACGAGATCCTGGTTCTCTTCGAAGCTGCGTGTTCTCTGCTCAAGCTGTGGCCTGCCACCTGGACTCTATTCCCCTCACTCCTGGAGGATTGGCGCTGCCCCGAAGGCAGCGCTTCATCTGCCCACTTCAACACATAAGTCCTTGGGCCGCTGGTCCGCATATCAACGCTATGTGGTGCTTCACAAAGAAGAAATCCTGTCTGCTCAAAAGTTCACGAGTTCCTGCATTTAATGTTTAATTACCTCCGCCAAGGAGGTTATGCTTTGCCGGTGTATCTGCCTGTCTGTTTGTTTGTGTTCAAAATAACTTGAAAAGTCCTGAACGGATTTGGATGAAATTTTCGGGAATTGTTGGAAATGGGATAAAGAAGAAGTGATTAAATGTTGGGACTGATCCGGATCACCTTGGCGGAGGTCTGCGCTCTCTGAGTGCTTTTCTAGATAAAACTGCATCAATTTGCTGCATAACTCTGTATTGCATATCAGGTGGTGTGCTGGGGTTCAGTTTGTATCAATTCAGCATGCTTAGATCTGCACTCTCTAGTATATCCCTCTAACAGCCAATGTGCTTGGGGGAATGGCCACACGGCGGCAGGTGCCAGGCCTACACATAGTAGTTTCACTAGATAGTATATTCCTCTAACAGCAGGCGCTGGGGGGAATGGCTACACATAGTAGTTCACTAGATAGTATATTCCTCTAACAGCGGGCGCTGGGGGGAATGGCCACACGGCGGCTGGTGTCAGGCCTACACATAGTAGTTTCACTAGATAGTATATTCCTCTAACAGCGGGCACTGGGGGGAATGGCCACACGGCGGCTGGTGCCAGGCCTACACATAGTAGTTTCACTAGATAGTATATTCCTCTAACAGCGGGCACTGGGGGGAATGGCCACACGGCGGCTGGTGCCAGGCCTACACATAGTAGTTCACTAGATAGTATATTCCTCTAACAGCAGGCGCTGGGGGGAATGGCTACACATAGTAGATCTCATCAGCAGCTCCAGGCTCCAATGGTTTAAGTTTTGGGGGTGTTCTGTATGTTTTGCTCATCACTCCTCCATGCCTTCATGTAACCCTTTCTGCAGGGAGTGATGAAACCGGAGCCTGGGCGCCAAACCTATAACATGTATTTGCAGCTACAATAAACAAATTTAAACGTGAGTTGACTGACTGAAATGGAGCGACGCCTGCGAGCTAGTTCAGGCAGACAACTCGAGTTGCTCAGCTATGCATATGTCACATGTCTCACTCCTCTCAAACATCCTCATATGTCACATGTCTCACTCCTCTCAAACATCCTCATATGTCACATGTCTCACTCCTCTCAACCATCCTCCAATCACACTCTTCCCCTCTCAATTTGGCGGTATATTTAAACTGGGAGTTTTCCCATCTCTCCCTCTGCCCTTCAACAACTCTGCTGCCCTACACTGACTTGCTGCATGTTCTTTCACCCCCACCGCCACCCCAGCATCCACCTGCAGGCTCCGGGGGTGTTCTGTATGTTTTGCTCATCACTCCTCCATGCCTTCATGTAAACCTTTCTGCAGGGAGTGATGAAACCGGAGCCTGGGCGCCAAACCTATAACATGTATTTGCAGCTACAATAAACAAATTTAAACGTGAGTTGACTGACTGAAATATAGATACAAATGTATGTCCCCTCCTGGAGCCACTACCTTACCGCGGTGGAGGGGTTTGCGTGCCCCAATGACCCCAGGAGCTATGTTGTCGGGGGCTTTATGGCCCTGGTAGGGTCACCCAAGGCAAACAGGTTCTGGGGGAGGGGTCAGACAAAGCGTGGCTCGAAGACCATTATGGAGAGATACATTATTGGATCCCAGTTTCCCTTGCCCGGATGCGGGTTACCGGGGCCCCACCCTGGAGCCAGACCTGGGGATGGGGCTCGATGGCGAGCGTCTGGTGGCCGGGCCTGCGCCCATGGGGCCCGGCTGGGCACAGCCCGAAAAGGCAACGTGGAACCCCCCTCCCATAGGCTTACCACCCGTGGAAGGGGCCAAGGTGGTCGGGTGCAGTGTGAGCTGGGTGGCAGCCAAAGGCGGGGACCCTGGTGGTCCGATCCCCGGCTGCAGAAGCTAGCTCTAGGGACGTGGAACGTCAATTCTCTGGTGGGGAAGGAGCCTGAGCTGGTGCGCGAGGTCGAGCGGTTCCGACTAGATATAGTCGGACTCACCTCGACACATAGCTTGGGCTCTGGAACCAGTCCCCTTGAGAGGGGCTGGACTCTCTTCCACTCTGGAGTTGCCGATGGCGAGAGTTGCCGGGCAGGGGTAGCAGTACTTATTGCTCCGAGGCTCGGGGCCTGTACGTTGGGGTTCACCCCAGTAAGCGAGAGGGTAGCCTCCCCCCGCCTTCGGGTGGGGGGATGGAACCTGACTGTCGTTTGTGCCTATGCACCAAACGGCAGTTCAGAGTATCCACCTTTTTTAGACTCCCGAGAGGGGGTGCTGGAGAGTGCCCCTTCTGGGGACTCCCTCGTTCTTCTGGGGGACTTCAACGCTCACATCAGCAATGACAGTGCGACCTGGAAGGGCGTGATTGGGAGGAACGGCCCCCCCGATCTGAACCCGAGTGGTGCTTTGTTACTGGACTTCTGTACTCGTCACAGACTGTCCATAATGAACACCATGTTCAAACATAAGGGGGTCTAATGTGCACTTGGCACCAGGACACCCTAGGCCGCAGTTCGATGATTAACTTTGTAGTCGTATCATCGGACTTGCGGCCGCATGTTTTGGACACTCGGGTAAACTGATCACCACCTGGTGGTGAGTTGGCTCCGATGGTGGGGGAGGATGCCCGTCAGACCTGGCAGGCCCAAGTGTGTTGTGCGGGTCTGCTGGGAACGGCTGGCAGAGTCTTCCATCAGAAAAAGTATCAACTCCCACCTCTGGGCGAAGTTCGACCATGTGGGTCGGGGGGAGGCAGGGGACATTGAGTCCGAGTGGGCCTTGTTTCAGGCCTTTATTGTTGAGGCGGCTGATCGGACACCTGAACCCGCTGGTGGACACCGGCGGTGAGGGATGCCGTCAAGCTGAAGAAGGAGTCCTATCGGGCCTTTTTGGCCAGTGGGACTCTGGAGGCAGCTGACAGGTACCAGCAGGCCAAGGCAAAAACCCGGGCATGGGAGGAGTTCGGTGAGGCCATGGAGAACGACTTCCGGACGGCTTCGAAGAGATTCTGGACCACCATCTGGCGTCTCAGGAGGGGGAAGCAGTGTGCTGTCAACACCGTCTACGGTGGGGATGGCGCGCTGTTGACCTCGACTCGGGACGTCCTGGATCGGTGGAAAGAATACTTCGAAGACCTCCTCAATCCTACCAGCACGTCTTCCAGTGCGGAAGCAGACCTGGGGGACTCTATGGTGGACTCTGCTATCTCAGGAGCTGAGGTCGCCGAGGTGGTCAAAAAGCTCCTCGGTGGCAGGGATCCGGGGGTGGACGAGATCTGCCCGGAGTTCCTCAACGCTCTGGATGTTGTGGGGCAGTCATGGCTGACACGACTCTGCAACATCGCGTGGACATCGGGGGCAGTACCACTGGATTGGCAGACTGGGGTGGTGGTTCCCCTTTTCAAGAAGGGGGACCGGAGGGTGTGCTCCAACTACAGGCGGATCACACTCCTCAGCCTCCCTGGGAAGGTCTATTCAGGGGTACTGGAGAGGAGGGTCCGCCGGATTGTCGAACCTCGGATTCAGGAGGAGCAATGTGGTTTTCGTCCTGGCCATGGAACTACTGACCAGCTCTATACCCTCCACAGGGTCCTCGAGGGTGCATGGGAGTTTGCCCAACCTGTCTACATGTGTTTTGTGGACCTGCAGAAGGCATTCGACCGTGTTCCTCGTGGGGTTCTATGGGGGGTGCTCCAGGAGTATGGGGTAGCGGACACCCTGATACGGGCTGTTCGTTCTCTGTACGACCAGTGCCAGAGCCTGGCCCACATTTCCGGCAGTACATCAGAACCGTTTCCAGTGAGGTTTGGACTCTGCCAGGGCTGCTCTTTGTCACCGATTCTGTTCATTACTTTTATGGACAGAATTTCTAGGCGCGGCCAGGGTGTTGAGGGGTTCCGGTTCGGTGACCTCAGGATCGGGTCCCTGCTTTTTGCAGATGATGTGGTCCTGTTGGCTTCGTCAGACCGAGACCTACAGCTCTCACTGGATCGGTTCGCAGCTGAGTGTGAAGCGGCTGGGATGAGAATCAGCACCTCCAAATCCGAGTCCATGGTCCTCGCCCGGGGGAGGGTGGAGTGCCCTCTCCGGGTGGGGGATGAGATTCTACCCCAAGTGAAGGAGTTCAAGTACCTCGGGGTCTTGTTCACGAGCGAAGGAAGGACCGGGAGATCGACAGGCAGATCGGTGCGGCGTCGGCAGTGATGCCGGCTCTACACCGGTCCGTCATGATAAAAAGGGAACTGAGCCGCAAGGCAAAGCTCTCGATTTACCACTCGATCTTCACTCCTATCCTCACATATGGTCACGAGCTTTGGGTCGTGACCGAAAAAACACGATCGCGAGTACAAGCGGCCGAAATGAGTTTCCTTCGCAGGGTGTCCGGACTCTCCCTTAGAGACAGGGTCAGAAGCTCGGTCATCCGGGAGGGGCTCGGAGTAGAGCCGCTGCTCCTCCGCGTTAAGAGGAGCCAGATGAAGTGGCTCGGGCATCTGTTAGGATGCCTCCTGGACGCCTCCCCGGTGAGGTGTTCCGGGCACGTCCCACTGGTAGGCGGCCCCGGGGAAGACCCAGGACACGCTGGAGGGACAATGTCTCTCAGCTGGCCTGGGAACGTCTCGGGATCCCCCGGGAGGAGCTGGACGACGTAGCTGGGGAGAGGGAAGTCTAGGCTTCCCTGCTCAGGCTGCTGCCCCTGCAACCCGACTACGGATAAGCAGAAGAAGATGGATGGATGGATGGACAAATGTATGTGCTGGTTCAGACGGTTACATTAAATAGTGGTTGCTGTGATTGTTTATTGCATTGAAATGTGCCTGACACTCTGGATACCTGCCTGTAAGGTTCTGGTGATGTGTGCACCCTGTGCGCCTATCAGCCAAATTACCACTGCCCAGGGTGTGCCTCTCCTGCGCCGAGAATAGACCAGGTTGGAGCTGGCGGGCTTTCAGCGCACCTTCCGCGCGTTTTTTTGGCACGAAATTGTCACTGCGCCAAGCTGAATCTGTGGACGCCTCCCCCTGGTGCGCCGTCACACCCATCTCGGCGCAGCCGGTCTACCAAATTGGCTGCGCACGGTGGTGAGCCGGACGAAATTACCACTGCGAGGGGGTGCGCCAGGCTGCGCCACCCTGAGTTACACCAGGAATTTAGAGCCCCAAATATTGTTAATCATATCAAACACATACCTGTCGGCTTTTCCTGCTGGAAGGAGCCGGTTCTTAGAAACCCCACAGTGGTCTGCACCTGTATGCACACCAGGATGGCGCAGTTCAAGTGAGTGGTTTTGTCTAACACTGGGACCGGTTCAGCGCATAGATCCAAGAGCACTGCTCTGGGGAATCTAAATCAGCTCATTAGCCAGTCATCATTATGGGCCAGGAAAGCTTCGCGGTCCCTAAAAACTCTCTCCATCTTGATCCACTGTCTGTGTGATCTTCCAGCAGTGCCAGCGCATCCATTGTGCAGCTTTACGCACAAGTGTCACTGCGCTATTTATGTGCTTACTCAGCAATTAGACTGTTTGTTACACACCTTGTCACAGCTTATACTTATCAATCAGTGCTATCCACCGCTCTATACCATTTGAAGATGAAGTATGATATATGAACATTACATACAGTAGTAAGTGAACACATCTATAACACTGCAGACTCGGATGTGTTTATGATGACGTGGGCCTATAATCTGATATGTATTGACATTACATGTATAAGATGATTCTGGCTTCACTTCACCACCTCACCATCCGTGCCGCCATTTTCCCACATCTCCAAAATGCTCATACACCAGCATCAAAGTTGACGTACCAGTGCGCACATTGTCCCGCCAAGATTATTTTTATTAATCACAATCTTTGCATAGGAAGTGACTTATGCCACTTTCAAGCCCTGTTTTGTGCGCAAGTAAGCTTTATAAATGAGGCCCCAGCACATCAGTTTCCTCCTGCAAGAAGTTTGGCCGCCTGGAGCTGCTGCTGCTGCTGCTGTCGTCGTCCATGATGAGGTGAAATTGGCACTGCGCCTCACTTGCAGCGCATTCAAAGGCAAGGAGAGACGTTCATTTGATTGGTGAAGATGACACTCAGCTGTGTAAAACCCACTCACGCCTTCTCTCCTCCTCCTCTGCCTCTTGCGCCAGTGGGAGGGACAGAGGCGTGGGTGCGCCTCGCTGTGCCGGACTATGCCGTGCACAAAAATTGCAAAATGCCCTGGACACACTCTGTTGCGCCAGGTCCATGAAATTAGAGCCCTAAATTGCAAAGTTCTTTTATAAGAACAATAATTATGCTTTAGTATTACAAATATAATGTTGAAGGGCTTCTACATACAAACTTTGAATGCAAATGTGGGAGAGATCTCCATTGCAAATACAGAAATCGTGGCAAGAGTGTTTGTCTTTGGATATTGGTTTAAAGTGTGTAATTTCCTATAATGAATATAAGCTCTGTCTGTCTATCTAAATCAGTTCGTCCATTTTATTTAAAGGCCCCCAAGTATGAGTCGTTTGCTGCAGTGGCAGTTTTATTTACTTAATAAAAAAGTTCAAGCAGGTTTTATTTTCTTTGCATTTTCTTTAATGATCTAAGAGTTTATCTGGACTTTAAAGATGAATGTGGTTAAAAATAATCTGAACAAAATACATAAATGCACCCACCGAAGCTTCATATTTTGCACCACATCACTGGAGCTTTCCTATTTGGGCATCTTCATTTCTCTTACTGTGTTGTTGTAAGCAATTGTGTGCATTTTATATCTTTTGCTTGCATAACAACAGCAAATATTCTTTCTCTTGAGCAGACTGGAGCTCTGTGTCCTTCAAACCTGCTGGTATTCATGCTCAGACCCATGCTGTATGAAAGATTACAATGCAGATGATTCATCCTGTGCAATCTAGTTTAATGTGGCTAGAATTCGTGATTACAGAGAACAGGCAATTTCAGTAACTTTCTGAAATCAAATCATAGGATTAAATGATCACACAAAACTTTAGGTGATTTGGATAAATTGAAATGTGTTCAACTGGTGTTGTATTTGTGGTTTGTGTCATGAAACACTCATGTCTTAGTCATTACGGTGGGCACACGCCCTTCGCCACAAACAAGAGAATCAGAGTCCACAAGACAAACAAGCACTTCGTGTTGGACATGGTTACAGTATGCAAAAACAAAACAAAACAAGAGCAAAGCATGCAGCCCTGCCAAACAAGGTCAGTCGCACAAATACATGCTCTGTTTCCATGAGGCTGTTTGTGGTTGTTTCTGTGTAAAGGCCATATATTTGTACACATTTCAATAGAACATGATGACAAGATAATTTAGGTGCACATTGGTGAGAACTGCATGAAGGTAGAGGGTAGTAAAAAATCTGCCGATGTGTTTGTGCTTTCTCTCTCAGTTTCCATTAAGTGCATCTGATTTATTTATTTCCAAAGTCTTGTACACAAAGGATTGAGCATGAAGCCTGTGCAGTCAGTTGTTTTCAAGCTCAGGAGGATTTATGGGCTCTTTTTGCTGCTTAGTAGAGGTTTCACAATAGGAAAAACAATTTCTCAGTAAACACTTGACATACTTTATTTCCATCCAAAGCAGCATGACTGTCCTGAAGTTGCTGCCCTTTTCAACAAAATCTGCCATTTCCTTTTGTGCACCAGCAGAACAAAGCACGGACCCATTTCTCTTTACAATTTAGCCGCTAAAAAAGTGAAGAGACTATGCTCAAAGTTGTGCCTGTTTCTTGTGGAGATGATTTATTCTGTTATTTCCTTTTTCAGTCAGGCATTGTCAGTGCAGCTCTTGTGCTCTCAACTCCACTCTGGTGGTCACTTTGTTGCTTTCTTTAATGGTGGATTTGAAAGCTGATTTCCACCAGTACAAAAAAAAAACATTACTTAGGCAAAATGAATGTATTTAAGGCTTCAAATGAGACTCAGTCAACATTTTGAAGTAAAAATTCCTAGTTATAAGATCAAAAGTCAAAATATAAAGTAAAAACAAGTTGATTACATGAGGCAAAAAGTCAAAATCATGAAATGCCTGATCACCGATTAGATAAACTGAGTATTATAAGACACATGAGGAAAAATAAGATATCCAGTGGGTTTTGTTTGTTTGCAATGTTTACTTAATTTACAGATTGAACAAAGAAATAAAATACAAACATAAAAAGTCAAGTCCTGAATGAAAAGGAGTACAGTAAAGAACAAACTTAAGTGGTCAGCCCCACTTTTACTAGACACTTATTACCAAAGAACATGACAAAAATGTGGTTTGTAAACATAGCTGCAGGCAAAAGTAGTCACTCA
This sequence comes from Cetoscarus ocellatus, assembly GCA_037902135.1. Classification (NCBI taxonomy): domain Eukaryota; kingdom Metazoa; phylum Chordata; class Actinopteri; order Labriformes; family Labridae; genus Cetoscarus; species Cetoscarus ocellatus. Next base: position 93,788 of record JBAMNC010002076.1, on the reverse strand, counting down.
CTCCCACTATTCGATCCTAAGTTTTTATTTATGTTTTAACAGTTGTCAGAGTGAGCTGAAAAGTCAGCATTATGAAACAAAAACTCAAATTGAAGGCGTAGTATGTCATTATAGTGAATTTAAAGGTCAGTATTACGAGATAAAAAGTCAAACTTTGAGACAAGAAAAAATTTAGAGGCAAATGTATTTATGAAACATAAAAAAGTCAAAATTATGAGAGTAAAAGTCACACCATGAAACAACAAATCAGAATTTAGAGTCAAATGTAAAAACCCCAGTTCCAGTGAAGTTGGGACATTGTGTAAAGAGTAAATAAAACAGAATACAAACATTCCACAGGTGAACAGGTTAATTGGAGACAGGCGACTGTCAAAATTGAGTATAAAGGAAGTATTTACGGAAAGGCTCAGTCATTCACAAGCAGGAAAGGGGCAAGGTTTACCACTTTGTGAACAACTGCATGAGCAAATAGTCCAAATAGATGTTAGCATAGGTGGTTCCACCTGCGTTGCACCCTGTTGCACCTCCAACATTGCCGTGGTACAGGCCAGGAGCCACCCTTTACTGGCATTTTGCTCCTTCAATCCAAGGACATCTCGAGGTGATGGAGCGACAGTATGGACGTCTCCCTACCAATCCCCACAGCCTGCACTAGGATCCCTTTTCCCACGCCTAGTCTTTCCTTTGGAGCCAGAGCCAAAAGCTTCCCTGCTCTGCCTTCAGTACAAGCTCTTTCACGGCTTTCTTCAACTTGGAAACAGTGATGCCGAGGGATTCCAGGAGCCGTTGGGCTGATGAACTGGTGAACCAGGCAACATTTCTCCAGTCTTTTATTTTCCAAGTTTGGTGAGCCTTTGGTAAGTTTTTTGGTGGTCCTCTGCTACTCTAGCCCATCTGCTTCAAGATGTGATGTGTTGTGTGCTCAGAAATGGCCTTCTACATACTTTGGTTGTAATGAGCCTTTTTATCATCTTAAACCACTCCTCCTCTGACCTCTGGCATCAACAAGGCCTTTTCCTCAGAGAACTGCTGCCCTCTGTTTATTTTCTCTTTTCTGAACCACTCTCTGTAAACCCTTGAGATGGATGTGCATGAAAATCCCAGTAGATCAGCAGTTTCTGAAATACTCAGACCAGCCTTATGCCACCTTTAAAAGGACTTAAAACGCAGTCCTTCCTTATTCTGATTCTCCGTTTGAACTCCAGCGGCCCTCAGTGTGTACGGCTCTGTTTGCACATTTTATTCACATTCTAGACTTGATGATATGGGTGTTTACTGCTGGATGTTAATAACACTTTGGAGGTTGACATTTAGGTTCAAACAACAAATAACCACAGTGCTGTCAAATAGCAATTTAGATTTTGATCAAGGTCACTGAAACAAACTTTGAACTGCCTAACCACAAGTTTCCGTTCACAACAGACTGTGTTGCTGTGGTTTGTTACCAGAGGCTCATTTGTCGGTCATCAACCAGGAACAAATGCATGTAACTCTGAGGCTACGTGGCTAACTGTGAATGTGGTCTTTCATGGTGGTTAGGCAGAGACTATTACTTCTTCCTGTATCTGTGTCTCACTTTTAACTGCACATACAAGAGGAGAAAAAATGATGAACAGGTCAAATTCACACAGTCGCCTCAGTCAAGCAGACATTGTGTTGATGCCTTCAAACCTATTCAAATCATTTTCTAAAGAGAGGAAAAACTTATCAGGTAAGTTTTTTTTTTTTATTTGATTATTGGTCCAGAACAAACATTACTTGTTTTTATTGAATCTTGAACGCTAAATGCCTTTATGTTATCAACAAATTAGACTAGTTACACTAAACGTTTATGTTCCTGCTGTTTTTTTTAGCCATGTCAGATATCCTAAAACAACTTCACTATCTAATGAAAATAAAGTAATTATCATCATCAGATATTTTATCAAAAGAACAGTAATCCTTTATCAAATGCTGTCCTTAACCCTGCTTACATGCTTATACAGTGAGTGAAGCAGATTCTGATTGCTGCAATCATCCATCTTAATTAGCTAAGATGGAGATTATATTTTCGGATTAACTTTTTAAAGGCATGGTTTAAACTAAATGGGAAAAACTTCATACCTATTTTATATGCCCACACTGGTCATTTTGAATGCTTCATTTCAAACTCTGTCATCACTTCTATTAAAAACCAAAGATGTGGAATGCATTGATTTTGTTATGTCTGTCCAAAGGTTAAATACATTTTTCAGTGCAACTCATCATCAAATGCAGTAATTCAAATGGTTTTGTATGTCGGACTGGTATCAGAAAAACCTCATCCCACAAATCTCAGAAAAAATAAAAACTGTTAATATCTGATTTTGTAATAACAGATTTCAATTGAACTTTGGATAACCTTTTTTGTCTTTTTTTTGTTTGTTTTACTTATTTTTCAGGTTATATTTGTTGCTTCAAATAATTTAAAATACCTCAACTACCCCATAGATAAGCTACAAGAACTGCTGCTACTTCACCTATTACTATGGTAACTATTACTATTACCACTACAGCTGATACTTCTACTACTGCAACTACTGCTACTGCTACGACTGAGACTGTAACAACTTCTGCTGCTTCTGTTACTACAATTACTACTTCTAAAACTGTTATTACTATTACTACTGCTTCTGTCACTACTGTAACAATTACTGGCACAACTAGTGCTACTTACACTAACAGTGAAAACAATATCACAAGACGGATCAATGACATTTTCACCAAACTTTCCATATATGTACCTGATAATTCATAGTCAAACTGGTCAGATTGTGGAGTTCACTGGTCAAAAGTGATGATCATAGGATGTCTTGGTCATCTTTAGCTCATTAACTTGATGAAGAAAACTATTTTGCATTTCTATCAGACTTAACACATATGTGTTATTTCACTGTGATAAACTGATTAGCTTTTGGAGGACAAAGCTCAAAGCTCAGGGACAGGGATCAGCAGAAGGGATTATGCCCTCTCTTGCATGTGAATGCAATATCTCAAAAGTGCTCTAACAAATTTTCTTTTTCATTTTTGCACAATTGTTCATTTTGACAGAATTATAAACAGATTAGATTTCTCAAACATGAGGCCAAAAGTTCAAACGTCTTTTGGTCTTATGATCATCCCTATCTCTTGAACTTGATCCCTCAAGAATTAATCACAAATGTCTTCACAAAATGATATCGTAGGGGAGGTTTGAAGTCAAGGGTCAAAGTCATTAGGTCGAGGGTCTTTCTTGTAAGACTTTCTGAATCACTGTACCCACTGTTGCCTTTCTGATTGACACACTGCCATACTTTAACTCTTAGGCAGTTGTTTAAATCCATGAAGCGTATAACCGTCATGCAGCAGTTCTAGATTTGCACAAAACACCATCTACAAAATAAAGGACTAAATCAACAGATATGACAACCAGCTAGTCCACAGGGTACATCATAGTCAACACAACCCAAAATGTTATTACAGAAGCTCTGGGTCAGACAGTGCATTAATTAACAAATTTCTTGTTGTATTAAGCGATGAAAAGCTTTAATTTGTGTTAAGTTCTTATGGAAGGCTGTCAGTTTGATTCTCATTTACTCATTTTTCTGATGTAACTACACTTATGTTTTTTATATGGCTACCCCCTGCAGACAACGTGCAACCTCACCAATTCTACCTGTGGATTTGAACCTGTCCAGGGTGTGGGCTACGGTCTTCTGTTTCTCCTGGGTTTGCCTATCAATGCTGCAGCTCTGCGGGCCCTCATCGTCCAGCGCTCCTCCTGGACCTTCACCCACATCTACGTACTAAACTTGGTTTTAGCTGATTCTACCCTTATCGCCTTCCTCCCCTTCAGGGTCTATGATGCCTTCTCCTGCCTGAACATTACTGCCTTTTGTACTTTCCTAATCAGCATACATTACATTAACATGTATGCCAGCATTCTGACCTCTATGGCCATCAGCGTCCATCGCTACATAACTGTAAGATTCCCACCGCAGGCTAGATCGTGGAGGATGAAGAAATGGGCTGCTGTTGTTGTATGTCTGACCATTTGGGTATCTATAGTGGTGATATGTGTCATATACAGCGATCAGAACAATCCTAAAAACCTGTGGAGTTGTTATGAAAGATGCAGAAACAAGCGTCTTAAGCTGGAGTTCATTCTCTTACTGGTACTGTTGGGATTTCTAACTCCACTGCTGATTGTCCTTTTCTGCTCCAGTCAGATCATCTACATTCTGCTGAAGAAGCACGCCAAGCCAGAGGAGATGAAACCCACCATCAGCATCATAACAGCAAACATGATTGTCTTCATTGTCTGCTACACGCCCATCCATATCAGCTTTGTTGTCAGCTACTACAGCGAACCACCAGTGGACTGGATTTCAAGAAACACCATAATACCTGAGCATACCTATTTACTTTTTTCTGAATGGATGGCTTCTACTAAGTGTTGCTTTTATTCTGTCAGCTACTATTTTTTGTTGAAAAGGTTTTATACAAGGGCTACGAATGGAAATTAGCAACTGGCTATACTTTGACTTGCTAACATCCTCATAGTGTTCGTCAATATGCACAGCCCCTCGCGAATAATCATTAAATTATTGTTTGTTGATCTTTTTGATATCTGGGACAATAGAAAATATGCATTTGAGAAAAAATTTTAAAAAATAATTTAAAAAAACGCTTTTTGACAGCATTTTTTCTTTCAGGACTGGATGGAGAGCTTTGGTTTTAAAGGGTGTTATGTTGAAAAATATTTCAGACATTTTAATATCAAACACACATACATTTTCTCTGAGTTTGCTGGGTTTAGCTCTGTATTTACACTTTAGCCGTTTTCACAGTGCATCTATGCAAAAGGGCTGCAGTGAGATGTGATGTTTTTGTCAATTTGCACTGTGAATTGACTTGCAGGACATTAGGGGAATATAACTAACATAGACACACATAAAAGGTGCGTTCACACCAGTGCATGTAAGCGGAGCAGAGCATGAGTGAGCGGGGAGCGTGAGCAGAAGGAATATGGCTGGAGTTTGGAGCGTTTTTTTCTAAAAGCTGGAGCGGCACCTTATCTTTCGCTCCATCCCGCTTCAATTTCACTCTGGTACCGCTCACACCAAGCGTCTGAAGCATGTCTCACACAGAGTGCATCTGCGTGTTATTACCCGTTCAGCCACAGACACTGTATTCTGTCAGAAGTTGGATGCTGACAACTTGGATCAGCACCGTGAACAGCGCAAAAGCTCTCAGACCTCAGTGCAGGTCATCTGTAATCATTTTTTTAATCCAGTGAACGCAATTCACTTCTGTATTTTTTTAGAGTGAGAGGTGAGTGATTTTTGTGGAGCGGGTAGAAATTTGACTGAGCGTCGGAGCAGTAATGAGCAGAGCGGCGGAGCAGGTGCCAGGAACGGCTCTCTGAATGAGGAGCGGAAAATCTCACCGCTCCACTCCGCTCACATGCTCACATGCTCTGGTTCACACTGAACGCGACTTGGGTGACCGCTTTCCAGGTGAAGTCAATGTACAGCCACGATGGGGTGGGGTTAACCCTCCCGTGATGCAACAGATGTGATCAGGCGACTTTGTTGCACTACCAGGTTGTGTCACTCAGTTGCCAAAGTTAAAAAATGTGAACTTCTCTGGTGACATCGTGCTTGGCTGTGCCGCGACAACCAATAAGCTTTGTGTGAGTGTGACAACACCCGTGACAGCTTGTTTTTATTCCGGTTTACAGAGTGACAATCCATGTCCATGTGGGAACATTAGTGAGTACATTACTTCTGCCTAGGCGGGACCGCAGAGAACTCAAGGTGCAGCTGACAGATGATGCTGCTGCAGGGCCATCAGCTGCAGAGTTTTGTGGTTGGTAGGTGAGTGAAAAGGATACAGTTGGAATGATGTCAGCTAATACGTCTGATTTTATGATATGATATGATCGTGGTGAAACTCAAGTGGGTGTGACGTCACTGAGTGATGTCGACAGTTACCAAAATGACCTATTTATGGACAGACGACGTGACTTGGGTGGGCGATGTGATTTCAGTCGCCAAGTCACGTTTGGTGTGAATCCACATTCAGGGAGACATCCATGCACTCAGCACTACAATCCCCCGCTGGGTCAACATGCTTCCCTCTCCCCAGTAGTACACATCTGCAGGGGTGCACAGGGTACAAAGATATTGCGCTCAAGTAAAGTACAGTTACTTGGATCTAATTTTAAACAAGTAAAAGTATAAGTAGCGCTCTATGAGTTCACTCAAAAATAAATAGTACTTCATTAAAAATGTACTTCTCTGTGGCGTGCACTCAAGGACAACAGCTGGAATGTGCTGAGTTTACATTTATTGGTATTAGAATGAAAGTAAAGTATAAAATTTGACTCAACTAATATAATATAAGGCGCTTACATTGCAATTTTTTACTTTTGGGAATTGATATTAAAGTTGTCCAAAAAAAAAAAAAAGCATTTAGTAATCTCAGACAAGGCTGCCCACAAAAATAGCTGGGCCCATGAAAGGCCCCGTAAATGGGCCCATAATGCAATCTGACGGTATCAATGTACAATTGCAGGACCTGAAGGATTATTGCGAGTTTCCTTAACCTGGCTCCAATCAATTGTTGCTCTTTAAAATAAGATATTGAGAGTAAGAAATATGATAATACTATCCTTAAAGATAACTGTAATAAGTCCACCAACAATGTTTATTTTACAAAATTTTAGGCTTGTTTGTAAAAATGTATTAAGAGGTGGTCTCCACTATGAAACATGGGGCAATAAAAAAAAAGCATTTAATGGTTTATACAAGTCATGGCGAGTTTTACATAAAAATTTGAAGGCTAAAAACAATAGTTATATAAACAATGTAGGATAGACCTTATCATTGCTTGTCCTTTAGGGCCCCTTCGAGACTCCGGGTCCCAGAAATCATTCCCCTTTATCTCCCCAAATAGGTGGCCTTGATTTAAAGTTCTACTTTTACATAAACACACCAATTGTTATTTATAAACCGTCATTTCTAAAATATGGTCAACTCTGTTGGGAGATCCTGTTTCTGATCCATGCAATATTTAGTCCAGGATCAGTATCTCTTTAGTTTCAGGCATTGAGTTCACTATCAATTACACTAAGCTTGGTATTAGTGTCATAGTTCAATCTTTCCTGTCCTGGCAACACAAGTTGATGGAAAACTGTTTATTTGTTTAGCTTTTTATTTTTTTATTCAGTACTCAGATACAAATGTAATTAATTATAATGCATCCCAAAAAATCTACTCAGGTTTAAGTAAAAGTACAGTTCTAAATATCTACAAAAGACTTGAGCTCATAAGACAACTGTAATTTTAAATTTGACTGGATTTTTTTTGTCAGTTATTAACATTAAAATAATATAATTTATAAAATTGTTTATCAATGGTTATTAAAATTAAGTGGGAAGATTGCAAAATGAAAACGCATTTGTTAATGCTCGACGTTTTTATTCATTTGCTCTAAATATATACAAGTTTAGATACCAGCCTTTATTTTTTTAGAAGAAGTTTTATTTAATGTATCCCAAATTTATTCGAATTAATTATAGGATCAACACTTTTGTATTTGTAAATTAGAAACATATATGCGCTTATTAGAAACTTGCTGACCATTTATATATTTATCATAATTTTTTCAACAGCCCATATCATGCTTTTTTTGTTGTTTTATTCGTCCTTTAGTGGGTTTTCATGTTTCCTCTGCATGAAAGCGCACTCCTCTGAACAAGACAAAAGGTCTCAGCAGCAGGACTTCACCTGTTGCTGCCTTCACCAGCTCGTTCCCCAGGCCCCCTTAATAAACTGATGTCTCACTATTGTTTAGCTTTCAGTTCAAGCCACTGGCTCGTGGTAGCAAGACCTGTGCAGAGCTAACACAGTAGGTAGAATGCAGGAGTGTTTTGACTTTTTGCCAGATGAATAATAGGTTTGCAAGTTACTTAGATAAATAATAGTAAATATTTGATAAAGTATAACCAAGTCCATATATTCTCATTGAAGCTTTGTTTGATTTTGTAAAACAAGGTAAATTCTGGGGGTGACAATGTCCTTTTGCTGGAAATGCATAAAAGATTAATCAATAGTTAGTTTGGGAAGTGGAAGGAAACATTGATATTTTTACTTCTTAGATAAACCATACACTGAAGGGATGGCTCTTACAGCTCTATCCTGAGAAACATTCACCATCTTAACAGTCATCAAGACCCAATTCTCAAAAAGCTCAACCACTTTAATTTGTTTAGTGAAATAACATTGCAGTTTGGACCGAAGATTGAAAAAAAAACAACATTTTTTGTGCAATGAGACCAGAGGAAAATGTTGTAAACATTAAATAATAATAAGAGCCCTGGGAGAACACACATCCATATATCTTACTATTTTTCCCATCATGACATTTATATGTTGGTTGTTTTGTAGATCTCAAGTCAAAAGTTCATCATAGGAAACCCCTGATTTCTATGCTAAGATGACAGGATATGTCAAGATCCTGAGAGAACAGCTAATATGTATTTGATACAGCACAACAGAGTAAAATAAATTTAAATTTATACGCTGCCCATTGAAAACAGCTATGAGACCCACTTTTGGGCCTCAACCCACAGGTTGAGAACCACTGCACTAGTAGACTGCATTGGGAGCTTGATCCTTTACAGATTGCTCTTATATCATGGAGAATAAATGACGCAGGATACCTCAGGATGAATTTATTATTTAGAAAAAAGTGAAAACCAGAGCTGGACTGCTCAGGAATGTTGAGTTTTAATTAACCAAAAGGCTGACTCATCATTTTTTAAATCATTGTGTTCACTTAAACTGTTTGAATTACAATAAACACAGAAAGTGATTCACAACCCCTGTCCCGTGCGCTGTGCGTCTTTACGCACACCGGCACACAGATGAGCCCTTCGCGCTAATATTTTCATGCTCTCCCGCCTGTAGAGTGAGTGTTTTTGTCAAGGCTACCTTCAGGCGTGCACATGTATGCAGATCACTGATAATCTTTGATATACCTCCATGTCCCCTCCATACCCCCTCGTTCATACCACCAACGCTACACTCCCCACGATGATGTTGCACTCTGATTTGTTGTGCATCTCGGTGCTTATGAGAGAGCCACGCAAGTTGTGCATGCGAAAATGGTCTGTCGTCCGCGGCACTACTGCCAGCTTGAATTGAATAATTAATTTATTTGACTGAGGCGGAGCTCAGCTCAGCTCAGAGGTGGCGGAGCTGGGCTCCGGTGGGCTCCGGCCCACTTTAACCCTGGTAAGAACGATTGTATAATATTTCACAAGTGGGCTTACCACATCTGTTTAAAGTGAACGAGTTTACATTCTAATTAGATGAAAACTTTCAAGGGCAAAAATTCATAAAATTTAAGTATTAATGATTCCAAGTTTGTCATGAAGTTCATCACTTTATTTTAAATTTAGCATAGAATTGATAGGTTACATACATTTTGAAATACAGTCATATTACTTTTCATTATGGCTTTTTGATTAAGTAATGTTATAGAGATGATTTTGATTTAAAGTAATGACTTTAGTGTAAGAATACTTCATTAAATAAGACTGGAGTGAAATGTTTAAAGTTTCCATTGACTCACACTTTATTATAATGGGCAGAAAGACGCAAATGTGACCAAAACTTATGAACATGTTTTTAATAAGACTGTGATTAAATGTTAAACAGCTGAAAAACCAGCACTCATCTCTGTTCACTTTAAAAGAGATATACATTCATTTATGTTCTGATTAATTCAATAAACACTTTAAGTATGTGTCACAAGTTTTGCACAGTCAGTTAACAAAGTAGTGTGTAATTACTGATGTCCCATCCATGCAAAGTCAGCAGGTCTGAAAACAAACAAAAATACAACATAGCACACAAACTGTCATCACAATTATCATAATGAAACCTTCTGCAAAATAAGTCACTTATTTTAATTCTGGTGACACTCAGATTTAATAACTATTTCAGTCATCTGATATTCTATAGAATCTGTGGCAATTTGGGAAACTAACTAAAACTGTGATTAAATAATATGCAACAAAATCTCAAACTCACTTTCAAATGTGACTTTTGTTTAAACACCTTTTGGAGTCGCCTACTTCTGTTTGTCATATTCTTGGAACATTTATGAATGATTATTGGTTTTATTTTTAGAAAACCAACATGTTTTTTCATCTTGCTATAAATCATGTTGTAAACCAGGTTTATAAGGTGGTTTTTGAATAGTTTTTCACATCAGTACTACACTGACTGGCCACTTTATTAGGTACTCCTGGACCCCCTTTTGCCTTCAGAACTGCCTTAATTCTTCATGGCATAGATTCAACACGGTGCTGACACGTTCCTCAGAGGTTTGGGTCCTCTTTGACATGACAGCATTACACAGTTGCTGCACATTAGTTGGCTGCACATGCATCTCACTCTAGTGGACTGAGATCTGGTGGCTGTGGAGGTCACTGGAGTTCAGTGAACTGTCATGTTGTAGAAACCAGTTTGAGGTGATTTGAGCTTTATGACATGGGGCATTGTCCTGCTGGTCATAGTCAGCAGCAATACTCAGGTTTATCCAGCACTGATGAAAAGAGGCACCTGGACTGAGACCCATGACCCTGATGACTGAGAGCCCACACAGGCTGTGGGGTTCAGACAATGGTCAGTTGGTATTTGCCTTATTTGATGCTCCTCAGGTCCGACCACCATCTCAGGTAAAAACACAGATGTGTGCAGAGTATAGAAACAGATGAAAACTCTGTGGACTGCAGAAAACAAAGCAGAGTCAAACAGTTTCTCTGCCTCTGTCTTCTTAAAGATGCTGCCAAAGCTACAGCCCTGACATTTGACTCGACTTAGCCACTCATTAGGCTGATTACTGTCAAAGAAATATCATTTAGGATGGTGTTATAATGCAGACTTTGATAAAATTCAGAAAAGAACTGCTTTAAAATGAGTTTGGCCTGTGTCGGGGCTGGGAAATATAGAGAATTTTAAAGACAGTTTAGATGTATTTTCAGTCAACTTACCTGGTAAGATAATATTGTGTCAATATAGTTTAAATGAGAGTTGTTTTACAAACAGACAGCAGGCTCAATGCTCAGTGAAAAGATGGTTCACTGTTAGATCTGATTGCTGTAATATGCTCAGTGACCACACAATGATGTGCTCCAAATGTTTGTCTAAAGAGGACAGTTTTATTAAATCATCTTATTTATTTTCATGAGTATTTCTGTTTATTTTTTCAAGGTTTGGTTGTTTATTTGATGTCATGTTATGCTGCTCTAAGTGTCTGTGTGACCTTTGGCCCATGTTGATTTAACCTATGCTGACTCAGCCTAATGTTCCTGTTACATACATATTTACATCAGGCTTTGTAAAGTCATTAAAATGTATAATAGAGAAAACAGGGTAGATAAGGGAAGATTTGATGAAGGGTATACATCAAGACTCAAGATTTCTTTTGTTGTGATTTTATAATGTGTAGACTATAACAAAATAACAATGAGATGAGGTTCTCACCAGCAGCGCAGTGCAAAGTACACATATAATAAGTAAAAACTGTGGCTAAAAAAATTTAAAGTTAAGAAAAAATAAAACAAGATAGAATAAATAGATTAAAATTGGTGAAAGAATCCACTTAACTTGTATTTTTACTGCCCCAACTCTGTTTCATAGAAAGAGTGTAAATGGACAGGGGATTGTTTCTCAAAGTTTTTCTCTTTAAAGCTTTTGTGGGGAAACCCCCTCTAAGTGACTCCTTCGCTGTGCTCTTGGTGGTTTTTGCTCCTCTGCCTCTCTGCCTCTGTGAGAGGGGGCGTGGTTCCCTGCACTCACCCTCTGCGGCTCCACCACACCTGATCCTCATCCTGGGCAATCACCTGCACCCTTCATCTTGGAGACAGAGACCGTTTTCGAATTTGCTTACTATACTAGCAATGCGTACTGATTCGCCCAAAATGTAGCATACAGTATGCAAACAAATGCGAAAGATGCAGTATGCAAAAAATACCTGGATGACGTACTGATTTGGGAAAATTTCACAGTATGCATCGGACCAGTCTGCTTCGCCGACTGTTACCCACAATGCAAAGCGCCTGGTCACTCCGGAGAGCAGAGCAGCAACAACCAGAGCAGCAGAGGAATATAAACGTAAGAGCCATGACTGCCTACTACATTCATGTGCAGTATGTAGTAGGCGAATTCGAAAAACAGCCACAAACTCTTCACCAGCGCCAGATGATTCCCACAGCTCGTGTGGTTTGTTGACTTTATAGTGGTGTCTCTTGAGACTTCTAGTGTTTTTTGGTGATCTTTGTGCTTTGAGAACTTTGTGCTCTTTTTCTGACCGTGTGTTTCTGCTTTTTCTCCACAGTGCCTTCACGAGCCCCACCACCTCCTTGCCAACCATCTCACCTCACTCCCCAACACGGATTCCCCTCCCCTCTGTCCCCTGGAAAAATAAAGAATTACTTGTTGGACTTTGTACTCTGCCTCCGCCTCAACTTTTGGGTCCAATATTAAAATCTACTGGGACGTGTTCCCTAACAGCTGTTGCCTTTTCTTGAGCTTACTTTACAGTTTTACTGTGTTTGTATGTTAAAGTAAGTTGTCTCAATGAGGCTGTCCTCTCTGTGGGGACAACATGAATAGATGAATATAAAACCCTCAATTCAAACCCACGAATTATTCATTTAATGTCAATAAATCCTCACAACCCACCATGAAGGACTCGAACCTGAGTTGCTGCCAGAGATCAAATGCATCACAACCTGGAAGTAGAAACCCAAATACAGGAAGATTTCATATAATCTCTAATGACTGGAATATTTGTGTCAGAAAGACTCTTGTATGTGTTTTAATTGAAAAGGCACTGCAGTATAATTCACTTATTTGTAAATGTTCTGATTTGTGCATTAAAACAAAGCAATGATTGGCCTTCATTCTCTTTATAGCTGTTTCAACCACTGGATGGACTTCATGATGTGGATTCTGGTCTTCTAAACTCTTGTAAAAGATAAATCTAATTCTTTTGTCACTCAAAGGTGATTATATGATGTCTTCTTAAAAATGTGAAGTTATAGTCAAAGTAATGTGTCCCTGTTGGAGACCAAAGTCTCTTCTCTGCTGTAAATTATGACAGATGTGTGTTGATGACCACTTAAAGTCCCTCTGCTGAGTTTGCTGATGTCATGTCGTGTTTCTGGACTTCATATCCTGATGTTTGGTTTGTTTCTGTCTTCAGAGCCCTGATTCAACTCCATTTTCAACCCCAAAAGATGAGGACCAGAACCCCCCCCCCGTGATCCAGGCCCACACCAGCAGCCCCCCTTGCGGGCACACAGGTGAGTCCACATCGGTCCAGACGGAGCCCCTTGAGCCGGGCTTTGCAGGAGGTGACATGGAAGTCATGGAGGTCCAGGCCCCCTCATGCAGCTGCTCCACTGGATCCCAGTGCGGTAACATCAACCACACCCCTCCAGGCTCTCCCCTGAGCTCCTCCTCTAGCTCTTCACCTACAAGTTCTCCTCCTCCTCTGCTGTCTCCTCCATCTCCTTTTCTGAGCCAGACCTCTCCTCCAGTTTTTCAGACTCCTCCATGTTCCCCTGAGTCTTTTCCACTCTTCCATATCTCCCTCTCTGACTCTTCTCCTCCTCCTCTGACTCTTCCAACCCCTTCTTGGCACCAGTCCTCCCCACCTCCATCTCCTCTTCCTCCTCAGACTCCTCCCCCCAACTCTGGACCTTTTCTCCTTACCTTCTTCTCCCCCAGTCCTTCTTCCCCTCCTTTGATGAGTCCATCCCCTACTTTGGACCAGCTGTCCCCTCCTCAATCTCCTCCAGTCCAATAGAGTTGTGCATCTTCAGAAGTCTTATGATTAAATTCCATTAAGATTATTAAGTTAACAATTAAAATAGTGAAATGATTGAAATGTCATCACATCTCAAAACAATTCAGTCAGCATGACGGTAAGTTGAAATGACAAAACTGTGGAGCTGCTGCATAAATCAACACACATGCTGCTTCCCAAGGTCAGGACCAACAGACTGAGAAACTCTTTTGTCCCTCAGGCCATCAGACTGTACAGCTCCTCACTGGGAGGAGGAGTAACAGGAAGACTGAAGACGGGAAGGAGCAGTAGCCAGCCTGTGGACATATTTTTATTTTTTTTATTTTTATTTATTTAGTATAAGTTATATTTTTTTAATATCTATCTTTTTTATTTATTTTTCTGTCTACTTTTGAAAATGCTATTGGAATCTTAATTTCCCTGAGGGAGTTTCCCAAAGGATTAATAAAGTTCAATCTAATCAAATCTAATCTAATGTAATCTAATCTAATCTAATCTAACATCAACAGCTAATGAATCAACAATCACAGTATCATAATTTTGCTATCAATGGATTTTTATTTGCAATCGGAGTACTGATGAGCAGCAGAGCAGTGTAACACTGAGAGCAGGAAACTTTCTCCTCAGACACGTCACACATCTGGTGAAATCAGATTGTTCAGTCTTCTCATGTGCTGCAGGCAGAAGCAGATCCTGATATGAACAGCTTTAAATAACAATTAGGAAAGAGATTGTGAATCATGAATCAGTTTGAACTGACCAGAGTCTGAATTGAATAGAATTGTAACCTATTAGTAATTTCACTCCCTTTATCCAGAATTCTCACTCTCTCCAATCCTTGAAACCACAACGATAAAATTAAATCAGTTTTAGGCCTGTCAGGCTGAATGACAAAAGAATATTGATCTATACATTCATGAAATAATTCTATCACCATTTAATTAGATACATGATGGTTTTGTTGTCTGTTCACATGATTATAAAAAGGAAGTGTAATACACGTGTACAAAATGGCCGTGCAGCATAGTTGCTATGGATACAGTGAAGGTGCATCATTTTAATCCATGTGGTTACCATGGTGACATCTAAGGTGCATCATTTCAATTTGATCCTCATTTGAAGCCAAACACGATCAGAGACAGTCAGAAAGAGTTTTTCTCCTGCTGAAATCTGTGAATTCTTCAATCAATCAAACCCCAGCTACAAATTTTCACCAGACAAGGAAAGAATAAAGATCTCCTGATAACAGTGAAGCAAAACATCAAACTTCTGAGATGGAAAATGTAAGATATTCACTTTTGATGGTCAGAGGTGGCTAAGCTAACTAATGCTAATGATTGAGAATGAGGCAACAAATGCTGATCACTTTTTTGTCTGAAGATGGTTGAGTCTGAGTTTTTAAAACTGCTTGAAACATATTAAAATAATTAAAAATTAAAATTTTAATCAACAGTCTAGAATGTACATGAAAAAGTCAAACTCGAGCTGCAGTTTCTCTGCAGCCCATCTCAGTCTATTTAAAAGTTATGTTTTTAGTATTTTCATCACAAAATAAAGTGAAAAAACATGAGAGGTGCTTAGTTAAAATAAAAATAGTATGTTTGGGTGTGCAAAGTAAACTTTAAAAGGGACATGAAACACTGACCCAAGTTATTATTTTTAAGAAGGCCTCTCAACATAACAAATCACTTTATCCATGACTCTCAAAATCTAATAGAATTGTAGAAAACTGTGACAAAAGTTTCACTTTAGCAGCACTGCCGGGAGCTGTAAAGCCACACCATCTCGCGTGACGTCATCGGTTGTGTAGACTGCGTACTGACAATTGATTCACTAGCTTAAAAACCTTTAATAGTGTTGTTGAAATGGCAAATCAAGACCCAAAAACAAGCCAACTCACCAGAGGAGGCGTATTTTGTTTTACACCAGGCTACTCAAACCAATATTATAACCAGTGGTTAAAGTGGGATTTGATAGGTGGGGAAGCCCTAAAATACGGTGTTGTGGCACAGTAGGAAAAAATCACGTAAATTATTGCAAAAAACTGTATCGGCCTTATTCTCAACAGAAAAATACAGGCCGCATTAACAGGCAAAACACACACAGAGCAATCTAACATGGCTAACTAACACAGAGAAACTCAGCAAACTAACAGCCTAACACCGAGGACAAAGACTTAACCCTTTAACGTCTGTTGTATCATATTTGATACATACTTTTATGATACCTCTATCTATTCAACATGACCAACAAATTATTAAAAAAACATCTGAATACAATCAGATAAAAGATTAACATTTCCTCAAATGGATTATCAGTTGCCAAAAACGCCTAATGTATCAAATGAGATACAAAAAATATACATGTAAAATTTTATGGAAATTTAGGTTTTTTAGGATTTCAGTAGAAAGCGAAATAAACATTTCAGCTCCAAGAAATTATAATTTTCTGGCTATAATTTGTGTTTTCAGGCATTAGGGTTAAGTTAAAACCACACATATAGACACACAGGTGAGTGAAACAAGACAGGAGAAACACATAAGGAGCTCAACTAAGGCAGGGGAATCATGGAAAGAAAAACTAACTACAGGCTACACAAGGAGAAAATATCAGGCATGAAAACAGGTCAGGGTTGAAAAAGCTGAGGAGGCTATGACCCCTCTGGGTGGGTCCAGGGCATGCTCCCCCCCATGAGAAAATGTTGAATATTTCATAAAAGCATCAATGTGATGCATTTTGAAAAATGAAGCAGAATTACAGGGCAGTATCAATCAATCAGTCAATCAATCAATCAATCAATCAATCTTTATTTGTATAGCGCCAATTCATAACAAGTGTTATCTCAAGACACTTTACAATAGAGCATAAAGCTCTTCATATTATGGATACACATATATACATATATACATATATAAAATACACATCTACATTTATATACAAATATATACATCCAACACCCAACATGAATCCATATAGCCAATCATGAATCCCTCCATCATGGCGGCAAGAAAAAACCTTCTGTTAAGCAGCAGGAAATCTTGAATGTGGACCCCAGTCTCATGATGAACAGCAAATCCACACGATGCTGTGTTGGGTGTGTGGGCAAAGGGAGGGAGGTAAGTGGAGACAAGTGGACTAAAGTAAGAACTAAAGCTAGTGACAGATCAATGGACCAATCATAGACCTGTCGTCGTCAAATTTGTTTCTGCTGCAAACAAATTTATTAGAGGAGGGTCCTCATGTCTGTGTGGTTGTGGTGATAATTTTATAGAAGTATAATCAATAAAAGTCTTACTGAAAATAAGAATTTATGGTAGTGACAAACTCATGGGTGCCCAGACCACAAGTGCATCCCTACCATATTTGTCTCTGTTAAGTATAAATGTATTAATGGTAGATCTCTTGAGATGTGACACCTCATTTTCAAGAGGGATCTCATGCCCATGTGGAGCTAGAGATAGTTACTATAGATGTATCAACCATGGATAGAAAGATCATGTTAATATCTACATTAACAGCTATAATGATTATGAACTGGAATGAGATGGCCAAATATGTGTTGTGTCTGTAATTGTAGTTATTGAGGCTTCGTGACTCCACAGCAGCAGGCAGTCTCCACCAAGGATCCCAGGCCACCTAAAAGACAAGAGCCAGAGACGAGTACAGGAGCAAACAGAAAGGGGCAGAGGCAGATATGGAGAGAGAGTGTGAGAGAGAGAGGGATAGAGCCCAGTGTGCCAGATCCCCCCGGCAGTCTAAGCCTATTGCATCTTACCTATGTGTCTAAACTGTGGACTATGAGCTGGTCCCTAACTGAAAGCTTTATCAAAGAGGAATGTTTTAAGTCTAACCTTAAAGGTAGAGAGGGTGTCTGCCTCCTGAACCGTGGTCGGTAAATGGTTCCAGAGAAGAGGAGCCTGATAACTGAAAGCTCTGCCTCCCATACTACTTCTAGAGACTGATGGAGCCACGAGCAGGCCAGCATTTTGGGAGCGTAATGTTCTAGAGGGGTTGTACGGCACTACAAGCTCTTTGAGATAAATTGGTGCCTGTCAACTGAGAGCTTTGTAGGTGAGAAGAAGAATCTTGAATTCTATTCTATATTTTATTGAAGCCAATGCAGAGAAGCTAATACAGGAGTAATGTGGTCTCTTCTCCTAGTTCTAGTCAGTACACATGCTGCAGCATTTTGGACCAGCTGAAGCGTCTTTAGCGACTTACTGGGACAGCCTGAAAGAAGAGAATTACAATAGTCCAGTCTATAGGTAACAAAAGCATGGACTAGCTTTTCAGCATCGTTCTGGGACAGGATAGGCCTGATTTTTGCGATGTTACGAAGATGAAAAAAGGCTGTTCTTGAAATTTGCTTTATGTGACAGTTAAAGGATAAATCCTGATCAAATAGAACCCCAAGATTTCTAACAGTTGTGCTTGGCGTCAGGCTAATGCCATCTAGGGCAGTTAAATCATTAGAAAAGGTTTCTCTAAGGTGCCGAGGGCCCAGCACAATGATCTCTGTCTTGTCTGAGTTAAGAAGAAGAAAATTTTAGGCCATCCAGGCCCTAATGTCCTTTAGACATGCGTCTAGTTTAGATAACCGATTTGTCTCACCTGGCTTCATTGATACATACAGCTGAGTATTATCAGCGTAACAATGAAAATTAACAGAGTATTTCCTCATGATATCACCGAGGGGAAGCATATATATGGAGAAGAGAATTGGACCTAGCACAGAGCCTTGAGGAACTCCGTAACATACTTTAGTGTACACAGAGGACTTGTTCACCTGTACAAACTGGTATCTATCAGATAAGTAGGACTTAAACCAATTTAGGGCAGTCCCTGTAATCCCGAGTAATGCCTCTAATCTCTGTATAAGAACATCATGATCAGTGGTGTCAAAAGCTGCACTAAGATCTAACAAAACAAGTACTGAGAGAAGTCCCTCATCTGAAGCTGAGAGTAGATTGTTAGTTACTTTAACTAGAGCAGTCTCTGTGCTGTGATGAGCTCTAAATCCTGACTGAAAGTCCTCAAACAGGCTGTTGTCTTGAAGGAAGTCACATAGCTGAGTAGCCACTACTTTCTCCAGGATCTTTGAAGTAAATGGACGGTTTGATATAGGCCTGTAGTTAGCTAATGTTCCCGAATCGAGGTTAGGTTTTTTAAGGAGAGGTTTGATTACAGCTACTTTGAAAGACTGTGGCATGTAGCCTGTTGATAGAAATATATTTATTGTCTCCAGTAGGGATGGACAAATTAGGGGAAAGACCTCCTTGAACAGTTTAGTTGGGATCGGTCAAAAGGGAAGGTTGGTGGTTTGGAGGAGGAGACAAGAAGGCTAATTGTAGAAAAACAATCTAACTCAAGTCTGACTACAATTAATGGTACAGTAGATTCGGATGAAAGCAGGGAGTTGCTAATTTTATCTCTAACTTTAGGAATTTTATCATTAAAAAAGCTCATAAAGTCCTCACAGCTGAGAGCTAGAGGAATCACAGGCTCAATAGAGCTCTGACTCTGTGTCAGCCTGGCTACAGTGCTGAAAAGGTACCTAGGGTTGTTTTTATTTTCTTCAATTAGTGAGGAGTAGTAGGCAGCTCGAGCATGTCGTAAGGTTGTCATGTAGTTATTATGACTTTCCCACCAAAGTATACGTGACTCCTCCCTTTTATTGGAGCGCCATATTCTCTCTAATTTACGGGATGCTTGTTTAAGTGCACGAGTTTTCGGAAGTAAACCAAGGAGCCGTCCTCTGACGTTTAATAGTTTTTTGTCTCAGTGGGGCAATTGAGTCCAAAGTGGATCTTAGTAGACTGGCAGAGTCATCAACAAGCTGATCCAGCTGAGAGGGGCTATAGCTAATATCACAGTTATCAGTTGGCCAATTTATGGAGTTTAAGGCAGCAGGAATGGCTTCTTTAAATTTAGCCACGGCACCATTGGACAGATTTCTACTCTAATATTTATCCAATGTAGAAGTGTCTGACAACGACTTTGAGTATAATGGATGTCCGTATCGTTTTGAGCCAGAATATACTGACGAGGAGCTATTTGAAAGGAGGATGCAGAGGGAAAGAGTCGAACAGCTGGCCAGAGAACAAGCAACCACTGCCGTCCACGAATGGGGGCTAGTAAGCAGCAGATAATGTTTAATTTAGGGGCTTCGATTTCTGGCCCCGTCCGCTGCTATGGCATGAGAAAAAACGCCGTCGGATGGATCTAAATTGCTCGAAAACGGCTCTGAGCTCCGTCAAAATTGTCTGGGTGAGTCTACGAGCGTATTTAATCCTAAAAATAAGGTCCAGGTGTCAAAAAACCAAACTTAACATTTAAGCATACTTTTCATGGTCATCAGACCAGGGGACAAATGCAATGACTTAAACTATGTAATACAGGCTTTGGAAAATGTTTTATTAAAACGGTTTAATAAGAAAATATGACATATGTTTCAGTAAGTTGAGGGCCCCATAGCAGCTTTGGGCCCCTAAAACTGTCCTCACTTCTCTCCCCTTATGGCCCCTGTCTGTGGTTCAGCTAATGTGACAATTCAGTTCAATCTGAAGAACTTTATAGACATGAATGTTAAAGGGCATCACTGCCAAAGCATTTCTGAACATTCAGAAAAAGGAAATGATTAACAATATATTTCAGTAGTTTAAAGACAGTGAAGGTTAAATAATGTGGCTGAGTTAATATGAATGTTGTCACTGTTGATTTAATATGAATGTTGTTACTGTTTGCCAAATATTTTCTTTTCTTTTAACTTTAAAACAGATTTATATTCAAATAAGAGAAATGAGAGGAAAACCACCCTTTGCTAAAGACAGTGCAGATGACAAAGTAAAACCATTTTAATTAAGCTTATTTAAATCAAAAATGTCATGAAACTAAATGATTCAGAAAAGCCTTTTCCTCATTGACCTCAGCTGTGTTTCTTTGAATTAATCTGATTCAGGTTTTGTGTTCTTAGATCCAGGGCAGTAGGAGATGGTGAAATTAAACCTGCTGAGGAAGAGAGACCACCTAGCCTGACGGGGATTTGGTCTCTTGGCCAAGTGTCAGTATGAGACATTTTTGTGATCAGTCCAGATTATAAAGGGTAACTCAGAACCCTCTAGGCAGTGTCTCCACTCTTGCAGAGCCCCCACCACCGCTAAAAGTTCCCCATTGCCCACGTCGTAGTTCTTCTCAGCTGGTGATAAACGACGAGAGAAAAAGGCACAGGGGTGAAGCTTTTGGGTCTTAGGGTCTCGTTGAGATAGGATGGCTCCGAGGCCTGAGCCCAAGGCGTCAACCTCCACGACGAACTGGAGAGCAGGATTAGGGCGGAGAAGGACAGGGGCTTGAGTAAACAGATTCTTGAGTCTGGTGAATGCTGTGTCTGCCTCCTGGGACCAAACAAAAGGGACATTCGTGGAGGTTAGCTGAGTGAGGGGGGACGCCACCTTACTATAATCTCTGATAAAGCGGCGGTAGAAGTTAGCAAAGCCCAGGAAATGCTGTAACTCCTTGCATGAGTTAGGGATGGGCCACTCCGCCACTGCCTGAATCTTTCCTGGGTCTGGACGAAGTTGACCAGCCTCCACTATGTAACTTAGGAAACTGACTGAAGGGGAGTGAAATTCACATTTCTCAGGTTTAACAAAGAGGTGATTCTCCAGCAGGCATTGGAGGACCAACCTCACGTGCTGTTCATGTTCTTGAGGGGACTGTGAGAAAATGAGAATGTCGTCTAGGTAAATGAACACAAATTTGTTCAGCATGTCCCTGAAAAGGTCATTCATGAGGGTCTGGAAAACAGCTGGGGCATTAGTTAACCCAAAAGGCATAACTAAGTATTCATAGTGGCCAAGAGGGGTATGGAAAGCTGTTTTCCATTCATCACCTTCTCTGATGTGGATGAGGTGGTAGGCGTTGCGAAAACCTAGCTTCGTGAAGATCCGGGCATGACAGAGGGGCTCGAAAGAGGGGTCGATGAGAGGAATGGGAGACTTGTCCTTGATTGTGATCTCGTTGAGTCCACGGAAGTCTATAAAGGGACGGAGAGAGGAATCCTTTTTACTGACGAAGAAGGGGGGAAGAAGATGGCCGAATTAAACCTGCTGCCAGAGTCTCTGAGATATGGCGAGACAGGTTATACAGGTGGCTGGTAGGGAGAGTGGCTCCAGGTAGGAGGTTTATGGCACAGTCATAGGGACGGTGAGGAGGGAGTGAGGGAGCTAGGTCCTTACTGAACACAGGAGCAAAATCATAATAGATCTGGGGAACCTGAGAGAGATCAGGAGGGGGAGAACTACCACTAGGGACCGTCAGCTCAGGGGATGCAGAACGTAAACACAAAGAGTAGCAATTTGTGCTCCAGCTAATAATGGAGGTTATGACCCAATCAATGTGAAGACTATGAAGTTTGAACCAGGGGAGACAGAGAATGAGGGGTGAGTATGGTGAAGGAATAACAAAAAAACCTGATTTTTCTCTATGATTACTGGAAATCAATAAAGATTTTGGGCTCTAATTTCGTAGACCAGGCGCAGGCGGGTCACACCTGCCCTGCGCCACGCCAAAGGGGTGTGTCCAGGGCATTTTGCAAGTTTTGTGCACGGCGCAGGTAGGCGCAGGCAGGCGCACCCACGCCTCTGTCCTTCCCACTGGCGCAAGTAGCAAAGAGGGAGTAGAGAAGGTGTGAATGGGTTTAACACAGCCGAGCGTGATCTTCACCAATCAAATAAACGCCTCTCCTCGCCTTTAAATGCACCGCGGGTGAGGCGCAGTGACAAGAAGGTCAGAGCCACTGTCACTTTTACAGCAACTGGGAGAGCGCAGGGGCCACCGGGCCGCGCATTGGAGGCCACGATGCGCATCACCGTGTGGACCTGGCAGGACAGACGTAATCTGTTCCTGTGTCAGAAATAGGAGTACAAAATTAAGTGATAATTACATTTAAACACAGCAGCAGGCTAATCTATTCATTATGCTTGTGATCCACCTGCATTCCTGGTCTGTCATCACCAAATAGCAGAATCTTTGGTGAAATACTCTCTCCTGATATCTCCTCCTCATCCTCCTTGCAATAATGTTAATAATAATGTTCTCCATCTTTTGAGATCACGTTAAGAATACAAATTAAAACAGAGAAATATGGTCAATCACAGGTAAATCCTTAAGACACCGAGTGACTTACATTTATTCAGAGAGCGTCTCTCTCTTTTTTCTTTTCTTTTGAATTTCATGAGATGAGAGAAGCCGGATACTCTGTACCGGATGATGTGGCTGTTTGTGGTTGGCTGAGAGATGTGAACTTGTTAGTTTGTGTCACTCTTCCAGCTGCCGTCAGGTTGAGTTTCCATTATGACAAACGTCTCTGATCTGACATCAGATGTGACGGGACAATTAATATAGATACAAATGAATATGCTGGTTCAGACGGTTACATTAAATAGTGGTTGCTGTGACTGTTTATTGCATTGAAATGTGCCTGACAGTCTGGATACCTGCCTGTGAGGTTTTGGTGACGTGTGCGCACTGTGCGCCTGTCAGCCAAATTACCACTGCACTGGGCGCACTTTGCCTGCGCCGAGAATAAACCAAGTTGGAGCTGGTGAGCTTTTAGTGCATCTTTTGCACAATGTTTTGGCACGAAAATGTCACTGCGGCAAGCTGAAGCTGTTGACACCTCTCCCTGGTGCGCCCCCACACCCATCTCGGTGCAGCCGGTCTACCAAATGTGCCAAATTGGCTGAACACGGTGATGCACCGGTCCAAATTACTACTGCGCCAGGAAATTAAAGTCCTTAGACATGGCTTTGTAATAAACTGATAGATTTCAATCACTTTGTTTCTCATTTCTTCTTGAATTTCTTTGGATCGTGGCATGATGTGTTTCTTTTCGAGATCTTGCAACCTACTTCACTTTGTCAAACGGTTTGTATTTAAGTGATTCTTATGCATTCTTAATTCAACGGGTCTGGCATTAATCAGGTCTGGGTATGGTCAGTGAAATTGAACTCAGCTCTCAAAAAAATGTGGTTAATCACAGTTAACTCATGATTTAACAGGGGGGGCAATTACTTTTTCACATAGGGTCATGTAGATTTGGAGAGTTTTTTTTAAATGAATTCATCATTTAAAAACTGCATTTTGTATTTACTCAGGTTATCTTTGTCTAAAATTAAAATTTGTGTGATGATCTGAAACTTTTAAGTGTGACAAATATGCAAAAAAGCAAGAATTCCGGAAGGGGGCAAATACTTTTTCACAGCACTGTATGTATGCATGTATGTGTGTGTATATATATGAATATATATATATATATATATATATATATATATATATATATATATATATATATATATATATATATATATATGTGTGTGTGTGTGTGTGTGTGTAAATATATAAATATATATGTATATATTGTTACAACCAGCCTAGGGGATACTGGAAGAAACATAAAGTTGACCACTCCTTTGTCACTTTCCAAGGCACACCAGCAAGAAATCACAAACAAACACGACTTTTGAAGTCCAAACAAAGATCTTTTCTTTAATAATTCTTTTTCTTCTATTTTTACAAACGAAATCAAAATTACCTCGGGGAAAGTTAGCTAGTGAAAAACAACAAACAGAACACTCTTGTAAATCAAAATCTTACCTAATCACTAATGAGAAAAAAGAAAGATACAAACCTAAAGTGTCTCCCTAACAGAAAAACAGGAGAAAACGGAAACCAAAAAGCTCTACTCTCCCCTATATTACCTTACTGACTAACTTAGGGTTCACAAAATATCACACAACACTCTGTTTAAACAATTGCTCTTCTCCGTCGTGGCGTTAGGTAGTGAGGAAGGAGGGTCGGCGTCTCTTCTTCAGCTGTCACTTTTAAATCCCAGCCATCAGCTCTCAGCCAATTGCCTGCGCCACTACCAGGTCTCCTCCACTCCGCGGTGGGTGCGTCTTTCTCCTGCCATCCAATCAGGACGCTCCGCCTGCAGTTAGGAAGAGCAGGAGCACAGAGGGAGGGAGGAGGAAAAGGAGGAAGGCGCTCCTCTACATAGGCCATATAACCACAAATAAATCAATAAATGACACACAGTCATAACACCCTCCCACCTAAGATCAACCATTTCTTCCCCTAAAAGAAATGTTTGATCAATTAAGATCCTATTCTGGACAAAGCGTCCGCTACAACATTATTTACACCCTTAATGTGACGGACCTCGATATTAAAGTCCTGCAACAACAAGGACCAGCGCATAAGGCGCTGATTGTTGTTGCGCATGCGTGACAAAAACACAAGCGGATTGTGATCCGTGAAGACGACCACTGGGTCGGAACTGGAACCAACATAAACTTCAAAGTGTTGCAAGGCCCACAGCAACGCAAGAGCCTCCTTCTCTATGGTGCTGTAGTTCACCTGGTGTCTGTTGAATTTTTTTGAGAAATAACAGACTGGATGGTCGATGCCACGGTCATCCTCCTGTAAGAGGACAGCGCCCGCACCAGTAGTGCTGGCATCCACCTCCATCTTAAAGGGACGCTCAAAATCAGGTGCGGTGAGCACAGGGGCGCTGCACATGAGGGCCTTTGCGGACTCAAATGATTCCTGACATACAGAAGTCCACACAAACTGGGCACTTGGATTTAGCAAACTAGTCAGAGGTGAAACAACACTTGCAAAATTCCTACAGAAGCCACGATAATAGCCACACATGCCCAGAAACCTGCGGAGCTGCCGCCTGGTTTTTGGCTCAGGAAAGTCCAGGATGGCCTGAACTTTGGCAGACAGAGGGCGCACTGCACCCTGGCCGACCTGCTTACCTAGGTAGGTGACTACAGCTGTCCCGAACTCACACTTGGCCAGATTAAGAGTCAGTGAAGCATCCATCAGACGGCTGAAGATCTCTCTCAGAGTCACCACATGCTCAGACCAAGAAGAAGAAAAACACACAATGTCATCAAGATAAGCCTCACAGTTTTTAACACCACTAAGGACAGTGTTCATCAACCTCTGAAACGTAGCAGGGGCATTTCTCAGACCAAAGGGCATCACGGTGTACTGGAGGAAATGGTCCGGTGTGACAAAGGCAGAGACTTCCGACGCACGTGGTGTTAAAGGAACCTGCCAGTACCCTTTGAGAAGATCAAGTTTGGTGACATATTTGGCTGAGCCCACCCTATCCACGCAGTCATCCATACGTGGAAGAGGAAACGAATCAGATTTTGTCACAGAATTAACCTTACGAAAATCCGTACAAAATCGAGGAGTTTTGTCAGATTTGGGGATAAGGAGGCATGGCGAACTCCACGGACTGGAGCTGGGCACAGCTAACCCATTTTCTAAAAGATACTCTACCTCCTTCTGCATAGCAGCACGCTTAGCAGGATTCACTCGGTAAGCATGTTGTTTAATGGGCTTGTGATCACCGACATCAACATCATGCTGCAGCACTGTGGTCTGTGTGGGCTTATCCTGAAAAAGGGCAGCATGAGAACAATTAAATCACTAATATCACTTCTGGCGGGCTCAGACAAATATGACAAGTGTTCATCAAGATTAGACAGAATTTTTGAATTTTCTAAGCGCGCACATGGGACAGCAACAGGTGATTCTCTCAACTCATCCTCCATGGGACTGTATGAGGAAGAAACCACAGACAACACAGGAGAGGCGCTCTGAGCAGCGCTCTCGGGCGGCACAACAGTTTGCGCGTATAATCAGTGTCACTAATTTTGCGCTCCACCTCATAAGGACCACTGAATTTGGCCTCGAGGCTAGAACCAACAACAGGTAACAAAATTAACACATGCTCACCTGTTGCAAAAGTGCGGTTGACAGTTTTCTTATCAAAATGTGTTTTCATTTTAGACTGTGCAGCGCAGAGAGAGGTACGGGCCAGATCACAAGCACTGTGTAACCTCTCCCTGAATGTGCTGACATAGTCCAGCACGTTGTGCACGGAACTGCGCTTGTCTGCCAGCCAGCTCTCCTGAAGCAGACGCAGGGGACCGCGGACAGTGTGTCCAAACACTAACTCAGCCGGACTGAAACCAAGTGACTCCTGAGTAGTTTCACGAATGGCAAACAATAAAAGTGGCAGACCCTCATCCCACTCTCTGTTAGACTCGACACAAAATTTACGAAGCATAGATTTTAAAGTCTGATGAAAACGCTCCAGCGCGCCCTGGCTCTCAGGGTGAAATGCGCTAGAGACCTGATGGCAGTCGATCTCTCACACCCACCCAATATATATGTATATATATATATATATATATATATATATATATATATATATATATATATATATATATGTACAGTTGCAAGAAAAAGTCTGTGAACCCTTTGGGATTACTTGGATCTCTGCATAAATTGCTCATAAAATATGTTCTGATCTTCATCTAAGTCACATCTCTAGACAAACACAGTCTGCTTAAACTACTACAGCACAAACAATAATATCTTTTCCATGTCTTTATTGAACACACCATGTAAACACTGATTGTGCAGGGTGGGAAAAGTATGTGAACTCCTAGGCTAAGAATTCCCAGGAGAGCGAATTGGAGTAACCAACCTGTAGTCCAATCAATGAATAAAATGGAGGTGTTGTTTAAAGCTTTCCTGCCCTATAAAAACACACACCAGTTTAGAGTTTTGCTATTCTCAAGAAGCACTCGCCTGAGTGACCATGCTTCACACACAAGAGCTCTGCAAAGCCTAAGATTCAAATTGTTGACCTCGAATACATTGGAAATGGTTACAGAAGTATCTCTAAAAGTCCAGAAGTAAGACAAACTGTCTAAATAATAGAGAAAGGGTAGCACGGTTTGCTTCTCTCCCTAGGAGGTGTTTGTCCCTTTAAGATAACTGTAAGAGCATAGTGCAGAAAGAAGTAAAGAAGAATCCTAGAGTGTCAGATTAAGACATATAGAAATCTCTGGCACATGCTAACATCTCTGTTGATGAATCTACAATATAAAACACTAAAAAGATGAGTTTATGGAGGAACCAAACTGCTGTCCAAAAATTCATTGTTGCACATTGAAGTTTGCAAAAGAGCACCTGAATGTTCCACAGCACTACTGGCAAAATATTCTTTGGACAGTTGAAAGCAAAATTGAGTTGTTTGAAGGAACACACAATGCTATGTGTGGAGACAAAGAGGCACAGCACACAAACATCAAAACCTCATCCAACTGTGAAGTATGGTGGAGGGGGCATCATGGTTTGGGGCTGCTTTGCTGCCTCAGGGCCTGGACAGATTGCTATTATTGACAGAAAAATGAATTCCCTAGTTTATCAAGACATTTTGCCGGAGAACCTAAGGACATCTAGTCCACAACACTGTAGTCAACAGAAGATGGGTGATGCAAAGGAAAAATAAAAAAAATAAAAAACAGAATGGCTTCAACAGAAGAAAATACGCCTTCTGGAGTGGCCCAGTCAGAGTCCTGACCTCAACCCGATTGAGATGCTGTGGCATGACCTCAAGAGAGGCCATTCACATCAGACATCCCAAGAAGTATTGTTGTACTGAATAGTTTTGTAAAGAGGAATGGTCCAAAATTCCTCGCTGAAAGATGTTCAGGTCTGATCTGCAACTACAGGAAACATTTGGTTGAGGTTATTGCTGCCAAAGGAGGGTCAACCAGTTATTAAATCCAAAGGTTCACATGCTTTTTCCACCCTGCACTGTGAATGTTTACATGTTGTGTTCAATAAAAACATGAAAACTTATAATTTTTTGTGCTTTATTAGTTTAAGCAGACTGTGTCTGTCCAGTGATGTGACTTAGATGAAGATCAAAACATATTTTATGACCAATTTAAGCAGAAATCCAAGTAATCCCAAAGGATTCACACACTTTTTCTTGCAACTGTATATGTGTGTGTGTATATATATATATATATATATATATATAAATATACATATATATATGTCTTGTTCTCTTTTGATCTTCTGTGTTACCAAAATGTGAAAGTGTGTTGTTTTTTTAAGGACAGCTTACTGATGTTAAATACCAACAGCTATTAAAGAAACCCCACGTGGCTGCTTCAGAACTGATGATAGGGACTGATAACTAACAATATTTTAACTGAACCAGATTATTTAATTATTTTGTTTTTTTAAATCATTATGACTGTTTTCTTAAATCTGGCCCCCACAGCCTACACCAAGAAAAAAAACTGTCCCTTGTTCAGATGCAGTTGGTGACCCCTGATCTAGACGGTTGATCAGCCTGTGAGCTCTTTAAGAAATGTTGCTGTCTGACCGTTAAAGATGGAGGATGTAATCTCTCATGTGGCTTCAGTTATAAGATGTTGACACGTAGTCATATATTTTTGGACCAATGACACAAAAATGAATTTGGTCCTGCAGCTTTAAGAGCTTTGTGTGTGAGAAGAACTTTTACTTCTAATGCAGAGGAGCTGGACCAGGAGCAACTTCTCTTAGTTGTAGTCAGTACACGTGCTGCAGCATTTTGAAGCAGCTGAAGAGTCTTTATGGACGTACGAAGACAGAATTACATAATACAATAATACCACAAAGAGGTCACAAAAGCCTGCATTAGTTTGTCACCTCAGTCTGGTTCAAAGAATTCAAGTGCATGTGTTTTTCTCCCTTTGAGAGACTCAACACATCATCACACATAAAGGTGTGAGGTGGAGGTGTGCATATACCAAACGTGTGAATAGTCTTTAAAAACATTTCGATCAGGAGCAAAGAGAGAACAGTCTGTGGGAACTGAGCTCAGACCCCTGCATTTCAGACCTCACTATTTCTAAACTCAGGGGTGCGGTTCTGGTGATCAGTGTTGGTTAAACAAAGAAAAAGATAAGATAAGATAAGATAAGATAAGATATTCCTTTATTAGTCCCACAGGGGGAAATTCCAAAATATACAGCAGCTGCAGGATACAAGTATAAGAAAGAAGCATTATACTGAAAAATAAGGTAATTACAAATCAAATACAGTAATGTAAAAAAAGAAATAATTTTTTTTTTAAAAAGTATAAAAAAGTATATACTATAAAGTCAGTGGCATATTTACAGTCCTTATGTCCATGTTTGTTGTTTAACAGATGGTTATGTACATGTTGATATTTTACAGGATGAGATTTGAGATATTATAATATAAATATGGTGAGTATGTACATTTTTGGTATTTTTGCAGTGAAACATTTTAGGTATCACATATAAATATGGTTTATTGCACACTGGAGAGGTTTTTGTTATAAAGTCTGACAGCTGCAGGAAGGAAGGACCTGCGATACCTCTCCGTCACACACTTGGATACTACACGGGTGCTACACGGGTGGAGCATCCTGTCACTCATGGAGCTCCTTAGTACAAAACAAGTGATTGTAGCGTTGTTGTCTGACACCAATTTAACAAATCAAAACATATTGAAGTGGTTACAACAATTTGACAGAGCTGTGCAGGTTCCCATATTCTCATCAAATGCTTCCCCTTTACTTCTCAGTAAATGAGAGACAGCAGACCTCAGACCAACACAGTCATCATCTCCTCAAATAGCAACATGAAAGTCAAGACCAAAGGAGCATCAACATCACAAAATATGACACTTTAAGACACACGCACAGTCTTCACACGTTTGACTCTCTTCATCAAAACACATCCATGTTTCATCTGCTCAGAGGGACTAGACCTTATATGGACCTTAAAGTGACACCAGATATGGGCATGGGCCACGTGTTTCAAGTCCCATTCAAGTCTAAAATCTTTGACGCAAAGTCCAAGTCTCAAGTCTCCAAGGGCAAGTCTAGGAATGGGAATCAAAAACTAAATCTTCAGAATGGATAACAACTCCCTCAAAGAATGGATATCATTAGTCTTTTTGTCATCAGTTCCCTTATCAGTTCCCTCTACTCTGTTCTGTGTACATGCAAATGAAAGACGTTCTGCTGTCATCAGAGGCAGTCAGCAGAAATAACAACAAAGAAGTTAGTTTAACAGAAAGTAACCACAGGGTCTTCTAGATTAATGTGCACTGTCCCTTATTTAAATAAATAAATGATAAATAAATAAGTAGTTTCTCATCACGGATGTGCAGCTGGCAAATGTGCAGCAACTGTGTGATGCTATCATGTCAAAATGTGGCCATGATTATAGTTATCTTTTAGTTTATAGTTATCAAAGTATTAGACTTCCAGCTCGTCTTAATCCTTCTGCTCACACCTCTGTGAAAATAATCCGGCTGTGATCCACATGAGTCTCCTGACATGAGAACAAACCACATTTTTAACAACTGCATTTTCAAAGTGAAAAAAGGAGAAATGTTCTCATTTTTGTTCATCAGGAGAAATTCTCAGAGAAAGAGACCGCACGCTGGCTGAAGACATTTGAGGAAGTGACACCACCTCTGAGAAAAGGGAGGAGATTCAGTCTGTCTTTATAAAGTCTCCTCAGACTCTGATAAAGTTTGAGAGCCAAGGACAGAGAGTCAGGATGGAGTTCAGGTGGATTCAGATTTCTTTCCTCCTCACAGCTCTGCCTCAGTTCACTGGTAAGAACATTTCTGTCACACTTTCTATTCAATCAGGAAACTGGAGAGAAGCTTCACTCATTTAAGAAAACTGAATGTGTTCATGTGTTACAGCCATGACCAGTGTAATGAGGATGACTTATTCTCACCAGACACTTTATTAGGTACACCCATTCAACTGATCATTAGCACAACTGGCTTATCAATCACATGACAGAAATTTAATGCATTTATGCATGTAGACACGGTCAAGACGACCTGCTGAAGTTCAAACTTCATAATTCCATAATAATTCAGTTGGTCAAGTGAACAACCTTTATGTTCTCTTATATAAAACATCTCTTTGTCAGTGTTCAGTTAAATATCAGGAAGTTATCTTGTTGAACAAACACTAACATTTGAACACGTGCACAAAAATAGACGAATAGAAGAATTTTTTGATGACCTCAGCATGAACATGAACAGGAGCAGTAACCACGTCCCTGTAAAAATGTCATTTATTTATCGTTCCTCACTCTCCTTGTTCTGTTCTGGTATATATTTTTTATTCTTTGTATAAAATTGTTGCTATTTATATCCGATGTTTGATATGTATTTTTTATTCCCCCCCCCCCCCCCGGAGCCACCACCTTATCGCGGTGGAGGGGTTTGCATGTCCCAGTGACCCCAAGAGCTATGTTGTTGGGGGCTTTATGCCCTTAGTAGGGTTACCCAAGGCAAACAGGTCCTGGGGGAGGGGCCAGTTCGACCATGTGGTGGGGTAGGCAGAGGACATTGAGTCCGAGTGGTCCTTGTTCCGGGCCTCTATTGCTGAGGCAGCTTATCGGAGCTGGGCCATAAAGTGGTCGGTGCCTGTTGCAGCAGCAACATCCGAACCCGCTGGTGGTCACTAGCAGTGAGGGATGCCG
Organism: Cetoscarus ocellatus; assembly: GCA_037902135.1. Classification (NCBI taxonomy): domain Eukaryota; kingdom Metazoa; phylum Chordata; class Actinopteri; order Labriformes; family Labridae; genus Cetoscarus; species Cetoscarus ocellatus. The sequence continues at coordinate 61,491 of JBAMNC010002076.1, read as the reverse complement.
TCAAGCTGAAGAAGGAGTCCTATCGGGCCTTTTTGGCCAGTGGGACTCTGGAGGCAGTTGACAGGTACCGGCTGGCCAAGCGGAATGCAGCTTTGGTGGTTGCCAAGGCAGAAACCTGGGCATGGGAGGAGTTCGGTGAGGCCATGGAGAACGACTTCCAGACAGCTTCGAAGAGATTCTGGACCGCCATCCGCCGTCTCACGAGGGGAAGCAGTGTGCTGTCAACACTGTTTATGGTGGGGATGGTGCGCTGCTGACTTCTACTCGAGACGTCGTGGGTCGGTGGAAAGAATACTTTGAAGACCTCCTCAATCCCACCAGCACATCTTCCAGTGCAGAAGCAGACCTGGGAGACTTTGTGGTGGGCCCTCCTATCTCTGGGCTGAGGTTGCCAAGGTTGTCAAAAAGCTTCTTGGTGGGTTCTGGGGCTGGATGAGATCCGCCCGGAGTTCCTCAAGGCCCTGGATGTTGTGGGGCTGTTATGGCTGACACGACTCTGCAACATCGTGTGGAAATCAGGGGCAGTGCCCCTGGATTGACAGACTGGGGTCGTGGTCCCCCTTTTCAAGAAGGGGGACCGGAGGGTGTGCTCCAACTACACACTCCTCAGCCTCTCTGGTAAGGTCAATTTAGGGGTACTGGAGAGGACGGTCCACCGGATTGTCGAACCTCAGATTCAGGAGGAGCAGTGAGGTTTTTGTCCTGGTCATGGAACTGTGGACCAGCTCTATACCCTGCATAGGGTCCTCAAAGGTGCATGGGAGTTTGCCCAACCAGTCTACATGTGTTTTGTGGACCTGGAGAAGGCATTCGACCTTGTCCCTCTTGGGGTCCTGTGGGGGGTGCTCTGGGAGTATGGGGTAGCGGACACCCTGATATGGGCTCAGTTCTCTGTACGACTGGAGCCAGAGCCTGGTCCGCATTGCCGGCAGTACATCAGAACCGTTTCCAGTGAGGGTTGGACTCCACCAGGGCTGCCCTTTTTTCACCAGTTCTGTTCATAACTTTTATGGACAGAATTTCTAGGTGCAGCCAGGGTGTTGAGGAAGTCTGGTTTGGTGACCTCAGGATCAGGTCGCTGCTTTTTGCAGATGATGTGGTCCTGTTGGCTTCATCACACTGTGACCTACAGCTCTCACTGGATCAGTTTGCAGCTGAGTGTGAAGCAGCTGGGATGAGAATCAGGATGGACCGGGAGATTGACAGGCAGATCGGTGCGGCATCGGCAGTGATGCGGACTCTGCACCGGTCCGTCGTGGTAAAAAGGCAACTGAGCTGGAAGGCGAAGCTCTGGATTTGTGACTCGATCTTCCTTCCTGTCCTCACATACGGTCACGAAAAAACAAGATCGCAGGTCCAAGAGGCAGAAATGAGTTTCCTTCGCAGGGTGGCCTGGTCCTCCCTTAGAGACAGAGTCAGAAGCTCGGTTATCCGAGAGGGGCTCGGAGTAGACCTGCTGCTCCTCTGCGTTGAGAGGAGCCAGATGAAGTGGCTTGGGCATCTGGTTAGGATGCCTCCTGGACGCCTCCCTGGTGAGGTGTTCCGGGCACGTCCCACCGGTAGGCGGCCCCGGGGAAGACCCAGGACAAGCTGGAGGGACTATGTCTCGCAGCTGACGTGGGAACGCCTCGGGATCCCCCGGGAAGGGCTGGATGAAGTGGCCGGGGAGAGGGAAGTCTGGGCTTCCCTGCTCAGGCTGCTGCCCCTGCACTCTTAACCCGAATTAGTTGACTTTACTCGCAAATTGCGTGGAAACCCGTTGCCCTAAACCACTTTAGTTTTTACACAAGCTAAAACTAAATATGTTAAGTTATACTGACATAGAACCTTACGTTTTTACACAAGCTAAAACTACATGGGCTCTAATTTCGTAGACCAGGCACAGGCGGGGCGCACCTGCCCTGCGCCGCGCCTGCGCCGCGCCAACAGGGTGTGTCCAGGGCATTTTGCAAGTTTCGTGCACGGCGCAGTCTGGCGCAGGCAGGCGCACCCACGCCTCCGTCTCTCCTACCGGCGCACGTAGCAGAGAGGGAGGAGATAAGACTTGAGTGGGTTTAACACAGCCGATTGTGATCTTCACCAATCAAATGAACACCTCTCCTCGCCTTTAAATGCGCCACGGGCGAGGCGCAGTGACAATTTTACCTCGGTGGAGAAGAAGGTCAGAGCCGCTGTCACTTTTGCAGCAACTGGGAGAGCGCAGGGGCCACCGGGCCGCGCATTGGAGCCTCGATGCGCGTCACCGTGTGGACCACCTCAAGGGACAGATGTAATCTGTCCCTGTGTCATAATAGGAGTACAAAATTAAGTGATAATTACATTTCAACACAGCAGCAGGCTAATCCATTCATCATGCTTGTGATCCACCTGCATTACTGGTCTGTCATCGCCAAATAGCAACGCCTTAGGTGAAAATACATCTCCTCCTCAACCTCCTTGCAATAATGTAGGCTACTCCATCTTTTAAGATCACGTTACGAATAAAGATTAAAACAGAGAAATATGGGCAATCGCAGGTAAATCCTTAAGACACCGAGTGACTTACATTTATTCAGCCAGCGTCTCTCTCTTTTTTCTTTTCTTTTGAATGTCATGAGATGAGAGAATCTCAGTATCGGATGATGTGGCTGTTTGTGGTTGGCTGAGAGATGTGAACTCGTTAGTTATGACAACCGTCTCTGATCTGACATCAGATGTGACGGGACAATTAATAAAGATACAAATGTATGTGCTGGTTCAGACGGTTACATTAAATAGTGGTCTTTGTGATTGTTTAATGCATTGAAACGTGCCTGACACTGTGGACACCTGCCTGTGATGTTTTGGTGATGTGTGCGCACTGTGCGCCTGTCAGCCAAATTACCACTGCCCCGAGTGCGCCTCATCTGCGCCGAGAATAGACCAGGTTGGAGCTGGCGGGCTTTCAGCGCACCTTCGGAGCGGTTTTTTGGCACGAAACTGTCACTGCGCCAAGCTGAATCTGTAGACACCTCCCCCTGGTGCGCCGTCACACCCATCTCGGCACAGCCGGTCTACCAAATTGCCAAATTGGCTGCGCACGGCGGTGCGCTGGAAGAAATTACCACTGCGGGGGGTGCGCCAGGCTGCGCCATCCTGCGCCACCCTGAGTTGCGCCAGGAAATTAGAGCCCCATATGTTAAGTTTTATTAACATGGAACCTTAAGTGTTTCACAAGCTAAAACTAAGTATGTTAAGTTTTATTAACATGGAACCTAAAGTGTTTCACAAGCGGGAGCAGGACCACACCGGAAATCACACCCGAAACCACTCCTCTATCACCTCACAAGCCTACTTATACACAGCCAACCCACTTCACCCTGTTTGTTTCGACACTCTACTCACCCACCCTCGCCCTCTCTCATTAATCCTCCCATCTAGATACTAGACTCTATGCTTGTCAATTGCAGGTACGGGGCAAGATCAGCTCGTGCAGGTCGATGAGACGGAACCCCCATCCTGAGTCTCTGCCTGCCGAGCACACTATTCACATCACACAGAAGACTCAACATTCATCCTCACGGCACCAAGACACATACGCTTCAACCTTCTCTGCTAATCTTCATTAAATTCTCAAACACATTTCGTTGTGGTGTGGTCCTTGCTAGGGAATTTATTTTTAAGGTAATGGCAAAACGCTCAAAATACAGCCAAAAATGTTATAACAAACACCAGGTTAACATCAATACATGCAAAAAGAGAAATCTGAAACAAGGGTCATTTCAAATCACTGAAACAGTTCTGTGTGGGTGTTGTTTGTGTCTGTGTTGATTGTGTGTGTTGCATGTGTCTATTTTGTGTTTGTGTGCTTGTGTGGGTGTTGTCCGTGTCTGTGTGTTTTGTGTGTGTGTATGTGTGTGATGATTGTCTGTGTGTGTGGGTGTTGTATGTGTCTGTGTTGTTTGTGCAAGTGTTGTCTGTGTCTCTGTTGTTTGTGACGGTGAAGTATGTGTCTGTGTTGTTTGTGTGGGTTTTGTATGTGTCTGTGTTGTTTGTGTGGGTTTTGTATGTGTCTGTGTTGTTTGTGTGGGTTTTGTATGTGTCTGTGTTGTGTCCGCTAGTCTTGTATGTGTCTGTGTGGTTTGTGCGGGTGTTGTATGTGTCTGTGTTGTTTGTGTGAGTGTTGTATGTTTCTGTGTTATTTGTTTGAGTGTTGTATGTGCCTGTGTGGTTTGTGTGGGTGTTGTCTGTGTCTGTGTGGTTTGTGTGGGTGTCATTTGTGTGGGTGTTGTCTGTGTCTGTGTGGTTTGTGTGGGTGTTATTTGTGCATGTGTTATGTGTCTGTGTTTTTTGTGTGGGTGTTCTCTGTGCCTGTGTGGTTTGTGTGGGTTTTGTATGTGTCTGTGTTGTGTCCGCTAGTCTTGTTTATGTTTGTGTTATTTGTGTGGGTGCTGTATGTGTCTGAGTTGTATGTGTCTGTGTTGTTTGTGTGAGAGTTGTATGTGTCAGTGTTGTGTCCGCTAGTCTTGTATGTGTCTGGGTGGTTTGTGGTGGGTGTTGTATGTGTCTGTGTTGTTTGTGCGGTTCTTGTATGTCTGTGTTTTTGTCTGTGTGTCTTGTTTGTGTCTGTGTTGTTTGTGTGTGTCTTTTATGTGTCTGTGTTGTTTGTGTGTCTTGTACGTTGTGCCGAAGGAGAAGGCCAACTTGTACTGGTCAGCGGGGTCAACTCTCATGGTCCAGAAACCATTGGAAATGTCCACTGTGAAAAAGAAACGGGCTCCTTTGACCTTGGCCAGTTCCTGGTCTAAGTGGATCATGGGCCAGTGAGAAAGTGGGACCTGTTTATTTAGTGGTCTGTAGTCGATGGTAAGACGCCATTTCCCAGTGGGTTTAAGCACTGGCCAGATGGGGGAATTGTAGATAGAGTTGCATGGTTCTTGGCTCTCTACATTGCCCTGGGACCACAGGACCTGGTTAATTGTGTCCAGCCGGGTGCCAAGTCTGATCAAGAGATCAGCCCCCACAAGAAAAGAAGGTTGCAGTTCTGGGACAACACTCACAAAATGGGTGACCTGTTTTTTTCCGATTTTGATCGAGAGGGTGCACACCCCGACGGCTTTGAGAGGGGTTTGTGGTGACCCTGCTGAAAGAAGGCGGTGGCTGCATTGCACAAAGGTTGGTGGACTGTCCCGTTGACACAACAAGTTGTACAAGTCTTGGCTCACGACGGTTTTCTCTGACCAGAGCGCCACCACTGCGTCTGGGACAAGGACGTTATCTAAGTATATACCTCCTACCACTTGAGGGCAGTATATGGATTTGTCTTCGTTTTTCAAAGAGCACAGGAATGACTCGTGATTACAAGGAAGAGTCTGATTGTCAACAGAGTCTGACCTGAGTGCCGGAAGGGGTGTCAGGACTGACAGGAAACTGTCAGAGGCTTGGACAGCAGTAACTTGTTCATCAAGGGCTGATGGACTTACAGGAGAGTAAAGTGGTATGGGAACCTTGACTTGAGCCCATATGTTTCCTTGACGACAGTGGATGAGAGGGGCCAAGCGATCCAGCAGGTCTTGACCAATCAGCAGGGGCTCTGTGTCGATGTCACAGATGTATAAGGGATGTACAAGAGTCATTTCTTGGAACATTATGCTGACCCACACTCGCTGGGTGATGGGTGATTTGTCTTGCGTGTAGATGGTGATGCTAACGTTACAAGTCTCGATGGGAGGAAGCTTGCCAAGGGAGAGCATTGTTCTTGCCACTTGTGCATATAAGTCAGAGCTTATAAGACTTATTTCAGAACCAGAGTCCAATAGGGCCAGGGAGCTGGTGCAGCCTCCTATCACTACTGAAGTATATATGCGATTAGCATTGCCATTGCGGACGAGATCGCCTAAGAAGGTCAGGGGTGCAGGTTGTCTGTTATCAATCAATCAATCGATCAATCAATCAATCAATCTCAAGACACTTTACAATCGAGCACAAAGCTCTTCATATTATGGATACACATATATGCATAGATACATATATACATATATAAAATACACATATACATATATATACAAATATAAACATCCAACACCCAACATGAATCCATATAGCTAATCATGAATCCCTCCATCATGGCAGCAAGAAAAAACCTTCTGTTAAGCAGCAGGAAATCTTGAATATGGACCCCAGTCTCATGATGAACAGCAAATCCACACAATGCTGTGTTGGGTGTGTGGGCGAAGGAAGGGAGGTGAGTGGAGACAAGTGGACTAAAGTAAGAACTAAAGCTAGTGACAGATCAATGGACCAATCATAGACCTGTCGTCGTCAAATTTGTTTCTGCTGAAAACAAATTTATTAGAGGTTAGCCTATTGAGATGCTACAACTTGTTTTCAGGATGGTCCTCATGTCTGTGTGGTTGTGGTGATAGTTTTATAGAAGTATAATCAATAAAAGTCTTACTGAAAATAAGAATTTATGGTAGTGATGAACTCATGGGTGCCCAGACCACAAGTGCATCCCTACCATATTTGTCTCCGTTAAGTATAAATGTATTAATGGTAGACCTCTTGAGATCTGACACCTCATTTTCAAGAGGGATCTCATGTCCATGTGGAGCTAGAGATAACTACTATAGATGTATCAGCCATGGATAGAAAGATCATGCTAATATCTACATTAACAGCTATAATGATTATGAACTGGAATGAGATGGCCAAATATGTATGTCTGTAATTGTAGTTATTAAGGGTCGTGACTCCACAGCAGCAGGCAGTCTCCACCAAGGATCCCAGGCCACCTAAAAGACAAGAGCCAGAGACGAGTACAGGAGCAAACAGAAAGAGGCAGAGGCATATATGGAGAGAGAGTGTGAGAGAGAGAGGGATGTTATCAGTTGTATGTGCAGGAAGTTCGGGAAGTGCTCTAGATCCTGTTGGTCCTCTTCCCAAATCCACAAAGTAGACTTTGGTGTTGGATGAAGAGGATGTCTGGCCTAGTCATGCCGAGGATGGCTTGGCATCAGGCTCCTTAGATGATTCTGGTCGGTATGGCGAGCGGTTGGAGACGTCCATTCCCCGCACTGTTTCGGCTACACATTTCTGTATGAAGTCTTCCATGCTTTTGTGCTGAAAGTCTTCATCCTTGGAAGATTCCTTTGGTTTACCACCAGATTTCATACCCTGTTTGTTACCCTGTTCAAACCGGAATCTCCTATTCATTTGAAAGGTGTTTGGTTGCCACGGTTTCCCCTGGTTGTGAAACTGGTTAGGGCCATCATTCATCTGGTTCTGGTATCCGCCATGTTGGCAGAGCGGTTGGCATGTCTGAGGCCCAGGTCTGGTATGTGCCTTGACACGAGGCTTCTCATGGCCTTCTAGTGTCAAGCTTGCATTTTCTGGTGCCTGGATTTCCAGGACCCTGGCACCATTATCAGGTGTTCTACCCGGACGAACGTGTGTCTCCCATGCAAGTTGCGCATAGCTCCTAATCTCCTGCATGGTGAGATTACCAGTTCGGCAGTGCATAGTTACATCATAACCTACACTTTCGTGCAGGTTATGGAGGAAGAGAGATTTGAAGGCATGATCTTCCTCCAAGCCAGGTGCATTACGCCCTTGAAAGTATGCTGCCCGGAGTCGCCTATAATACTCCTTTGGTGGCTCAAGTTTTTTCTGCACGATGGCAAAAGCGCCAAGGGTGGCGGAAGCCTGATCGGTGAATTGGGAGTACTCCTCCCGCAAAGCTCGGCAGAGAGCTGAGTAGCGGTCCCTGACTGCCAGTGGAAGGGTTTCCATGAAAACGTGGACGCTCCTAGATGTGGTCTTCCAGATAAGCCGAAGTTTCTCCTGGGCAGATGCGCGGGGAAAGTCCAGGAGACAGCGTTCCACCTCCCTTAAATAATGTTCAACGGTTGACTCCCGGTTCCCAGGGTCAAAGCGTTCTATATCTCTTGCAAGAGACTCCAGTTGGCGGGTGCGCATACCCTGCTCTCGGTGGAGCCCTGCATCGTCTGAGTCATCTGAGGATTGCTGACTCCTCAGATCATGGTAAGAAGGCGGGAACCCCCCTTTCCGTGTTGCGGGGGGGCTTTGTGGAGTGGAGTATGAGTGGGGGCGTGGACCACGCCATGGGTATGACTCACCAGCTGGTGAGGGTTCAAAGTACCTGTCCTTGCCCAAGAAGTGAGTATGGTGCCCACTTTTTGCTAAAGATGGGGATCCTCTCCCCTCAAAAGGGGAAACTGAGCGTTGGTGGACAGGCTGAGGTACATGCTTAGTTTGCGATGCTCCTCCATGTCTGTCGTAGGGCATTGAAGATGGATATTGGTCAAGGGTAACATAATCGGACAAAGCCTCAGGGACTAAAGTTTCTCTACCAACTGCCCTGACTGGTTCGGTGGATAGCCGAGTGCCTTCAAGCTGCTTAAGTAAAGTTGCCTCCCGTGCTTGGGAAGCCTGGAGCTTAGCCTTCAGCATATCCTCTGCAGATTCCGCAGGCTGAGACCTGAAGGATTCCTTAGGTGCAGGGGGCTCGTGCTCTGAGTCGGAGCCAGCATCACCTTTCTACTTCAGTCCTGGCATGAAATCGCAACTGCATTTCATGAACATCTCGACGGAGGTCCATATTATCTTCCTGTGTTTTTGTCAAACACATTGCTACTCGTTTAAACTCATACTTCAATAGAGAATGAGATTGTTGTTCAGCTTGATAGCTGGCTTGCAATGCTTCAAGCTGCTCAATGTGCTCTGCAGCTTGCAATGCGGCTTTACGGCTGTAAATCAAGGTTAATCGACCCAGCACCTGCGGAATGGTGCGTTTCTCACCGGTCGGATTGTTAATGTAGGTGACCAATTCAAGAATTTCTTCATCACAATTGCCAACAGTGTAGCTATTCAGGTCACTCAATTCTTCAGTGGAAAGCCTCATCAGGCCAGCGACCGAGGACTGCAGATCCGGGTCGTATACTCCCTGAGAGTCTGTAGCTCCAGGGGCATGGGTATCCTTACTGGTCATTTTGTTTATTTGCAAAAGACTCAATACCCTAAAATAACTGCTGTCTTTTTTTTTTTTTTTTGGCAAGTAAATTCCACTGGTGTGCACAGGACCTTCCCTGTGACTTCCAATCTATAGCACTATCTATTGACGTGCTAAGTAACACTAGAGATGCACAGGTGGGCTTTAACCTGTGGCTTACAACATCTGCAACACTATTCAAAACTGTGTTGAGGTCACTATGGCTACAAATTTCTCAACAGAGGTGTCACGGCGGCTCTGTGCCTCTGTGAGTGTTAAATTGTTAGCGTGTGTTAAACTTCAAAAACAAGAACGAAAGAAACAAACAAAAGAACAGGAAAAGAACACCGTCTGTGTTCTAATAGGGTATAATCAATTTCTGGCACACCTAAACACAATCCCAACCACAATAGAGCAACTAATGTACTAGTAGTTAGTAAATTAGAAAAATCACTTAATGTTGAAATTTATTGCAATTATTATAACTATAATAATATTTGGTATATTAAAATAATTTATAATATTGCGGTAAATTCAAATTGTGAAAAAAAAATAAAATTGCTCTATTGGGTTATTGTGTTATTATTGTGACACAGCTGGAATACAACAACAGCCTCACACGGGCTGCACCAATTATGTTGTGCGCTAGTAGGGGCAATTTGGCTATTGGCTATTGATATTAATAATAATAAAATTATTAATAATATTAATAATTATTCAAAATTAATTATTAAAAATTATAAATGTTGATCATAATCAATATCTTGCGGGGCACCACCCTGTTAAGGGACCAATAGCCAAGTTGACAAAACCAGAATAAAGTCTCAGAAGGTGTGGAAAAAGGTTAAAGGTCGAGCGCTGACTCCAGCAAGTATCACAATTGTATAATCACAATAACCTCAAACAATGACAGATTAAATTATAATAGGATTTTTTTAAGGTAATAATTATTTAAGATAACATTACTTATTACAAAACTATTATAATTTAATAAAAGCAAAACATTAATCACTAACTACAACTAATAAAGGTGTAACAACAACATCAATGAATACAATGACTGCAGCAGCAGCAACCAACAGTATCACCAGCAATGATCAACAACCAATCACAGTAGCAGCAATAAAAGCAATCATCAGTGATGCAGCACGTGTGTGTGTGTGTGTGTGTGTGTGTGTGTGTGTATGTAAAGGTGGAGCAAGGAGAGGAGAGAGAGAGAGAGAGAGAGAGAGAGGGAGTGGCGAAGAGGTCACGTGAGAGCGTGTTTTGAACCAAAATGGCGACAGAGTGGCGTGTCTATCTTCGATCGACACGAGATGGCGACTCACCACGTGAACAAAAGGGAAACAATGGGGGAGGTCTTTGAGCCCCACGTGTTATTGAGGCGACCTCATTCAAAATTAGGCGCTCACAGGACGGCACCTTTAATGTCTGTGTGGTGTGAGGGAGGTGTGTGTGTGTGTGCGTTCAGAAAATAGAAAGGAAGGGAAAGAGAGAGAGAGACCCCAAGAAAGATTGTCAGCTACAGTTGTTCATTAGAATATCACTACACAATAGCAGAGCCAGTAAAACCGAAGTCTAACTGGTCTGGTATTGGTCCTTTAACCAGTGATATTCTGCTTACAGATTGATCTACGGTGGACGATCGACAATAAAGAAAGAGAATGCAGCACAAATCAAAACAGGTCTCATAAGCACAAAAAGATAAACTACACGCTAAACTAATTGTCTCTGCCCAGACATAAGCCTCTTACTTTTGTTGCTCCAGTCCTCCGGAGTTTCGGTGAAGAAGAGATGGAATAGAAAGAGAGTCCGCTCTGAGTGTCCGTGGCGCGCTGCGTCCGCTGCTGCGCGGTGGGTCAGCTGTGCGCTCCTGTTGTGCTCTGGGTCCGCGGTGAGCTCCTCAGCTGGATTTAGGCGGTCTGCCTCGCGTCCTTCTGACGGTGGCGAGGTGATGGTTGGTCCGGTGGCAGCGGAGAAAAACCATAGACGGAGGACGAGACGCTTTGTTAGGCCTCTAACAAAGTGGCGCGCTCGTCCTCACAGACGTGCGATCAGCTGATTTCGCAACAATCTGCGTCGAACCAAAGGATAAAAAGGGGAAAAACAAAACAAAACGAACAGCAGTCTGTGTGCTCGTCCAGCGAGTTGGAGACTGTGACCTAGGTTTAAGATGTAAAGACAGAAAAGAGAGAGAGACAAACGTTTGATATTGCTTCCTTTTGGCAGCCGGGTCACGGAGAAAGCCTGCGAGAGCTCCCTACTGTACAGAGGTGCCTGGAAAAAGCCCCGAGAAGAAACTGCGTCCTTCCTTTATGGCCTGAGTGTCATCAATGGGGATCCCAGCGGGTTTACCTGGCTGGGGCCAATGTCCGTGCAGAATTTCGATTTGAACTGAAATTCACACCTAGGTGGGGAAGCTGGGGGTTGTGGCGCCTTTCCCTAACGGTCGGAAAAACTCTAGGTCAGGCTTATAAAGTTCCATGTAGGCCAATCCTTTGTCCTCAGGCCCACATGGAGTATAGATCCCAACATGTATGTGTTTGTGTGCGTCTTGTATGTGTCTATGTTGTTTGTTTGCGTCTTGTATGTGTCTGTGTTGTTTGTGTGGGTGTTGTTTGTCTGTTTGTGTCTGCATTTTATATGTCTGTTTGGTTTGCCGGACAGGTCAGCACAGAGAGTGTATCTGCTGGCGTAGCCAACATCTTCTCACAGCAGATCTGACATGTCTTTATGTTGCGAGCCGATTTCTCAAAGTCTGTAGCTTCAGTTTTAGGTCAGTGTGGCCCAATGATAGCAGTATCTATTGTTATCTATTGGATGAACTGCAACGTGAGCCTCATAGTCTTGGGGTCATCAAGATGGAGTGCATATGAGTCCAAACAGAATGCACATTGCCTTCAGCAGATCTTGAATGTTGTCCATCATGATTTCTCCCTCAATGATTCTCACTGAGGCTGGGCTGAGATGCAGGGAAAATGAAGACACAGTACCTCCACACTCTATGAGAAGTATTCCGATGTCGACGTCGTGAAAGAAATCATCATCATCATCAGAGTCCTTAATATAAAATAACATACAAGCACAATCATATTAGAATTCTCATTTGAAAAACAACTTCAAACAATTTAAAAGTGTCATGGTGAAAATTATAAGAAAGAAGGAGCTTACTCACAAAGTCTGCTTTGAAGAAGTTTGTGAGGTTGTCCCCAAGGATGACAGGAAGCCCTCTGAGCACCTGCCTTTGGATCACATTTGGCTCTATAGTCTTCTGGGGTTTATACACAGTAACACAAGTTATATAGTCCTACAGCTAAAATAAAAAAAATTATCAATAAAAAAGCTCAAAAGTTTATTTGACATAATCAGGTGAAATGGGGGTCAGAGGATCTTCTCCTGATATTTTTTAAACTTAAATCATTTCTTTCCTGCATTCTGATCATTTTTAACACACAATTTTATACAATCTTGAGGTAGTCTTGTGATCTATGTGGTGCTTTCTAAAATCTCATCAGTGTTTTAAAGCTTATCTCACTTAAATAATTAATCATTTTTATTTTCATGTCTTAAAATCTTTTCAAAAATATGTCAGATGAACGTGTAACACAGTTAAACACACACCTGAGTTTGTAGTTACTGAATGACAGAGAGACTGACAGCTATCACATCACAGCAGACATGGTAATAAAAAACATCCTCCTGATATATTTATGTAAAAATCCCCCCATTTCAAAAACTAGATCACAATACTGCTGAATTAACTGTCTTCTCTGTTTCTCTTGTCTTGATGAAGCTTTCTCACCAACATGCCTCAGCTTAAAACAGTTTGACCCTCCATCCCTTCACAGCAGCAGCTGATGCTTTTAAAGTTAAAGAGTTTATCAAACATCGATTAGATGAGCTGCATAACGTGTCTGAAAATGTTCTGAATGCCACAGGTGAGCTCACAGCTAAAGATGCAGCAGCATCCTGCTCTCCCCCTGCTGCAGTTCACACAGAAGGTCACACAGAGGTCATGGGAGGAGCACACATGAAACAAGTTACAGTTTACAGGATGTAAAAAAAGAAAGAAATAATCATTTAGTGAAAAAAAACGCACATTTTCTGCAGATATTGCTAAAACATGCAGAAACAACATCCATAAATTAGAGTTAAATACAAGACAAAGAGCCATTTTTTAGCTTCTCTGCCCTCTGAGTCCAGACAGACTCTGGTGAGGGTCAGAGGAGCCGCGGGCTGCCAAACGGCGCAGTCTGTACCGGCTCTTGCGCCATGTTGGTCGGACATCACTGCTCATTGCTGCGTCTCCCTGTCCCGCCTGGATACCGTTCTAACGCAGCTCCCCCGCTGGTTGGACCGAGTGTCCGCCACGGCGTGCGGACATGACGGTGCCGTGCCCTTATCCCGGTGCAGGGACTCAAAGGCGCATAGACACACTTTGCTCAGTCATGTGTGCTGGGACACGTCAATGGCAGATGTAATAGAAAGAGGAGAATCTCTCGGCCACAACAGTGTCTGCTTTAATACCGCACAAAATGACGGAAATATCAATGACACAGTTGCGCACACTCGCCAGTATGTGAGCCGTCCTCAGACTGTTAACACTGAGCTAAATTTAATATTTAGGCTGGCTGACACTGTTCTGGATGGACGTTAGCTGATGTTAGCCATAAGTATCTGCACCAATTCACACAGTAACATTACACAGAAAAAAGCAGCATCAAATAGTTCCTCCAAGCGTTTGGATATTAAAGTTCCAACAAAGATAATTACACTAAAACAATAATTTTATATACTTACCATTCCACTTGGAGTAAGTTTGCCTCTTGTTCAGGATCCAGTCTGCCGCCGATGTCTGTACGTGTCCCGCCAAGTGTAGAGAGCTGTTGACGCATTGTCAGACGCTGCGTCCTCTCGAGACCTGCGGGATTTTGAATTAGCCCCGCCCCTTTCGTATAAAACTAATCATACCTAGGTATCTCTAATAAACATGATGAGTGCAATGACTTTTTTCAGCTAAATAGTACAATCAACTAATGTTGTTTAGCAATGAAAGCAGGTTTTTACAAAACAAAAAACAATAAGTAATGATCACTCAGAAGTTTAAGTAGAAACAAAATCTGGGTTTACAGTGTGGGACCTAACCACCAATAATTTATTTATTTTATTTATCTATTTCAAACTTGGATGAAAAGAAAAAAGAAATACATACATATATGTATACATTTATGCATATACAACAAGATAAAATAATATTGTAGCTGTAACAGCATTTTACTCTACTACCAGTGAGCAATTTCAAAACCAGATTCTGTTCGAAAAGGGTGTAGGAAGAAGTAAAAACAACTTATCTAGTCCCACCCCTTATTCCTTGTCAAAAGGTATCGCTTAAATTCACCCTGAAGCCCTATTCAGGCCATAGCAAATAATTTAGTTAACAACAAAAGCAACAGCAGAATCTAACGAATAACATCATAAACCACAAAATTTAAAACAAAAACAAAAAATATAGCGCCAGTTCACAACAAGTGTTATCTCAAGACACTTTACAATAGAGCACAAAGCTCTACATATTATGGATACACATATATGCATAGATACATATATACATATATAAAATACACATATACATATATATACAAATATATACATCCAACACCTAACATCAATCCATATAGCCAATCATGAATCCCTCCATCAAGGCAGTTTTGGTTTCTTTGATACTCTTCCAGTTCTGTGATCTCTTTTATGGACAGTATTTTGGCCTCCTCTGGTGGTCCATTCAATTTTATGAATATTTTACAGTTATATGTCCATGTTGACTGTAGCAAACCTTGTTTTCTCATGATTCTTGCTTGTCTGGCAATGTCAGCATTTTTTTTTTCAGATGATCATTAAGATAGACATTTGTTCCTCTCAGCTTTTTCCCTTGCTTTAGCAATTCCGATTTCTGTTTACTGCTCGCAAATCGTATTACAATAGAAGGTTTCATGCTTTTGTTTTTTGTTGGCAGGAGATGGCATGTTTCAATGTCCCGGCTGTCCACTTTTATCCCCTTAGTGTCAAAAAAGTTAACTAACTGCTGCCCGAGGGAGTCTAGATCAGGTTCAGTGGGCTCTCCTTCTGCTCGGACTGCCCTTGCGTATGATAATCGGAAGGAGATGGATGGATGGATAGATGTCTCTTGGGTGTGGTTTATATTAGCCATTTGCATGCTTCTACCACTCCAACACACATGCCTTTTTTAGTATGTTTTTATGGGCATTGTGTTTCAATACCTGTTTATCTAATAAATAAATAAATTGAAGATCAGAAAAGAGAAGAGAGATGCTTTTAGAGACTGTAAATATGACAGTATTGTGTATCTGCCCCTGCTCTCTCACCCATTTCTGATTCCATCCAGTGTCCCATACACTGCCAGTGATGACTGAAGGCCAGAAAAACAGAATAAAAAGGCATGTGGGAAGTGAGTAATGAGATGGGTATTGTAAAAATAACTTTGAACTGGTCCTTTGAAATCAAGTGGTAAACACCATGTTAAAACCAAGGAGACAACAGCAGGTTTTCAGTTGAATTCGATTGTTTTATTTACAATCTGTTTTTCTTTAAAACACAGGGCATGTCAACACATTTTTTAAATGCAATGTGAAGAATCGTAGGGGTCCTAAAAGCAGTCTCTAAAGCCGGCTGGGAGTCCCCAACACACAGCTAATAAAGTTGTTTAAAAGTCCTGTAAATGAGTGCACAGGCTAAACAGGGAGATGAAAAAAAAGGCGGAATATGACTGCTTCCCTGCCGTTGCCACACCGCCCTTCTGGCTCCCTCCCCAGGAGGACAGACCATCAGCCAGCACACCTGATATTAAACTAACAAAGCCACAGTGGGGGCTTACCACGCAGTCAAAACTGAGACCACCATTTCCTGTAATGAGCCAGAGTGTTACTACATCCAACAGGTACTTACGCGGCTAGCCAGAGCTCCTCACACTGTCACTGCCATAAGGTGGTGTCCTACCACTCTGAACTTCCTTGGTCTTGGCTGTTGCCACCTGCCTCCAATGGTGTCCGCTCGGCAGCTGACTCAGCTCCGCTGCTCGAAGGCTGACTCTGCTAAGAGGCCAACTCTCCTCTGACTACAACTCTGCTCGAAGGCTGGCTCTGCTCCACTGCTCGAAGGCTGACTCTGCTAAGAGGCCAACTCTCCTGTGACTACAACTCTGCTCGAAGGCTGGCTCTGCTCCACTGCTCGAAGGCGGACTCTGCTCGGAGGTTGACTCTGCTCCACTGCTCAAAGGCTGACTCTGCTCGAAAGCCGACTCTGTTCAGAGGCTGACTCTGCTCCGTTGCTTGAAGGGTGACTCTGCTCGAAGGCTGACTCTACTCAGAGGCTGACTCTGCTCATAGGCTAACTCTGCTCAGAAGCTGACTCTGCTCCGCTGCTTGAAGGCTGATTTTGCTCTGATGCTGACTCTTCTCGGAGGCTGACTCTGCTCGAAGGCTGACTTTGCTCCAGTACTCGGAGGCTGACTCTTCTCAAAGGCTGACTCTACTCGGAGGCTGACTCTGCTGAGAAGCTGACTCTCCTCGAAGGCTGACTCTGCTCCGCTGCTTGAAGGCTTACTCTCCTCGAAGGCTGACTCTTCTCAGCTGCTTGAAGGCTGACTCTGCTCCGAGGCTGACTCTACTTGCAAGCTGACTCTGCTCGGAGGCTGACTCTGCTTTGAAGGCTGACTCTGCTCGGAGACTGACTCTGCTCCGCTGCTCTGGGCTGGCTCTGCTTGAAGGCTGACTCAGCTCGGAGGCTGACTCTGCTCGGTTGCTGACTCTGCTCAGTTGCTTGAAGGCTGACTCTACTGGGAGGCTGACTCTGCTCGGTTGCTGACTCTACTCGGAGGCTGACTGTGCTCGGAGGCAGACTCTGCTAGGAGGCTGACTCTCCGCGGCTCAAAGGCTGACTCTGCTCCACTGCTTGAAGGCTGACTCTCCTCGAAGGCTGACTCTGCTAGGAGGCTGACTCTCCGCAGCTTGAAGGCTGACTCTACTCGGAGGCTGACTCTGCTTTGAAGGCTGACTCTCCTGGAAGGCTGACTCTGCTCCGCTGCTAGAAGGCTGACTCTGCTCGGAGGCTGACTCTGCTCCCAAGCTGACTCTTTTCAGAGGCTGACTCTGCTCGAAGGCTGACTCTGCTCTGAAGCCGACTCTGCTCGGAGGCTGACTCAGCTCCGCTGCTTAAAGGCTGACTGTGCTCGGAGGCTGACTCTGCGCAAAAGCTGACTCTTTTCGGAGGCTGACTCTGCTCGGTAGCTGACTCTGCTCAAAGGCTGACTCTGCATGAAGGCTGACTCTGCTCGGAGGCTGACTTTGCTTTGAAGGCTGACTCTGCTGGGAGACTGACTCTGCATTGAAGGCTGACTCTGCTCAAAGGCTGACTCTGCTCGGAGGCTGACTCTGCATTGAAGGCTGACTCTGCTCCAAGGTTGACTCTTCTTGAAGGCTGACTTTGCTCGAAGGGTGACTCTGCTCGGAGGCTCTCTCCTCGAAGGCTGATTCTTTTCGGAGGCTGACTCTGCTCGGTAGCTGACTCTGCTCAAAAGCTGACTCTGCTTTGAAGGCTGACTCTGTTCGGAGACTGACTCTGCATTGAAGGCTGACTCTGCTCAAAGGCTGACTCTGCTCCAAGGCTGACTCTGCTCGGAGGCTGACTCTACTTGTAGGTTAAATCTGCTCGCAAGCTGTCTCCGCTCGGAGGCTGACTCTGATTGGAGGTTGATTCTGCTCCGCAGCTCGGAGGCTGAGTCTGCTCCCCTGCTCGAAAAGTGACTCTGCTCAGAGGCTGACTCTGCTCAAAGGGCGACTCTGCTCCGCTGCTCCGAGGATTACTCTGCTCAGAAGTCGACTCTGCTCACAGGCTGACTATGCTCTGCTGTTTGAAGGCTGACTCTAATCAGAGGCTGACTCTCCTCGAAGGCTGACTCTGCTCAGCTGCTTTAAGGCTTTCTCTTCTCGGAGGCTGACTGCTCACAAGCTGACTCTTTTCGGAGGCTGACTCTGCTCGGTAGCTGACTCTGCTCAAAGGCTGACTATGCTTTGAAGGCTGACTCTGTTTGGAGACTGACTCTGCATTGAAGGCTGACTCTGCTCCAAGGCTGACTCTGCTTCGAAGGCTGACTCTGCTCAAAGGCTGACTCTGCTTGAAGGCTAACTCTGCTCGTAGGTTGACTCTGCTCCGCTGCTCGGAGGCTGACTCTGCACCCCTGCTCGGAGACTGACTCTGCTCAGAGGCTGACTCTGCTCAGAGGGCGACTCTACTCCGCTGCTCGGAGGCTTACTCTGCTCAGAAGTCGACTCTGCCCAGAGGCTGACTGCTCGCAAGCTGACTCTTTTGGGAGGCTGACTCAGCTCGGTAGCTGACACTGCTCAAAGGCTGACTCTGCATGAAGGCTGACTCTGCTCGGAGGCTGACTCTGCTTTGAAGGCTGACTCTGCTCGGAGACTGACTCTGCTCAAACGCTGCCTCTGCTCCAAGGCTGACTCTGCTTGAAGGCTGACTCTGCTTGGAGGCTGACTCTTCTCTGCTGCTCGGAGGCTGACTCTGCTCAGAGGCTGACTCTGCTCCTCTGCTCCTCTGGAGGTTGACTCTCAGAGCGGGGTCAGCTTGCGAGCAGATTCAGCCTACAAGTAGAGTCAGCCTCCGAGCAGAGGAGCAGAGTCAGCCTCTGAGCAGAGTCGACTTCTGAGCAGAGTAAGCCTCCCAGCAGCGGAGCAGAGTCGCCCTCTGAGCAGAGTCAACCTTTGAGCAGGGTAGCAGAGTCAACCTCCGAGCAGCAGAGCAGAGTCAACCTCCGAGCGGCAGAGCAGAGTCAACCTCCAAGCACAGTCAGCCTCAGAGCAGAGTCAGCTTGCGAGCAGATTCAGCCTACAAGTAGAGTCAGCCTCCAAGCAGAGGAGCAGAGTCAGCCTCCAAGCAGGGTCAGCCTCAGAGCAGCGGAGCAGAGTCCGCCTCTGAGTGGAGTCAGCCTTCAATCAGCGGAGCAGAGTCAGCCTCTGAGCAGAGTCGACTTCTGAGCAGAGTAAGCCTCCTAGCAGTCGAGCATAGTCGACTTCTGAGCAGAGTCAGCCTTTGAGCAGCGGAGAAGAGTCAACCTCAGAGCAGCGGAGCAGAGTCAACCTCCAAGCAGAGTCAGCCTCAGAGCGGAGTCAGCTTGCGAGAAGATTCAGCCTACAAGTAGAGTCAGCCTCCGACTCTGCTTGGAGGTTGACTCTGCTCCGCTGCACGGAGGCTGACTCTGCTTGAAGGCTGACTCCGCTCGGAGGTTGACTCTGCTCCGCTGCTCAGAGGCTTACTCTGCTCCCCTGCTCAAAGGGTGACTCTGCTCAGAGGCTGAATCTGCTGAGAGGGCGACTCTGCTGCGCTGCTCGGAGGCTTACTCTGCTCAGAAGTCGACTATGCTCAGAGGCTGACTCTGCTCCGCTGATTGAAGGCTGACTCTGCTCAGAGGCTGACTCTCCTCGAAGGCTGACTCTGCTCTGCTGCTTTAAGGCTGACTCTGCTCGGAGGCTGACTCTGCATGAAGGCTGACTCTGCTTGGAGACTGAATTTGCACTGAAGGCTGACTCTGCTCAAAGGCTGACTCTGCTCCAAGGCTGACTCTGCTCCAAGGCTGACTCTGCTTGAAGGCTGACTCTGCACGAAGGCTGACTCTGCTCAGAGGCTGACTCTGCTCCTCTGCTCGGAGGCTGACTCTGCTCAGAGGCGGACTCTGCTCCGCTGCTCAGAGGCTGACTCTGCTCTGAGGCTAACTCTGCTCCACTGCTCGAAGGCTGACTCTGCTTGAAGGCTGACTGTGCTCAGAGGCTGACTCTGCTGGGAAGCCTACCCTGCTCAGAGGCGGACTCTGCTTGAAGGCTGACTCTACTCATAGGCTGACTCTGCTTGCAAGCTTACTCTGCTCGGAGGCCGACTCTGTAGAATGATGGCTGGGCCTGAAGGCTGGCTCTGCCCGAAAGCTGACATTACCTGAAGGCTGACTCTGTTCGGAGGCTGACTCTGCTCCGTAGCTGACTCTGCTCCGTAGCTAACTCTGCTCATCTGTTCGGAGGCTGACTCCGTTCGGAGGCTGACTCTGCCCGAAAGCTCACTCTGCCTGAAGGCTGACTCTGCTCGACGGCTAACTCTGCTCGGAGACTGACTCTGCTCATCTTTTCAGAGGCTGACTCTACTTGGAGACTGATTCTGCTTGAAAGCTGACTCTTCTCGAAAGCTGACTCTGCTCAAAGACTGAGTCTGCTTTGAGGCTGACTTTGCTTGGAGGTTGACTCTGCTCCACTGCTTGGAGGCTGACTCTGCTCCGCTGCTCAGAGGCTGACTCTGCTTGGCGGCTCGGAGGCTCACTCTGCTTGGCAGCTGGCACTGCTCAGCTGCTTGGAGGCTAACTCTGCTCCACTGCTCGGCGGTTCGTCCTTCTTGTCCTTCATCGTGCCGTTCCCTGCACTTGCCCCTTCGCTGCTGCTCCCCGCTGGTGTCTCTCTTGTTTCCGTGTGTGCCCCAGGTTAAGTCTGATCTGTCCATTCTCCAGTGTCTTTGGTCAGTCCATGAAGCAATGCACTTCAAAGCTGCAGGTTATCAAACAACGTAAGAATGCCCCATCAGGATGTAAAAGAAAGCCACTCAAAACACAATTAAAACCATACCATAAACAATAAAAACTCTAAAACCCAGTAAAAGAACAAAATCACACATGAATATAAAACCATAGAAATCGATACAAAATAAAAACTGATACTTCCGCCATGTGACACATGCTAGCACAGATGTTTCTGTCCGCTGTTAGCTTAAGAGCCCTGCCGTCCTCTGCTTCTCTGTCCCCTTGTCCACTTCCTCTTTGGACCTTTGACCTCCATCCACCTTACTCTCATTTATATGCAAGGTGCCAGCAGGAGGTCCTGAAAGTCTACCACACTGAGTCAAATCAACAAAGAAATATGATTTAAGTGACAAATTGTCTTTGTTAAAAAAATATAAATATTTGGAAATAATATTTGATATTTGGTTTTTATGTGCCAGGACAACTACATATCACCATTTGGAGATTTTGTCCCAGCCCTGATGGACATGTTGACTTCATAGAAAACATATTTTTATATTTTCATCCATTTTTTAGTAAATATGAACCAACTTTAGAAACAATTTAAGAACAATATATTGTTTTTTTTTCATTATGGTTTAAATACAAGGTTAGAAAGGTAAACATCTTTAAAATCAAGACTGACTCATCAACACAAGAACAAGAAACATGAAATCAGTTTTAAAGAAGTGAATATATATTTGTGTTTTTATTATTCCATCCCTGTGGTGACCCTGTGGTGGCACTTTGCTAACAGTCTGCGGGTGACAGAGCAAAGCCAAATGATGGATCAACGTCCATCAAAGGTGATTTATTGTTGACTTCATCACCTTGAGCTCTTTGTTTTTATCATGGACGTCGTGGACCCCCCTGGTGGGTTACTGTGTCCCTCTGGCTGACTCCTCCATATGCCCGTGGAGAGCCCTGCTTTAAATGTCCCACACGGTGGTGAAGTTGTCTCTGTGTCTCTCTGTCCACTGTGAGGGTGAGTCTTATCATAGACCACAGGTGCTGTAATTGAGCTCAAGCCCCGTTGAGGCAGGGCCAGTGTGAGTGAAGGCTTGAATTACACAGTGGTAGGCCGAGGCTTCGACTCCAATAAAATCCATACCTACAATATTTGTATGGTACCATCTCCAAATCATATCAAATGAACTATAACAAAGCATAAATGATGAAAAATCATTTTGATGTGTGGATGTTTAGATCTTTTCTGATCTTTAACCATTGGCAATAAAATCAAATAGATTATATTTCTGTCCATAGAGCAGAATAAATATGAATATCTCTCAACAGAATCTGATGAAGTTTTCAGGAAATGTTGGTCATGACACAAGGAAGCAGAAGAATTTGTGTTATGGCTGAGAGGGTTTTGTAAATTTTATAGTAATTGGGACGGTTTTCTCCTCCAGAACATCTGTGCAACAGCAGTCCAGCTGATCTAGAGAGCACTCTGCCAGGAACTCATTTTAGTACATACTGACTTTTTTTTCCCCAAAACTCAATTCAAAAAGGATTTTAATTTGATTTTACTTTTTTAAATTTTATTTCATGAAATAAGGCAAAATTGTTATGGTATGAAACCGATGTTTTATTGTAGGACCCAAAAGCTGAGAGCCGGGGGCAGATTGCAGGCGTAACAAGAAGAGTTTTACTTGAGCAGGGAAAACCAGGTGGGGGGGTTAAGGGGGGAATTCAGGATTTGTGAGGGTTCTCCGTTAGGAAGGGGAGTATAAAGGTGGTCGGTGTTGTGAGGGCTTGTGAAAGCACTGTGAAGAGAGGCAGCAAATGTCTTGGCAATTTTTACCAACATAGAGGATCAATAAAGGATCTTGAGTCCAAAGATGTCTTTGAGGATGTTTATTTATCTTGCAAGAGAGAAGTCAATCGTACAGCACACAAAGTCTGCAGAGAGAGTTCTGCTCGACATAAAGAATCACAAAGTCTTTATACATTTCACACCTCCCTCTGGCTCCTGCGACACACAAAATCTCAGAACACATCCACCTTCTCAGTACTGGCCCCTCTTGCTCCCCCTTGGGACCTTGGCCTTGAATCCTCACAGGAGCCCCAAAGGGAGGATAGTACAAACATCAGTTATATCTCACCAGCTGCGCCTTAAGTCTTTGAGGTCTCTCTCTCAACTTAAACTTTGTATGCCTCTAGGGCCAATAGCAGGCCTGATGACTTTAATTAATCAAACCGGACACAGACACAGAGGTGCTGATTCTCAGGGGACAGAGCATGATCTGCATGAACACTGACCTTGGGCCTTTTCACTCTCTGTAAACACACAAATCAGCTCTGTTCCATGCGAACCCCAGTGAATCATAAGACCATCAGGTCACACAACTAAATAATCATTAGGTTGTATAAGATAGTATAGAATAACACAAATGAATATGCTGACTCACTGTGATTCAAAGAAAAGATTTGCTTGGGAATATTAAAAGATTAATTTTTGCCATTACACAGAAGAGCAAGGTAAGTACACAAGTAACAATCCAGAAAACACAGAGTAAGCACTAATGCAAAAAGCTCCCAACGGGAGATCAAAAAGGCTTAGCTCAATCACAAAAGATTAAAGAGCAAGATAGACAGCCAACAAACCACTGGAGTTGTGGAAATCCTCTGGCAGTGGAGAGGAATCCACGAGCCGTCTTTGTAGGTGCAGGTAATGAGGTAATAGGAGTCAGGTGTGCAGGGGGAAGCCACGCCCACTCCCCATGCAGCAGAGAGGCAGAGGATTCATGGAGGGAAAAACAGTCCAGACAGAGGCAGAGAAGGGGGAATCCCACACAAAATTCTTGGATTACTTTCATGGGTCTCTGATTGTGGACCTGCCTCTTTTTAGGGGGAAAGTGAAGCAACATTTAACCAGATGTTTGAGGTTAAAATAAAATAGTTTTTTAATTAAAGCTACAAGCAGCATTTGCCAGGTATTCACTGGTTGATGACTGTTTTTTCAATATTTTCTTACTTATCCACTCAGTACTGAATCTTCACTGTTTACTCATTTATTTTCTCTCTGCTCATGTAAAACATAAATTTTATTATTAACTGAAACAAAAGTGCCACACAACTACCTCAAAGTACGGTGGCCCTGAAGGACAATGGGAATAAACATTTCAAAAAACACAAAAACATTGCACAGAACACAAAAACATTAAAAGAAAACACGAATACATTTCACAAAACACAAAAACAATTCACAATACGCAAAAACATTTCATAGAACACAAAACATTTCACAATACGCAAAAAACAATTCACAATACGCAAAAACATTTCACAGAACACAAAAACATTTCACATTATGCAAAAACATTTCAGGGATCATGAAATACATTTCAAGAAACCGAAAAGGTTGGGACCATAGTATTTGTCTCTGATTGGTAAAACTTAGCCATTCTCAAAATTCAGTTCCAGAATATGGGTTTACAGCGTCAACAGAGCGGGCAATAAAATGGTTTTAGGAATGGACAGTCCATGATGGAGTCTGTTGCAATATTAGACTATGATATCAAAAGGGCAATTATTAGGATCTCAGTGTCCAAGACTAAGTATGTCATCTTTGGCTTTAAAAGTAAACTTCCTGACGGGTGTGAGTGGGGGGCTGATAGAGAAACACTGCTGCTAATTTATCAAGTCAGATTGGTACTAGATTATGGCTGTATTGTATATGGTGCTACATCAAAAACAGCATTAACTAGATTGGATGTCCTGCAATCCAACGCGCTGAGGCATTGCTGTGGGGCCTTTAGAACCTCCCCAATCTCTGCATTACTTATTTAAATTGAAAAGATTCCAGTTGATCACATAAATAACGTTAATTTATTCATTATTGATGATACGTCCCCAATCACCAATGTTAACAAACAGCTAGTTTAAATATAACTGGTTTGGCTTGGTGCCATGTTGTCAACAACTCTGCATTTATTTTACTTCTGTGCTCTGCAATAGCTCAAACTAATGCTAAAACTGATTAAAGCGATGGTTGGATGTCACACTGGTAGGTCTATTTGGGGCCTACAGAGATGAGATGTTATCGGCGGTGACAGGCGTCACACAGAGGGTGAGTGGGAGGGGTGTTCGTGCTTTAGACTTTTTTTTGTTTACAATGGTGCTTTATCACGAGGCAGAGACATGTTAAACACATTGAAGATAGCATGATATGACCTCTTTAGAATAAACTCTGTAGGAGTAAAATGAACTCTGGAAACTTTGTTTTCCAACAGCAGAGTAAATAATCAATAATCTCACAAATAATGTTCAATCCCCTTTTATCTACTAACAGCCATACATCTATACCTCTTTTTGATGAGGGTCATGTCAAGCTGGTACATAACAGAGCCCTTTTTTTATTTCTCTAACAGACAGCCAGCCAGCTGAGGGTGATGTCCACCTGCATGGAGGGAACAGCTCCTGCTCTGGCAGAGTGGAGGTCTTCCTCAGTGGACAGTGGGGGACGGTGTGTGGTGATGACTGGGACATAAATGATGCTCAGGTGGTGTGCAGACAGATGGGCTGTGGTAGGGCACTGTCAGCACATGAAGGTGCCCACTTTGGACAGGGCACTGGACCCATCTGGTTGGATGATGTCAGCTGCAGAGGCCATGAAACCAGTCTCAGTGAGTGTGGACACAGAGGGATTGGAAACCATAACTGTGATCACAGTGAGGATGCTGGTGTCATCTGTGCAGGTAAATACAACTGTTGTCTTGTCTGAACAGTATCAGTGTATCACAGGGTCTCACAAAATATGGCCTTAGGGCCACATGTGGCCCTCCCTACCACTCAGTGCAGCCCACAATTAATTTCACAAATCAATAAAGTATAAACATGAAGAAAGAGAAAGAGAAAATCTGCAATGAAAACATTGACAATCAAAATATTGAAGTAACAGAATTTGGTTATCATAATCTTTGCAGTAAATTAGCTGTGAGAGCACAAACCTCCACCAAGGCTTTTCTGACATCGTTGGACGAGTTATTTTCAAAATGTGTAAAATTGCTTTATCTCACAATGTTAAGAAATCTTTGATGAATTCCTGGTTCTGCATCCAGATTCAGATCACCATCAGAAACTTATCACTTCTTCCTTGAGCCATGACCAACATTCCCTGAACATTTTCGTCAAAGTCAGTTAAGACGTTTTTTTAGTTGTTTTGTTTACAGACATGACGAACAAACAGTTAAACGGAGGTAATACTGAGTATCTTGCCGTTTGAAGTTTGGGCCTCCAACTGTGTGGATTAAAATAACGTGGCCCTCTAGTAGCTGATGTTGCCCATCCCTGGTCTAAGACTAAGACTGCGTTCACACCAAAAGCGACAAAATCGCTTGTCGACGCTCTGGTCACTCACATTGCACCGCCTGGCAGTTGAAAACACACAGCAGCACACAGGCAGGGGACGCAATGTGAGCGACTGAAGGGGCAACTGAAGGGGCGGCCTATATGTGTATATGTGTATACATACATATATGTATACACATATATACATATATATGTGTATACATATATATACACATATATATGTATATATAAAGATTGCACTATTGTGCTTATGTCTGTTTATTTCTGCAAATTACAGAAATAAACAGACATAAGCACAGGCTTGTGACCTTTTAACAGCAGCCTATTTGATTGTTTTGACTTTTCCCCCCTTTTTAAAGAACATAAAGTAGGAGGTTATTTGGAGGGTTGGAAAGTGTATATATGATGCATACAGGACTTAAGTTCCCTCTTTCCCCATGGACCGCACTTGAGAAGCTGGAGACAGCAGTGATAAGTTTTTCCTCCATTGGTTTCTCGTCCTCCCTCTCAAATCTTCCGCATGGGAATCCAGATCGGCCTGCAATTGGCTATCACCTTGGTCGCGCCGCTGCTCATTTGCATAAAGTTGAGTCTCTCTCAACTTCAACTCATCGCTCGCAACGCTTGTTTCACGTAGCTCCACGTCGCTCGTGTCGCTCGCTTCGCGCCGCTCATCGCCACTGTCGCCTCTCTCGCCCATTGACACCAGCGATCATTGAAAGTGAATGGCAGCTGGACGCCAGGGACGCTCAGATCGCTTCTGGTGTGAATGCAGGGTTAGAATAAAAATGGTCATCAACTACCTTTTTTTCTGGACTGAGAACAAGACTGTAAATAGATTTAAAAATGTTCTGACAAAATAGATTTAGATTATCTTATTCAGCCATGGAGGGACTCAAACAGAAAGAAAAACATCATAAAAATATCATGATATTACACCAAGGTAAAATCAGCGTATTATCACAAGATCTCATGTTGTTATTTGGTTTACTTGCCCAAAAAGAACTGGGCGATAGTTCACTCTTATTCAGTCCCAGCCCTTCTTCATAAGTCATTGAGTATTACTTATCCAGACACAAACCCCAACAAAATTATTCTCCTGACACATCCAAAGCCTGATATGGGGATTGTCTTGGCATTACAAAAAATCAATTGATATACCACAAAGTATCCTTAGATAAACATTAACAATATCTTACAAGAAATTTATGATTTCAAATATTTCCAATAGTTTTTCATACATGTCCCACAAGGCCCCTAACTCTGAGGTCCCATGTCCTGGAGTGTTTGATCATTTGCCTCGGTGTCTATTGAGCAAGGATTTGATTAAAGTTGAATTAAAAAATAATTAAAGCTGCAAGCAGCATTTGTCGGGTCCTCGCTCTGTCGCACGTCCCTCATGCCTGTTTGACCTCCATTTTGAGGGTTTCATCCCTTTTTGACCCTTTTAGAGGTATCACAGTTGAAGTGATGTATGTTTTCTCCTCCTCAGTCTTTATAATGGGTGTGTATTACACATTTCATTTTCCCGCCTTCAGTGAGTCACATGACCAGCTGCACTGACCTGTCAATCAGTGAGTGAGTGACATCACTCTAACAGCTGAGCAGCAGAGCAACTAAAACTGTTAAACATGTCCTCACAGATACCACAATTTTGACCAAATCTCTCTAAAAATGAGATACTTGGATAGTAAATTTTGTCTGGAATCCATCCATGTAATTTTGAAAGCTGTAGGACTTTTAGTTTTTTGTGTAGAGGCCTAAATGCCACAGTTTGTGCACAGCTGTTTATTATCCACTCCATTCATTTGAGTGGGAGGAGCTGGGAGGGCTTCTTCAGGGTTGACCAACTTTGAGGGGGCCTCATTCGACAACCGTCTGAGAAACAACAAATTCCTTCAGAACTTTTGATCAGCATGGCCTAGTGTGTCTTCTCTGCGAGTTTCAAGTTGATACCATTTCAGGCCTAGAAGGAGATCATTTTTTTTTAGAGCTGTTGTTGGGCTTAATTTTAAATTGAAAGACAAATTGCCGGCTTCCTGTTTGAGATAGGTCAGGAGTGTCTTCGCGTGATTTGTGGGTCTCGATGAGACGAACATTTCACTGTTGGCTCGATCTCTCTACGACATTCCTACTGGCCATGAGGACCATTTTAGTGTGCCTAGGTGGCGCTAGTGAGCATATTTTAGCATGTTGGTGCTTAATTTTTTTGTTATGAAATTTTTCGCTGAATCTGAGGTGTGTACCAATTTTGGTGAGTTTTTGAGCATGTTTAGGGGGTCAAAGTAAGGTTTAAAGCACTGACTGAATAATAAAGAAAGAAAGAAGAAAGAAAAAAACAAAAAACAACAGCTCCAGCTGGAGGGGTCCTTTCCCTTAGGGCTCGCACCCTAATTAGAAATTAAAGGGTGTCAAAGTACAAGATGAGGAAACAGAAAGTGCAAATTTATACTCACTCAAATCAAAGAAAAACAAAAAAGCTTTAACTTAGTTTGAAAACTAATTTTACTTAATACCAGAAAACCAATAAACCAAATGAAAATAATCACAAACTCTAAACAGTGAAACAGAAGAAAACAGCACAGTGTTAACTCTGAATTAAGGGCACAAAGCGGTCAGAGATACCACGAGCTCTGACATGAGTAACCTCTCCCATGTCTTAACAATCTTCAGAGTTTAAATCAAGTTTCAGTCCAACAATAACAAAGCTACAAACACAAAGCAGAGCAGACTGTGGAGCTCCGAGGAACTGTGGCAGCAGCAGGCTTTTTAAAGGGAGTCTTCACTCTGATTGGTGGATGCATCTCTGCTGCTGTCCAATCAGAGATCAGCTCTGCTCCTGTGCAAAAAGAGTCAGCACAGAAGCTAAGGTCTTACATCACAGCTGACGTAGACAACTTTAGGTTATGAAAGTAAACATCTTTAAAATAGTTTTTCATAAACGCTTCAACACAAGAACAAAAAACAGAAACTGGATGTAAAAACATGAAATCAGTTTTAAAGAAGTGAATATATATTTGTGTTTTTATTATTCCATCCCTGTGGTGACCCTGTGGTGGCTCTTTGCTAACAGTCTGAGCGGTGACAGAGCAAAGTCAAATGATGGATCAACGTCCATCAAAGGTGATTTTTTGTTAACTTCATCACCTTGAGCTCTTTGTTTTTATCATGGACGTCGTGGACCCCCCTGGTGGGTTACTGTGTCCCTCTGGCTGACTCCTCCATATGCCCGTGGAGAGCCCTGCTTTAAATGTCCCACACGGTGGTGAAGTTGTCTCTGTGTCTCTCTGTCCACTGTGAGGGTGAGTCTTATCATAGACCACAGGTGCTGTAATTGTGCTCAAGCCCCGTTGAGGCAGGGCCAGTGTGAGTGAAGGCTTGAATTACACAGTGGTAGGCCGAGGCTTTGACTCCAATAAAATCACAGACCTACAATATTTGTATGGTACCATCTCCAAATTATATCAGATGAAATATAACAGAGCATAAATGTTGAAGAATCATTTTGATGTGTGGATGTTTAGATCTTTTCTGATCTTTAACCATTGATAATAAAATCAAATAGATTATATTTCTGTCCATAGAGCAGAATAAATATGAATATCTGATAAAGTCCCTCAGCTTTTGTTCATTCAAATGTGGTCCAACAGTGAATTATTAGGACCTTACACTCCATTTCTCTCTCTGCACCAACACTTTGAGTTGGGATTAAGGACAGCAAACATTTTTTATTCTTCTACAAATTTAAAGTCTAAACATGGAATATGTGTATTTCTTCATTAAGGGTTTAATCACTCATGTTCATCTGTGTTTGGTGAGAAAACAGGAGCAGCAACAACCGAGCCAACGACAGCTGAAAGAGTGACAACAGCAGAAATCACCACAACAGCTCCAACCCATGAAGCTCCAACCAAACTGACCAACAGAGTCAACGTTTATCAAACATTTATTTATAGACATACAGGCCCACTAATGGCCCTTTTCCACTAGCCCTACCCTACTCGGCTCGGCTTTCCCCGACTCTACTCTACTTGCTCTGGTCTGCTTTTCCACCAGCCCGGTCCCCTACCCAGCGGGGGCGGGGTCGCCGTGAAACAGCTGGGCGACACAGCATTCATGTCATTTTGAGCGCAACACAACAACCAAAACAATGGAGGACTTGTAGGCAATAGTATACTTGCTGCTTGGTCTGTGGCTTTTTGTTACAAAGAGGAAAGCAGAAGTAGTTTTGGAAGCTATACAACAGTTTGAAGCCGAGGATGGGAGCAATCAGGCTGCAAAGAAAAGACATATGAGGGTAAGCTAATGGAAGCTACCACTAGCTTGTTAACTAGCTCGTAATGATAAAGTCCTGTGTTTAACATTGTGATGGCAGCAAGTTATTGCCATAAAGTAACAAAAAGCGTATGTACTGCAGTCCTGTTTTGGGTGTCGCACTCATGACCCATCGGTGACGACATTCTCTGACCAATCAGTCAACGTCACCTTTTAGTATCGACTCAGCTCGCTTAGAACCAGAGCAGAGTAGGTACTAAAACTGATTTGTTCTAGGAGGTACTGTGCCGGTGGAAACGCAACGCAAACTGGGTAGAGCTGAGTAGAGTAGAGTAGAGGAGGGCCAAAGTGGGCTGGTGGAAAAGGGCGATAAGAGAGATGGCTAGGCCACTGACATGGATGAAGAATGGGCCCCTCATTTTATGAGACTGATTCAGATGAACTCATGTCCTTCAGCGATAAGCTCCCCTCTGTCCTCCTGCTCTGTAGCAGACATTGTTGTGGATGCACTTCCACTTGTGCTCACTGCCTCTGCTGCTTCTCCTCTGCAGCATTTGTGCTGCTGTCCTGACTTCATTTGGCTCCTGTGTGTCGCTCAGATCAGCTGTTGAAGCTGACTGAAAAAATGCTTCAGGAGGTTTTTGTTTGGGTCAAAAGTTCTCACCAGTTCACTCTTTCTCCTCTTTTTTTCTTTCCTGGCATCTGGGTTTATGTTCGGGTCCTGGCATTGTTAGAATCAGTCCAGAATAAATGAGAGGACAGTCAAGTTCAGTGGGACACTTTTTCTGTTTCTCTGTTTGACAGATCGTTCAGCTCAGCCTCTGGACTTCTTCATGTTGGCTCTGCATGTGTTTGAAGTCCTCGTGCTGACTGTGATCACTGTTCTCCTCTTCAGAGCTCAAGGTGAGAAAATCAAACCAACATTTATTCAAACGTTTGACCATCATCTGTTCAGCAGGAGCTGAAGTCTTTATGTGTCTGATTTTCAGGGAGCCGGGGATCATCTGCTGGAAACACAGTGAGTTACAGATCCAGCCTGAAGTGAACTGATGTGTTCAGATGAAGAACCACAGTCTTCCTCACATGCTGACTCGGATGTTTTATATCTGACAGGAGTGTGACAGAGATGACGGCACAGAGGATGATGAAAATGTTGGAGAATCTTCTGCTTCTGTCAGACTTCACCGATTCACCAGTTAAACACGGACATCAAGTCCATGCATTAATTCATCACCTCAGTGTAACTTTATTGTCCACAGACATGAACCCAGTTTAATGAGTGTGAAGTCAGCAGCTGACGATGAGCCAGTGAAGAATATGAAGTTAATACTGGACTTAAAGTCCATCAAGCAGCCACAGGTTTGAGCTGTTTGTAAAATAATATCGTCTTAAACCCGTTTAATCCCAAATTTTTCCCTGTAAAATAAGTTCATGCATTTCATGCCTTAGACCCCCCTTGTACATATGATGTATGATTTTTTTCATTTTATGTTGGTTATGTTAGTGAAAATGTCGGTCATATACTCGGCAACAATTGGTGCCAGTGGGAAACAGGAAAGTAAAAATCTACACAATTTCTTCAGTTTGACCTATTTACACATATTAATAGTCAGGATAAAACTAACAAGTGTAACATATTATAACTAGGAGTTTTTACAATTGTTCCAAAAACTTTATTAAATACTTAAAGATACCATGGCAATGCATACTGACAGGAACCAACAATGACAATGAATTACTGTGTTTCACAGTCTTATAACAGGGTTAAATAAGTGTAGAGCTAAGAGTGATTGAACTTACAGAATAAGACCTGAGAATGGTTTACAAGAATCAAATAAATTCACATTGTGGCAGTAGCTGGGACTGAAATAACATTTACTGTCCTGCAACATCATGGACATAAGATGAGCCTACAGTATTATTCAACAAAAACAAAAATACCTTGCTGGTATTTTCTGGACCTCAAAAACTGTGCTAAAGGTATAACAGTACATATAGAGCATACTCTGGGGCAGGGGTCGGCATTATCTGACAGTTATAACTTCTGACCCTCATCATGACCTGGAAAACAACTTTTACATATGTATTTACTCATTTTTCTTAACAAACAAAACTTTGATGATAACAGATGAACATAAACGTCTCAGGCACAGCATCACTGCAGACAGCTGACTCCTCCTCCTGCTGCAGCCTCCACACCAGAGTGAAGTCACTGAGCCACACAGAGACTTTGATTTCTGCAGGTTAACGATGATTTTTTAAGTTACGAGTCCGATCAGCACACATCTGATTAACCAAAGTGCTTCTGTGGTGAGAGAGTTTTAAGGCAGACATGATGAGGGGCAAAACCAGGAAGAAACCAAAAACGTGCAGCTCAATGCTGGAGAAGTTTGCAAACAGACAGGACTTTACTCAAATGAAGCTTCAGCGACGACATCTCCCCCGCCGATGAGAGATTACTGCAGAAGAGAAATAATATGGCACAGAGCCATAACACATGGAGTGAGCCATAGCTCGCAGAACAGGTGAAAAAAGAGACAAAACTTTGTTTAATCTTCTGTTCTGATGTTTCTTAGTTTATCTGAGAGCAGATCAGACAGGAGCAGACTGTTCACTGACTGTCTCATAGAAACATTTGGTCGTGCACAAATGCACACGGATGAGATGGACAGCAGTGGATCATCAGTGATCTGTTGATTATAAAAAGCTCAGGGACACGTCTGTATGAACGTTGTCAGTGAATTATTTGTTTTTTATGGAGAGCTGTTAAAAGCCACTTGTCACAGCCACAGCCTCAGTCTCAGCCTGTTTCACTCCAGCCTTCATGCAATCAGCTCAACTCCTGTCACCTGCACTCCTGCTCACTCCTGCACCTCATCTGCTGCAATCAACCCGCCTACTTAAACCCCAGCTCCACACTCACTTGGCGTCAGATCGTCTTCGCTCTCATGCCAAGAACACCAGACCAGCTATCCGGACTGATCACCCGTTGCCGACCTGTTCTGTTCCTGTTTCTGCCTGTATCGCCTGTTCCTCGGCTAGACTTCAAGGTACCGACCCGTTTCTGCCCTGCACTTACCTGCTTGCCTGATCCCTGGTTGCTGACCCTGCCGTCTGTTCCTGACGCCGAGTACCTGTCTGTGAGTCCTGATCTGTGGTGGTCGTCTGATCTTCGGCAATCTACATCACTTCCTGCTTTGAAAGATCAAGTGAGTCTGAGCCCGCTCCACCTTAAAGACTCTGTGTGGCAAAAAGTGTGTGTGGCTACAGCGTGGCCAAGAGGACAGCGTCACCAGCTCCTGATCCTGAGATCGTGGGTCTGATCCCCGCTCCCGACTCCACTTCTCCTGTGCCTGTCAATAAAAACTGTTTATTGTGAACTGAAAACACAGTCTCACATCTGGGTCCTTTCTGTCTCCGTGTCACCACTTTAGCATGAATTTGACTCAAAATATAAACTAATAAAAACATACGTATTACTTTCATAAAAACTGTTTTTTTTCCACCTGATAAATCCCATTTAAGATGTTGGTGTAGTGATAAACTAAATTTATCAGATATCATAATACAAACAGAGTCAAGACGTGTGACTTAGGTTTTTTGTCTCTTTTTCTGCTCGTATTGGAGACACCAAGTGTCAATCGCCCCTGTGCTCTCTCTCTCTCCTTTATACATTATTTAATGCTCGTAGAGGCAAAAACAACTAAGTCTTTATTTCAGGAAAACAAGGGTAGAATGTTTTTTTTAATAATCATCTCTATATATGAACCTCTAATTATGTTTTGGTCATAAAGTGACTTTAAAATTTGGGCCGAGGTCAAACTAAATTGTCGACCCCTGGTCTATGAGATCCAAAACCTGACAGTTTTATGATGAGTAGAAAAAAAAAAACAAGAAATACAGAATAAACACCTAAAACCTAGCCGAGCATAAAACTTGGAAAAATGCCATGACTGTGTTTTCTGCTAGCGTCAACAAATGTTGCCATGCTTATATTTACTCTTCTTATGATCAAAAGATGCAAGAAGGCACACAGTTCTCATCTTATATATCAGTATTAGACCCTTTAAAAGATGCATGTTGAAAATGTTCTTGTTATATGTGTAAATTAAGATATTCTAATTACTTCCTGCCCTGCATCGACTAGCGACCGGTTCGGGGTGTACCACGCCCAATGACAGCTGGGATAGGCTCCAGCCCCCCCGCAACCCCGTAAGGGATAGTCGGTATAGAAAATGAATGAATGAATGAATAATTACTTCCTCTTGTAAAAGGTTGAGGCAGACATCTCCTTCTGGAGGTGCTGGCAGGAAGTAAAGAGGCCTGGTCATGTGACCTTTCACACTAGTTACATGATATTAATATAATTTATAGGAGATAACCTCTTCTTTCATTTTAAAACTTAAATTAGCTACCCAAAGTCAAACCAACACTTCAAGAGATTACAGAAGTCCAACAAAGTGTGGCAACTATTGCTGCCAGTGGGATTAACCCCTTAAAGCCTGCTGTATCATATTAGGTACATACTTTTATGATACCTCTTTCTCATCAATATGATCACCAAGTTACTAAAAAAAATATCTAAATACAATCAGATAAATGATCAAATGTCCTCAAGTGGATTATTAGTTGCCAAAAACACCTAATGTATAAAATGAGATACAAGAAATATATATATCTTAAATTTTTTATAAAGTTCTGATTATAATTACATTTTATTTGGGGGGGGGGCACCTCAAAATGAAATTCTGCTTAGGGCCCAAATTTGGTCAGGGGCAGCCCTGGTCATTTATATGTGTATGTAGGGTTGGGCCATTAATCAAATTTCAATTTCAATTACAAGTATAGCTTCAACCATTGATCACAATCGGATCATCCAGACAGAAAAGAAAACACCTGCTTAGATTATGGATGTATATATAAATGTATATGTTCCATGATGAGCAGATCATCTGGGTTATTTACCTGTCAGTGGTTATGCTGTTATGTCTGGGTGATGTATTTGGTTTTTTGTTGTTCAAATGCTTTGATTTATATCTATCTATGTCGATGATTGATGGTCTTTATCAATTATTACTTTTACTTAACATAATCAATGTTGTAATCAATGTTTTAACTTTAACAAAATTAATGTTTTTACTTTATCATAATCAATGTTTTTACTTTTAATTACTTATTTTAAATGATTGAATGTTGGAATGTTGTTTATTTTAATCACTGAAGTATATTTCATTTATTAGTATTAGTATTACTTATTTAGTATCAGACAATAAGTGTTTCATCAATTTATTAGTATTAGTTAGTAACACAGTTTTCCTTATATACTTTTTATAACATTGGTTTATATCACACCTTTTGCCTTGTATACTTATTTTTCCATTTGATTTTTCATTTATTTTTCATTTTTTATGATTCACAGTATATTGCCAACTTGTCAGATTTTATAAAATTTTCTTAGATGTATTTTGTCGTATATAAACACCATATATCAGTATTTAAAGGTACTTTGAAGTAACACAGTAGTGAGAAATGGGCACAAAATGTCTATTTTAGGATTGTTCTGATAATGTTTTATAATCTCACAAAGTAGAAGTTAGAATTATCACACATTATACTGTTCATGTAATGTTTCTGTCTTATAAAAGGTATTTTTTTATATGCATAACGGTCAAATGCTATTAAAAGTTGTTTTTCCCTGACATAGAGCCAAAGTACATAT
Organism: Cetoscarus ocellatus; assembly: GCA_037902135.1. Taxonomy (NCBI): domain Eukaryota; kingdom Metazoa; phylum Chordata; class Actinopteri; order Labriformes; family Labridae; genus Cetoscarus; species Cetoscarus ocellatus. The sequence continues at coordinate 25,590 of JBAMNC010002076.1, read as the reverse complement.
CTAATGATGTCTATTTTAAAGATTTGGTGAATCAAATTTGTATAAATACACTTTGTAACCAGCAAACTCCACTAAGTTTAAGAAGAGGCCCACAGTGGAAAATTCCAGACCATATTTGGAGCGATCAGAGACAACTCGACCTGTGTTTTTTTTTTTTAACTTTGGAAAACTTTTGCATCCAAAATCAAATCATGTTTAAGTTGGGCCTTTCCCAACATCGTCTGAAAATTTCAGCCAATCTGTCAAGGGGTTTTCATGTAATCTTGCTAAAAACAAACAAACAAACAAACAGTTAAAAACATAACCTCCTTGGTGGAGGTAATAAAGAAGCAGCAACAGTCAGTATTGTTTGTATGTCTCACCATATACAGCTCTGTGTACACATGTAGCTTAGACCCACACAAAACTGCACAACACACACACACACACACACACACACGTACACCCACACACACACACACACACACAAATATCCACGCCTCTATATTAACCCTCTCCTGTGTTACAGTTCATGTAGTGGAGTGCAGGTTTTTTTGAAAAGCATGAACAAGAATGTTAATTACATGTTTTATATAATAATAAGAAGAGAGGATATTGGATTGTTCTGTTTTTTCTTTGTAATATGGTTGGATTTTGTTCTCAGTTCATACTGTATGTTAATGTTAATAAAAACATGGCTGCCGATGACATCACACTGGCCCTTTTTGTGCTTCATCATGCAAACATGTCAGTGTAACAGAGTTCTGGGTGATGAGTTTCTAAGAACAGAGGTGTGACTGGAGTGATTGTTTGGGCTCAGTTGGGGTTGTTGTGGCGGGGCCCGCTGTGCTGTCCTGTCCTGGGGCCCACAGCTCCTTGCTGCGGCCCTGGGAGTGTCTGCAGTGAGTCTGATCTCGTATCAGAGTGCTTGATGTGGGTCTGACTACAAGAAGAGAAATAAAAGTGTGAAAAGTGTTTTAGGGTCAAAGTGAGGAGTCAGCGTGGTCATAAAAAGGGGAAGTGGATTCAGCCGCTCGCTGATGTTGGGACAGTTTGAGCGTGAGAGCAGGAGGAGAGAGTCAGGATGGAGCTCTGCTGGATTCACATGGCTTTACTTCTCACTGCACTGCTTCACTTTACTGTGAGAATATTTACACGCAAAGGCCACTTTATTAGGTCATCTGCTCATTTAGACAAATAGCTGGTTAGATAATCACATGGCAGCAACTCCATACATTAGGCACAGTCAAGAGGACCAGCTGAAGTTCAACTGGAGCATGAGAATGGAGAAGGAAGGCAGTTTAAGTGACTTTGAAAAAGACCAGACAAGCAGGAGGGTATTTCAGAAACTGCTGATCTGCTGGGATTTTCATGCACCATCATCTCCAGGGTTTTGCTGCTGTGATCTTCTTCAGTTCCAGAGTGGAGGGTCACCTGGTGCAGGTGAGGCTGGGTGGGGCCTACCTGAGACACCTCCCCCACAACTGATTGCTGAGCAGCTGCTGCTGGCTGAAGGCATAAAGCCATGACGGCTCAGCCTGCTCACTCTCTTCTCCTCTCCAGACTGCAAAATCTGCAGAGACTGCTCCAACATTTGGTCTGTGTTTCTCGTTCTTAATAAAAGTCGTTTGAGAATGCAAGTTAACCGTGTGGCCCTCCCATGATGTGGTGACCTAAACCAGCTGCTCATAACAGCGGCTCCTTCATTCGCTCTCTGAATGCAGACTTGTAATGTGAAATACATCTTGGTGGCCCACAATGATTTATTTATTAATGTGTTCTGAACATGTTTATTTTTCTCAGCTGGTCACTGCGGCCATGAAAGGCTTCAAATCTGTGTGCTTCATTTCTAAAGAGCCACAGGAGGGCGCCAGCGTGCCACGAGCGCCCTCAGCCACATGCTGTTCAGTGAGTTTTCTTCTTCTCTGTGTGCTGACATGGATGTTTGGTCTGGAATAAAACAGGAACCATGATCCAAATGATAATGGATTAACAGAAATGCTTTTTCATTTTCAGAATAAAGCTTCATTTATTGACTCATTAATAAAATGAATGATAAATAATCCAAACTGCATTTTCATTTTCTTCTTCAGGACTGCTCATTCTGGGACTTCATTAAAAAGTAAAAGAATAAAAACGTGAAAATGAAAAAGCAATGTCCTCTTTGTTTTCTTTTTAGTTGTTTTATAAACTCTGCAAGCTAAAGAAGAAAATGAAAATGCAGTTTGGATGATTAAGTTTTAATTTAATTTGTGAGTCAAATAACGTAGCCATAACCTTGAAATGAAAAAGTCTTTTGGTTAATGCATTTTAATTTTCGTATTTGACATTTTAAACTGAATTTTGTTAACTATTTGCTGGGGCATCTTTTGAAAATTAAATCTTAACGTCCTTTTCTTTTTTATTTTCATTAGGTTACAGAATAAACAGTCTTGAAGAAGAAAATGAAAATGCAGTTTGGATGACTTATTATTCATTTTATTTTTGAGTAAAAAAATGCAGCTTTACTCTTAATGTGAAAAAGCATTTCTGTTAATCCATTTTAATTTGGATTATGGTCCCTATTTGCTTCCATATGTATAGTCTGGCAGACTGCAATACTGAGATGCTCAATGGGAAAAATAAAGTGTCTGAATCTTGAATCTGTGTCATGAAGAGTTAAGACAGTTTTGAAGGTGAAAGGGGGTCAGAAACAACACTAGAAATGTGTACCTAATAAAGTGGCCAGAGAATGTATAGCATACTATTTTACTGTAACACAAACTGAAGAATATTCAGACTAAATATAGAAAACTATTATTTAAGGCATATTAAGAGTTTAATGATGTTGTCAAATTCTCAGTCTAACATGAACGTGTTGATTTTTTCAGCTTCATTTTCACGTCTTTTTTTTTTTTTTACTTTTCCAACAGAAGCAGCCAAAGAAAAAACACTCATGGCAAAATATGGAGAGGACGTCACTTTGCCGTGTGACAATTCAATAAAACCTCCTCGTTACTGTGAATACAGGACATGGATCTTTGTGGATTCAGGATCCATAACAGTAGAGCTGGTCATACGGGGACCATCAATGCAGATCTTGCACACAAAGAAATGGGGGTATCACTTTTGCACCTTAAGGTACAAAAATCATTAATGTACCCTGTAAGGTACAGAAATGGCCCTTAAAGTGGATCATGGTGGGCCGTTGTTTGATTTTAAAGGTACAAAACATTTCTGGCAGTAAAAGGTACATAAGTGTACCTTTAATAATCAAAGGGTACAGACAATCCAGTCAGTGCTCACAGGCTCATGATGCTAACAGAGGGACTTATTTCAATAAAACAACAGAAATAATGACCTAAATGTATTTAATTCTTGGTCTTTGAGGCCAGGAGATTTTTATCATCCTTAATACAAACATGATTATTTCAGCCACATTTCATTGTTAGAATCAAAATTCTGTTTTGTGTTTTCTCAAAAAGATGTAATTACTTCATATGACCAGCAGGGGTCGTTGTGCCAAGTCTCCTCCCTCAAACCAGTTTCCCAGGCATATTACAGCTTCACAGCAGCAAACGTTTTTCCTCCTGTTGGTAGAAAATATTTTGTCAACAAATGGCAGCTTGTTGTCCTGCTCTGTCACAACTGCCCACAGAAGAAATTATTCTGAAAATAACTGAAGCTGGAATTCAGGTTAATGAAGGGGAGGCAAGACAATTCAGGGGTAAGTAACTAGACATTTCACTTGTGTTGATGCTGTTAGCATTAGCAAGCAGGATAAGGCTACATTGATTTTATTATCTTGAGTTAAATTCATAAAGCACTTTATCACTTGTTGCTGGAGAGTTTCTGTATCTCAGACTGTATTTTAGACTGTTGTGAAATAAAGCAACAGTGACTGAGTAATTTTTATCACTGAGTGACGTTTTCTCCCTTTAAATTTAATTAAACAATTAAAGGTGCAGTGTGTAGAATTTGGCAGCATTTCGCCAAACAGAAATATAGGATATAATGTTTCTATTTGTATGTAAAGTCCGTCAAAATAGGAGTAAAATTATCCCCATAAAATATTGGTTTTATTTTGATTCAGTTAGAAAAAGCTTCAAAAAATTTACATTACCGCAGGCCGCGTTCATGTTGGCCAACATAACGATCTGCCATGTTGTCTACGGGTGGATTTTAGGGACAAAATAACGAAACGTGAATCTGTCCGCCGGTTCTGAAATCTACCTGTAATGCAGACGAAGAAGAGGAGAGAGGATGGCAGTGGATGTAGAGACAGTTGTTGCTCTGCACTAGGGACTTAAATTGTGTGTATTTTACAGTTAAAGCTTTGGAAATGGAAGACCACATTTAAGCCTGGCTCACACTACAGGATTTTAAAAATCTTGTAAGATTCTGAAATCAGGTTGTATCACACACATAAAGAGAATATTGACAGATTATCTGCTCTTAAATCTTAAGCACACACACACTACAAGATTTGAAAATCGTGACCAGCGCACACTACAGGATTTCATCAAGATTATCGGAACAGAGAGACGCTCAACGTGATCCTACGTCATCTCACCAAGGAGATGACGTAGGATCATGTTGAGGCAAAATATGGAGACTAGTGCCGCAGTTAAACAAACAAATCATTATTCCTTCTCGCTTATTACTGTTAACTAGTAAAATGCTCTTGTATAACTGATGTATACAAGCAATATCACATGAGAGCGAGAGCTGTTGTCCTGGATATCAGCACTGGGGTGATTACCTGCGGCACTCTGCAACATTATTATCTCACCTGGAATATTTAATGCGGATGCAGTTTCTCTCCAACGCTTGTCCTTTTCACATCGGTTGTGATAATCTCTGCATGAAACGCTGTACAAACATTAATGGTCTTGCCACAGGTCGACAAGACTGTCCTCCATCTCCGTTGTCCATCTCACCCGTACGCTCTTTGTGCTCGCCATTCTTGCCTCTGATAACCCTTGTCTCGCGGTCATTTCCGGTCATCGTAGGCGGCTCTCTCTGATTGGCTACTGTCATCCTCAGCGAATACGAGTTGTGTAATCATCCAGATAAATATCAAACATGTTTGAAAATTATCGGGGCGGCTCCGACGAGTCTGTGAGACGAGCTTGGGGCTTAAGATTGATCTGTCACCCGCTCACACTAAAAGATAACCTTGGTCGAACGTCGGGGCCGATTTTGGTCCCCGACCAGATTTCTTCCCCGATTGTCCGGAGGGCTGAATCTGGGTTAAATCGGGTCGAGAATCCTGTAGTGTGAGCCAGGCTTTATTGGAAATCACTGGAGAGTCGAGAGTCCGGTCAACTTCTGAACTTCTTTATTTGAACAAACTGATTTCTGTTTTTTAAATAACTTGAAAACCATTGATGTCCCACCCCTCTATACCGTATTTGCTAAGTTTTTTAAGAAGAATAGTATGGTCTATGGTGTCAAATGCCTGTTTGAGGTCTACAAAAATGCTTACTGAAATGTGTTTCTTATCTATTGCAGTGGATATTTCCTCTGTCAATTCCATAAGTGCCATAGATGTTGAGTGATTAGTCCTGAATCCATACTGACTACTGCTCAATATATTATATCTGTCAAAAAATTTGTCCAGTCTGTTTACCAATTTTTTTTCTAGTACTTTTGAAAATTGTTGAAGCAAAGATACGGGTCTGTAATTGGAGAAAACATGTTTATCACCATTATTATAGTGGAATTAATTTTGTTTTCATATTTTCAGGAAACACTCCTGTAGAAAATGATAAGTTGCAAATATAGGTGAAAGGCTCTATGCCCTTTCTATTATATTCTTTAAAGTTAATCATCACAGTTGGTTTGCTGGCACAATTTTTTTTACAATGTTCAGTATTTCATCCTTTCAACTTTACCAAAGATACCAAAAATTCTATTTACGTTATCCATTATGTTTCCCCTCGCATTATTGTCGCTCAGGTTTGGAATATTCATAGCCAGACTAGGACCTACATTAACAAAGAATGTATTGAACTCATTCACTATCTTCCTAACATCATGTAAATCTACATTTTCTTTCATGATATAATTAGGAAGAGATGACGTTACTTTGTCTTTTTTTACTGCACTGTTTAATATTCTCCATGTAGCCTTCATATTGTTTCTTTCTTTATTTAGTAGATCACTATAATATCTTTTTTATGTATTCTTTTTATGGCTACTAGTTATTTTATATTCTTATACCTGTTTTCTGCCTCTTTTGTTCGTAATTTTAAAAAAACATCTGTATCAATATGTTTTCTTCTTACAGGCATTATGAAGTCCTTTTGTCGTCAAGGGTTTGTCAGTAGCAGTCTTCTTGGTCAAAGTCCTTCTTTTACAGTTTTTCTCATACAGTCTTATCACTAACTTCATAAAAGAATCATAGGCTATGTTAACATCATTTACATACACTTCATTTCAGTTTTGTTGGCTTAGGTCTGTCTTCAGCGCCTCCAAGGCTTTTTGTGATCTATCTCATACAAGTTTTCCTGTTGTGATTTGCATTTTATCGTTTTGGTAATTTTTAAAAACTGTAAAAACTGGTAAATGATCACTAATATCAGTCGTCATGATCCCACTTACTTCTACTCCCTCTGATACATTTGTGAAAATATTGTGAATGACTGTTGTGCTCTGTGCTGTGATCCTTGTTGGTTTTGTTATCACTGGAAACATACTTAAACTGTACATAGTGTTTAGGAAATCATCTGAAGTCTCGTTTCCCAGATCAACGTTAAAGTCCCCACATAGAAACACAGTCTTGTTATTGATGTTGTCAAAGAGCTCTGTCATTTTGTTGTAAATGATTCTACACATGAACCTGGTGTTCGGTACACACAACTGATTATAATGTTTTTGACATTCTCACATATTATTTCTACTGTAATAACTTCCATAATATTGTTTACACCAGTTGTCATATTACCAACAATATTACATTTCAGAGTTGAGTTCATATACAGGGCTACCCCTCCATCTTTCTTATGTTGTTTATTAAATAATACAACTCATATCCACCAATTTGAGCTCCATCTGTTTCACCATCCTTCAGCCATGTTTCAGTAACTGCTATTACACTAAAACTTTTTCTGATCGGTTTTAAATAATCTTTTATTTCATATAAATTGCAGTTCATACTCCTGCTGTTGAAATGAATGATAGATAATGTTTCTTCCAACCTTACATTATGATTAAATTGTTCCTCAGTATAATACTCCCATTCACTTACAGGGATAAATAAGCTATTATCTATTTCCTTTTCTAAATCATAGACTTTGTTCTCTACTTCATCATGTAAGTTTGTAAATGTCTTCATGTATCAGTACATGTTGTTTTTCCTTTCTGGACCCTAGCATCTCATACTTGTCTGCTGTTTTGACCCCACTATACTCTCCCATGAGTCAATGTCCTTTTGTGAACTTTTCCAGCTCTTTCAGGTCTCTGATCATCTTAGCCTGAGACTCTTCTTGTTCTTTTATCCAAACATGACCATTACGGGTCCATGTAGCTGTCATTTTTTTCTGCTTTCTTAACATCCTTGCCTTTCTTGCAATCTCCCCATTCTTTTTTGTTTAAGGTTCATTTATGGACACATTTGTACCTTTCATTTTTTTTTGCTTGCATTAACACACTATTCTTCTGCTTTCTTCTGATGAATCTTAGGATGACAGCTGGTTTTGAATTCTCTGTCTTTCTTGATAATGTGTGACGAATGGATTTTGCGTTGAACCCTTTGAATGGTTATGCTCTTAGAGTTTAGTAAAAGGTGTCATGTTCCTCTGCGGCCCAAGCTCCTGCAACAGCATTGAAAGCAAAGAACATTGATTTTACAGGACGTGAGACCTTTAAGGTCACTGACAAATTTCCACAGTCCAAGGAAAAGCTTTGGAGTCCTGCTGGAGTCGAGGATCAGTCCTGTGATCGTGAACTTTTGACACAGTGTGTGATTTTCAGTCTTTTCCCTGATGACATAATCAACATTATTATTCTAAGTCTTCAGTCTGGTTTTATGTGCTGTTAGATTAGGTTAGATTAGATTAGATTGTCTTAGATTAGACAGTACTTTATTAATCCCTTGGGGAAAAACTCCTTCAGGGACATCAAGAAGTTAAGTAAGATACTTAAAATTCTAAGATACTAAAAAAAAAAAAAAAAAATCTTAATAAATTATGAAAATAAAATTTAATAAAATAATAATAATGATAATAATAATAATAATAATAATATAAACAAAAAATATAAAACTAAAAAAATAAAATAATAATAAGAATTAATAAGAAGAAATTCTAAGATACTAAAACAATTAAAATACTTGAGGGAAGTATCTCCAGGAGAGAACATATCAGCGACAGTAAACATTAGAGCACCACATTTGGCTTTAATTCCATCCTCCTTGTAATTTTCTGCTCAAATAAAATGCTGCACCATGAAACCAACACGATCTAGAGGTCCACCATGTTAATGTTTGAAGTGTGATGTACACGCCAATGAGTGCTGTCTTCTGAAAATCATCTTGGGTTTGAGAAAAAAGCCACAGTGCTGCAAAATGACCTCCTTGGTGTATATGCTTGTTCTGAGTGGATACAAAGTTCATGCCTGGCATGAAACGGGCCCTGAAGAGGTCACATCTCTCCCTAAATCAGGTTCATATGTTCATTTTGGGGACTTCTGGGTAATGTTCATAATCACTCATGCTCCAAAAACCTTAATTACAGATTACCCTGACAGTGCTGTATTCTCTCTCTGTCTGAGACGCTCTGTTAGAGCTCCTGCCCCTTTAAGGCTCCCGACCCATGGAGGTCCAGTCTGGTTTCAAGTCCACTCTGTGCTGATTGGTCACTTCAGTGCTACGCTGCACCATGTTGTCAATAACTCTGCATTCTTCCTAAGGTCTACACTCTGGGATGTGCTTCAATGACACAGTAAAGGGCAGATAACAAAAGCCTGATGTGACCTCTTTAAAAGACAAAAACAGCACAGTTAATGTGAGTTATGCCGTCATCACCTTTTTTAATGCCGTTTTCAGTCGCTGCTGTTGTGTTTGTCTTTGTCAGTGATCCTGGTTCTTCCCCTGAAGGAGCTAAAAACAGTGTTATTACTAAATATTCCAAATGTTTCTCCATAAAACTCACAGTCTTCAATATTCACAGTGGTTTCAGGGATGCAGCCCCGTTCCCACCTGCAGACTGAAGCTTGAGGGGAAACACTTCCCTGATGTCATGGACAGTCACCTCACACTTCAGAGAGTTAATCTGATTAAATCAGAGCTGGCTGTGGTGATTGAAGCACTGCAGAGAGACTGAGACGTCCTCACAGCTTGAGGATGGTCCTTCACGTCTTTACCCTCAAACAGCCACCTCACGTGAGTCCTGCAGACTCCGAGCACGAACACGGAGCAGACGAAGGTGACAGCATCACCGCTCCTCTCTTCAGTCACTGGTGAGGATGGAGGGAGACAACAGGACTGTGACTGAACCCTGAACGTTAGTGAAGGATGATGTATAGTCTTCATCCTCATCAGAGTCACCTTTACTGTTAACTCTAACATACACCTACTGGCCACTTTATTAGGTACACCTTGCTAGTACCAGTTGGAGTCATTTTTGCCCTCAGAGCTGCTTTAATTCTACATGGCACTGATTCAACAAGATGCTGGAAACATTTTTATATCACACATGTTTTTATTTCAATGAGGAAATAAAAGAGGATGAGGAAGTCTCTATTGATCAGACGGCCTTAAGTCTCACCTCGACACGGCCTCTGTGTCTGTGAGCAGGTTGATGTGGAAATGTGAAACTGAGTGTGTTAAAATGTTGGACCACCAGGTGCTGCTGTGGACCATGGGCTAAACACAGAGAAGAGAGAGATGTTCTGAGTTTACAGGGACGTGCCCCCAGACTTTTTTCCTGATCTCTCCACCAGTGAAACATTAAATAAACTCCTCCCTTGTTGCACAGAGACTTCTCTGTGCTGAGTTTCTACAGTTGAGCTGAAGTTCAGTTCAGATTAGGGATGAACCATAATATTATCAGGGTATCAAAATTTCTGCAGATATTTACAGCCCATATTCTGGACATACATAGAAGTCATTTACAGAGCTTAACAAATTAATTAGACAATCACCAAATGTGAGGTTTATGCCACAGCTGCCCTAAAACACCAGGATGTAGAAGATCTTTAAGAGAAATGATACTTTTAATTCTTAAACATATTTATAATTGTTGTCTATGACTTTTCAAAGAATAAAAAAGAAAAAATAGTATAGCACATTGTAATTTCTTAATTCAGATGTCAAATTATAGTTATGTCCTTGCACTCCTGAACAGAAAAATCATTTTAGAGGTTGAATGTTCTGCTTGATTAATTTCTGACTTCTCTGACTTCTGACTTCTTCTTTTGGGTATAAAAAGATTTCTCATTTTTATGACAGGTGATCTAATACATTTAAGCTCTGTCTCCCATATGTTGGCTGTAATACTATTTATCCCATTTATTTAATATTTAACAGAACATACAGCATATATGAATTTAGCAAAATGCTTCACCCTATTATTGCTGACTGTTGACATTAAAAACAAGTGTCTTTTAGTAGAGACTTCATTGTTATTGTTTCTTTGCCTTAATTATAACATTCAACCAATGCTTTTCTGCATATTTGTTAGACACATAATGTCTAACAAATATGCAGAATTTGTTAGACTGTTCTGTTTGTTTTACTTCTATATCCACTGTAGTTTTTTCTGTTTCATCTCTTTAATTTACCTTTTCAAATATTTATGTCACTTTGCAGTTCTGCTCCTGTAATGGCCTGGATTAATAAACCTTGTTTATTTAATTACTTGCATCCATTTTGAAAAGAGAAGTTTAATCAGATACAACAGTGGTTCCCAAACTTTTCACAGCCTGTACCCCTTCAGACACTCGACCTCCAGCCATGTACCCCCTACTCTCACGCACTTATAGCAGCTAGAAAAAGAAATGTGTCTGTAAGCCTGCCGCCACCCCCACCTCCCACATTCAACATGCATAACATACAAATAAAATCACTTAAAGTTAATTATTTCTCACAAAATAGATTTATTTACCAGCAATTTCATTGGGTAACACCAGTTCTATTTCGAAAAAAGAAATGTACATTTCTGGAACATGTTCATTAATGAACTTAAAACTGTAAAGTACAAACTCACCACAGCTTGAACGTGAAGGGTGTCTGACTGAACTTATGTTACTATAAGAATCTTAGACAATTCAGGACAGATTTCCTTCTCCAAGATGCCTCACCAATCCAGCCTCCAGCCTCTCTGCCAACACCTCAGGCCTTTATCAAAGCTCACCATACAAACATTTGCCCGTTCGAACTTTAAACTGAAACAACTGATTGAAACCTGACAGGTATTCGCGTACCCCCTGCGTCACTTTGCGTACCCCTGTGGGTACGAGTACCCCAGTTTGAGAATCACTGAGGTACAAAAATCAGACTTAAGATGGAGGTAAATAATGTCCTAAATGATATGGCTTTAATTTGTTTAAGTTCGATAAAGGCGCGGCACGGTGGTGCAGCAGGTAGTGCGTGTGCCTCACAGCAAAGAAGTTGCTGGTTTGAATCCCATGTTGGTCAGGGCCTCTCTGTGCATGTGTAAGCTCTCTCCGGGCACTCCAGCTTCCTCTCACAAACAAAAACATGCTCATTAGGTTTATTTGTGACTCTGAATTGAAAGAAAAAAATCAAAGTTTCATTTAAACAATGACAAACATGTTAAAAAGGTCTACCTGGTCTAGATCCATCACTACGAGGTCTCTCATCTTTTTTCCTCTGTGTGAGAGCTTTGTTTGAGTTTCTACTGATGTTGATGTGTATTTATATATGTGTATGTATATTTTTAAGTATTTTTCAGGAAAGCTGAGTTCATTAATGTTTTACATTTTAAATAATACAATGACTTTTTCACAGTAACGGGGATGTTAAATCTCTCAGTGTTCATGTTTGTCAGACTCATCAGTCTGACTCTCTGCAGACTGTCTTAGTCTATTTAAAAGTGAGGTTTTTCAATCTTTCATCTTAAAATAAAGTGAAAAAACATTAGAGCTGCTTAGTTAAAACAAAAAATAGTAAGTTTGGGGATGGAAAATGTAAGATATTCACTTTTTGATGGTCAGAGGTGGCTAAGCTAACTAATGCTAATGATTGACAATGAAGGAACTAATGCTGATAACTTTTTTGTCATACGTGAGTCAAATCTGCATAAAACGTATTACAAATTATTGGAAATTAACATTTTAATCAGGAATTCACAATGTAAATGAAAAACTCTGAACCACCCTTCAGTTTCTCTGCAGACCATCTCAGTCTATTAAAAAAGTATGTTTTTAGAATTTTCGTCACAAAATAAAGTGACAAATCATCAGAGGTGCTTAGATAAAATGAAAATAGCATGTATGGGTGTAAAGTTAATTTTAAGTGATTTTTAAGCTAATGAAAATCCAATACAAAATGGCCACCGAGTTCAGTCATCACATGATACATGTGCTCATGATTAGTTAAGCAAAATGGCCGTGCAGCATTCCTTAGTTGCTATGGATACTGTGAAAGTGCATCATTGTAATCCATGTGGTTACCATGGTGGCATCTAAGGTGCATCATTTCAGTTTGATCCTCATTTGAAGCCAAACATGATCAGAGACAGTCAGAAAGAGTTTTTCTCCTGCTGAAATCTGTGAATTCTTCAATCAATCAAACCCCAGCTACAAATTTTCACCAGACAAGGAAAGAATAAAGATCTTCCGATAACAGTGAAGCAAAACATCAAACTTCTGAGATGGAAAATGTAAGATATTCACTTTTTGATGGTCAGAGGTGGCTAAGCTAACTAATGCTAATGATTGAGAATGAGGGAACAAATGCTGATCACTTTTTTGTCTGAACATGTGTGAGTCTGAGTTTTCAAAACTGCAAAACATTTCAAAAGTGATTGAAAATTAACATTTTAATAACAATTCACAATGAAAAAGTCAAACTCTGAGCTATAACAGTTATAGCCTACTCTCTATAAGGAGACATGAATTAGTTCAATACCTGTATACCTATATATATGTGTAGCAGCATTGAAATAATTTGTTCATTTATTTCTCTGTGCTTGATTGCGCCACTGTTGTCAATCAGTGGCCACCATATAAAAAGGCCAGCAGGTCTCCCCCTGTTTCTTCCTTAGCGCTCTCCCCTGACGCATCACTTCCAGGTCAGAGGTTGTCTGTCCCTGACAGGTATGGCTGCTCGCTGCTCCTACTTGCTGGCTAATTTAGCTGCTTTGTTTAGGGTCTAAATGTCTGTTTCTTCCAAAGCTTGTCCCTTGGTGCTTGGTGATAAGAGAGGAGAGACTAGCCTTGACTGCAGGGTTGCTTTAAACAGAAAATCACAGTTTATTTAACTTTAGGGGAAAGGGGCAGGGGAGCAAACAAAACTCAGGTTCTTCCCGGTCTGGGGTATTCTCTATTTTGGGTGAGCAGGGCTGGGGTCCTCCTGCAGAGATAGGGAGAAGACAAAGTCTTTAGTCATCCAGGCTGTGCTTCCTTCACTCCCCTATTCTCAGCTCTCTGCCCCTCTCTCTGTCTTCTCTCCGTCTCTGTCTTTTAACTCTCCTCTCACCCCCAGCAGCCTCTGATCCCTAATTCTCTTCAGCTGGGCTCTCTCCAGCTTTGGGTGACCTGACAGGGTAAGTAGCTCTCTTTCACTACCCTGCCCAGCTGATGTCTGCTCCACCCTCCTCTCTGGCTCCCTCTGTTGGCGATGAGGCCCCAGTGGTGGGCGGAGACACCACATGCTTCTCTGAGCTTCCACGTGTGATCCGGTAGTGTTTTGAGGTGGTAAGTGTCCTTCCCTCTCAGCTCGAGTTTATGAACCTGTGTGTCTTTATTAAAATACAATTATTCCCTAGGTGAAATTCCCAGGGTGGCGTTGTTAAGGTGTTATCTAGAGTGATCTTTACCCTTTATCTGCCACATGTGTATATTTATATACCTCTCTCTCTCTCTCTCCATATATACAGTATATATATACACACACACGTATATATATAAATACACGTGGACAAAATTGTTGGTACTCTTCTGTTAAAGAAAGACAAATCCACAATGGTCACTGAAATAACTTGAAACTGACAAAAGTAATGATAAATAAAAATTAACTGAAAATCAACTAATGAAATCAGACATTCCTTTTGAGTTGTGGTTCATCAGAATCATTTTATAAACAAAGTGATGAAACTGGCCTGGACAAAAATGATGGTACCCTTGACTTATTTTTTTGTTGCACAACCTTTTGAGGCAATCACTGCAATCGGGCAATTTCTGTAACTCTCATTGAGACTTCTGCACCTGTCCAGAGGTATTTTGACCCACTCCTCATGAGCAAACTGCTCCAGCTGTCGCAGGTTTGAAGGGTGTCTTCTCCAGACTGCATGTTTCAGCTCCTTCCACAAATGTTCAATAGGATTTAGATCAGGAATCATAAGAGGCCACTTCAGAATAGTCCAGTGTTTTGTTCTGAGCCATTCTTGGGTGTTTTTTGCTGTGTGTTTTGGGTCATTATCCTGTTAGAGGACCCATGACCTGTGACTGAGACCAAGCTTAGTCTGAGTAGGTTGATCATGTCTATGTAGATAATAAGCTTATACTTTCTTTTTTAACAGACATGAAGGTTTTTAGTTCATACCTTTACCTTACCTTTCCGTCTTCGTCAGAAGAGTCACCTGATGTTAGTGTGGCGTGTCCTTTCCAGCCTATTTTACGGAGGTGTGATCATCCAGTCAGATTTGACAGGTCGACCGCGCCTCCTACTGTCTGGTCACTCCAGGTGTGAGATAGCATGTGTGCCCCTTCGTCCCGGTTTACTGTCTTGTGGGCATACTTCCTGATTTCTATTGCGTCCATGATCTAGCGTTGTTGGTGTCCATTGCTGTCTGTGCAAATGACTTTGGAATTATTCCAGTCCATGATGTGATTTTCCCTCTTGCAATGATCTGTAATGCCTGATTTTGCATTTCCTTGTAACGCCTTGTCTTTTGTTGTTCGTGTCTGCCCGTCTCTCTGATGTATGTTTTGTTACAAGAGTGGCATGGGATTTTGTATATAACGTTGCATGTTTTATCTTGCTCTATTTTGTCTTTTGGATGCACAAGTAACTGTCTTAGCTTGGTGTGTGGTTTTACCGGTGTGCTAATATTGTACTTTTTCATTGCTCTTTGTATTTTTTCTGTGACACCCCTCATGTATGGTAGTTCATATCATGCAAACCTTTACATAAGACTGCAAATGTCTGGACTGATGATTCAATTGAGACACTAAAGGGGTATTTTCTGTGTACAGACTGGTCCATATTTCACACTCTAGAGCTTGACGAGGCTACAGACACTGTAATGGACTATGTGAAATTCTGCGTTGATAATGTGGTAGCCAAGAAGGATGTCATCATCTATCCTAACAATAAACTCTATACAACAAAAGAAATCAAAGAGTCCATAAATATTAAAAAGCAAGTTTTCCATGATAAAGACAGAGTAAGTCTGATAGAAGCTCAGAAAGAACTGAAACAACTCCTAACTAAAGCAAGAGAACAACACAGACAAACGTTGGAACAGAGCCTCTTCACTTCAAATACTAAAAGACTTTGGGATACAATGAAATCAGCTACTAATATGAATCCTACAAAAAAATCAATTTATCACCCTGGATGAACAGCAAAAGTCAGATGAGCTGAATGATTTCTATTTTAGATTTGACTCAGAGAATTTTTCTTATGAGTGTGACAGAGTGATGCAGTCACTACCAGAAGCCAACACCACCGGCTGGCTGGAGGTGGACCCACCTACTGTTCAGCATGTTTTTCGTACTGTGTAAACTGGTAAATCCACTGGCCCTGACGGACTGCCGGCTTTTCTGCCCAAAAGCTGTGCAGAGGAACTGACGCCTGCATGGTGTCCTATATTCCAACGGTCATTAGACACCCATACTGTCCCAGCTCTGTGGAAGAGGTCTATAATAACACCAGTGCTGGAAAAGCCTTGTGCTACAGAGAACAATGACTCTGGCCCTGTAGCCTTGACCACAATAATTGTGAAATGTTTTGAAAAATTTGTTGTGTCACGGCTCAAAACAGAAGTATTGCCCATGTTAGATACGGTCAGTTTGCATACAAACATGAACGTAGTACTAAGGATGCAATTCTACGCATGTTGCACCTTGTCTCGAAGCATCTGGAAGAGACAAAAGCTTACGCTCGGATTTTATTTATTGATTTTAGCTCAGCATTTAGTACTGTGCAACCTCACCTGCTCTTGGAAAAGGGAAGGACATGAATGTCAACACTACCCTGATCAAATGGTTTTATTCTTTTTAAATAACCGCACACAGCCAGTGAAGGCTAATCAAACACTGTCATACATCTGACACTGTAATACAGGAGTTCCACAAGGCTGCGTTCTTTCACCAATCCTTTTTACAATTTATACCAATGACTGCAGGAAAGTATATCCTAACAATTTTATTTTTAAATTTGCAGATGACACAGCAATTGTAAGCCTTCTGCATAAGGACATGGACCTTTCTGTTTACCATGATGAGATTGACACCTTCATTAAGTGGTGTGACAAAAACTATCTGATTTTAAATGTGACAAAAAACACAGGAGATGGTTTTTGACCCAAGACAAATGTCTCCACATAAGCCAGTGGCCATTAAAGACCAGACTATCAATAAGGTGACAAGATACAAATATCTAGGGGTCCATGTCGATAACCTGCTCAGCTGGAAATCACACATTGATAACTTCTGTAACAAACTGCAGCAGAGACTGTATTTTCTGAGATGACTGAGGCTGTATGGTGTTAGCAATCAGATCATGCTAATTTTCTACAAAGCTATCTTAGAGAGCCTTATCAGATACGGAATCACTGCCTGGTTTGGCAACCTAACAGTACAGCTGAAAAACAGACTGGCCAACATGCACAGACCAGCAATGAAGATAATTGGTATGAAACAATCTGAGTCCATAGAGAATTAGTATAATCAGTCAGTTATGACACGAGTAACAAACTTCTCCTCAGACCCCACTCACCCACTGTCCTCTGAATATGAACTTCTCCCTTCGAGAAGAAGATTTCGTATACCAAAGTGCAAATCAACTCAAATTATTATTTGTTCCAGCCTCCATCAAGCTGTTGAACAATGCAAAAAACTATTGCAATAGAGCAACGTGCAAGGAACACAAGCACTTTAGCACTTGGCACTTTTTCTAGCACTTTAAATTGTCTAAAGTCTCTGTATGTCTGTATGCCTGTGTTGGCATTGTAATGTGTTTCCTGTTTTAAGTCCTGGTTTAATTGTCAATTCCTGTTTTTCTTTTAGGTGATTTTTATGTTATTTATTTTTGTTATACCTCTGTGAAGCAATAATGTAGCTCAATGCCCAAGACAAACTTCCCTTTAAGACAATAAAGTTTACCTTGACTTGACCTTAAGTGTTACTGCCCCTTTGTTTTTTTATTTCTTTTTTGTTTTTCCTTTTGAAAATTTTGAATATTTCATATTTTAAAGCATCGATCTGATGCATTTTGAGAGAAAAATCAAGCAGAATTACAGGACAGTATGCATATATAATAAAGTACCTATTAAATTCTGGGCGTGACTATGTCCTTTTGCTGGAAATGCAGAAAAGCTTTTTATCATTAGTGAATTTGGGAATTGGAAGGAAAAATTGATATTTTCACTTTTAAGACAAAACATACACTGAAGGGATGGCTCTTACAGCTCTATCCTGACATTTACCGTCTCAGCTGCACTAGTTGACTGCATTGGGAGCTTGATCCTTTACAGATTGCTCCTATATCATGGAGAATAAGTGATGCAGATGACCTCAGGATGAATTTATCATTTAGAAAAAGTGAAAGAAGAGCTGGACTGCTCAGGAATGTTGTGTTTCAGTTCACGAAAAGGCTGACTCGTCATTTCTTAAATCGTTTTTTTCACTTAAACCCTGCAAACGAGCCAACGAGGCACTGTTTGAATTACAATAAACACACAAAGTGATTCAGGATCCCTGTCCCGTGCGCTGTGCGTCCTTGCGCTCACCGGCACACAGAGGAGCCCTTCGCGCTCATGTTTCCATGCTCTCGCACTTGTAGAGTGAATGTTTTTATTGAATTCAAGGCTCCCTTCAGGTGCGCACATGTTCGCAGTTCACTGATCATCTCTGGTATACCTCCATGTCCTGTCCATACCCATCATTATTTGACTAAGGTGGAGCTCGGCTTCGAGGTGGCGGAGATGAGAACAAAGGCTCTGGTATACCTCCATGTCCCGTCCATTTCCCCCGTCATTTTCCAAATGACGGAAATCCGTCGTGGCGACAGAGAACTTTAATCCATGCACATATTGCGATACAGCAATACCGGTAATCCCGAATACATCTGCCAAAAATAGCTACAGCTCCAGTGTGTTTTTACCACAGGGACGACAATGGGGCCCCTTTAGGGAGGTATCTGTCAAAGATGTCATTGCAATTTGACCACTGGTTGTTTGATGGGGTTAATGGGGTAGGTCACTGCAGTCGCTATATTGTAAGACATTACTGTGGAGTAAAATTTGTCAGCCCTTGGGTGCCCCCTAGTGGTCTGGGGCCCCAAGCAGCTGCCTGCCTTGCCTGTTGACAAGCTCCGCCTCTGGTGATGTCCTCCGCTGAGCTCATCATGAGGCTGGTGGAGGTGCCACCCCCGGTGGCTACCGTGTGCCTTCTTTGATCAGACAGAAGGCACCTCATGAATGTTTTTGCATCGCCTGCCTGCAGTCTTTTCCCGACGCTGCTGTGCGTCAGAGGGGGCAGCGTTACGCCTTGGATGCATATTTTCTGCTGAAACCAAAGAAGATGAAGAAGCTGTGCATCAGGATGAATGAGTCATGTGGTGACCCAGGACACTGTGCCACTACATTTGTCAAAACCATGATTGAGGAACAAATAATTTCTACACTGATCGTAGGCACATTTTTTCATTTTCAACTCGGAGCTCTTATAGCAACGTGAGTGCAGACTGTCATTGACCCTGATCACATTTGGGAAACCGGACATTGCTTTAAATTGCCTTTTTTTATGTTGGCCTGTTCACCCACAGTGTAAGGAACCCTGATGTATTGACTGGTCATGTTTATAATGCCATCCAAAACAGCTGGCATTATTGTGCTGAGGGATGGCTGCAATATCTCAGAGCTAAGAACAGAATTTAACTGTGTTATGTCATACTCAAAGGGGGGTTTAAACAGAAAATCTAACATCAAGGGCTCTAATTTCGTAGACCAGGCGCAGGCGGGGCACACCTGCCCTGCGCTGCGCCTGCGCCACGCCAACGGGGTGTGTCCAGTGCATTTTGCAAGTTTCGTGCATGGCGCAGTCTGGCGCAGGGAGACGCACCCACACCTCCGTCTCTCCCACTGGCGCAAATGGCAGAGAGGGAGGAGAGTAGGCTTGAGTGGGTTTAACGCAACCAAGTACAATCTTCACCAATTAGATGAACGCCTCTCCTTGCCTTTAAATGCGCCGCGGGCGAGGCACAGTGACAATTTCACCTCGGTGGCGAAGAAGGTCAGAGCCGCTGTCACTTTTGCAGCAACTGGGAGAGCGCAGGGGCCACCGTGCCGCGCATCGGAGGCCACAATGCGTGTCTCCGTTTGGACCACCTCACGGGACAGATGTAATCTGTCCCTGTGTCATAAATATGAGTACAAAATTAAGTGATAATTACATTTAAACACAGCAGCAGGCTAATCCATTCATCATGCTTGTGACCCACCTGCATTCCTGGTCTGTCATCGCCAAAAAGCAACGCCTTAGGTGAAAATATATCTCCTCTTCATCCTCCTTGCAATAATGATGAGAGGATACTACTCCATCTTTTTAGATCACGTTACGAATAAAGATTAAAACAGAGAAATATGGGCAATCACAGGTAAATCCTTAAGACACCGAGTTATTTATTCAGTGAGCGTCTCTCTCTTTTTTCTTTTCTATTTAATTTCATGAGATGAGAGAAGCCGGATACTCTGTATCGGATGATGTGGCTGTTTGTGGATGGCTTGAGAGATGTGAACTCGTTAGTTATGACAAACGTCTCTGATCTGACATCAGATGTGACAGGACAATTAATGGAGCGACGCCTGCGAGCTAGTTCAGGCAGACAACTCAAGCTGCTCAGCTATGCATATGTCACATGTCTCACTCCTCTCAAACATCCTCATATGTCACATGTCTCACTCCTCTCAAACATCCTCATATGTCACATGTCTCACTCCTCTCAAACATCCTCCAATCACACTCTTCCCCTCTCAATTTGGCGGTATATTTAAACTGGGAGTTTTCCCATCTCTCCCTCTGCCCTGCAACGACTCTGCTGCCCTACACTGACTTGCTGCGTGTTCTTTCACCTGCTTTTACATGCGATTGTCATCTTACCTTTGGCTCTGGTGGTCGCTATGTCTCTCGTCGTCTCGGATTCAGAGAGTGAGTCCCAGCTGTCAGGAGAGGATGCGGGGCTTATTCCCGAAATCCAGACTCAGTCCGCTCCAGGAATGAATCGGACCCGCTTCGTCCTCGCCAGAGCTCTCGTATCACTCACAAACGACTTGCTCGATGGCCTGTGTACCACATCACGGAAGAGCTTTACGCACGTAACATCACCGCGCTGGGCGGCCTCAGTCATGAAGAGCTTTACGCACGTAACATCACCGCGCCGGGCGTCCTCAGCCATGAAGAGCTTTACGCACGTAACATCACCGCGCCGGGCGGCCTCAGCCATGAAGAGCTTTTCGATTATCTGATGATTCAGCAGAACTCCACCGATGCCCCGGGGTCGGCTGCCAGTGCCACAGCGTCCAGGGGTCCTCCGGGGGGAAAGGTAAAGCGCCAGCTAAAAAGCGCACTGCCTTTCTTCCTGCTTCTCCCAAACCGGAGCTCGGCGCTCCCTCCAAGAAGCCGAAGCAGCCAGATTCCGGCATCTCCACAGACGAATCCATCCTGTCTTCACTTCTCGAAGTGAAATCGGCGCTGGACATGATGCACGCCAGGCTGAACACCTTGGAAAGCAACGCGTAATCCTCTGCTCGCCATGTCAACAACCCGGGTCCTTCGTCCGCGTCCCTAGCTACGCCGGCTCCACCAATCGCTGTCTTCCTGGTCGACGTAACGCCGCAAAGATCCCTGGGATCTGCAGTCCCAGTTCCTGCCATGGGTTCTCAGTTTCTGCCTCCTGCTGCTGCCATTCCTGATTCTCTAAGGAACCAAAATTTTATCAGGTAATCCTATTTCCATCATCTTTAACAGCTGACAAAATGATTGAATTATAAGTCTGCCTCTGGGCCTGTCATCTATCTGCTTGTGTCATTATTTATTTATCTGTTTTAATTATATTTTATTTATGTATTTTATTCATTCATCTAGGAGGTTATGAGGATCAGCATAGACTCAGTTGCACAATTATTCAAACTAATTATTAAACCTTGCTCTTATTTCGACAGGCCATGACATTAATCTGGTGAAGATTCTGTTGTTGTGGTTCTGAATCTGCAGACAGATATGAGGATTGGGGGGACTTTTCAGTGGCTTTAAGGAAAGTGATCCAAGACTGTCGATGTCCCCTACTCCAGCAGAATTTAACGTGGCCTTCAGTGTTTTAGAGACACCATTTGCGATGTACATCTGCAATGCAGAGAGGAGTTTAACACCTATTTAGCCATTATTTCAGATCTTGCACTTTCTTCGGTGGGTGATGGGTCCTTTCTCAAAAAATCCGTCTTCCTCTTCTCCATTTTTCAGAGTGAGCCCCATAAGAGTCGCAATAAGGTAATATTCATTCAACGTCTCATTATAGCTCTCTCAGCTCATCATGACTCCTCAATCCCAAGTATAAACAGCTTAATTCCCCCTGAACCATTCTCTTTACACTACGCTTCCATAGACAACGCAAATGCAAATGATTTACTCAGCTGGGGCTGTAATGGCATCTTTCGGCGTTAAGTGGCGTTCAAAGTTTTATTTCTCTGTTAAGTTGACCTTTGGTTGTTATAGTAGCCTAGCATTTTGACACCCTGTCGGAGGCTTTATGCTGGATTCTCTACAACACGTGCAAATTCCCCTGTGCTTGCATCTCTGGATGATTTTCTGGTAGTTGACCTCCCCTCTATTCCACCAGCCCACTGCAATTCCACAGTCAAAAACCTCTTTCAAGAGTTGGGTGTGCCATTTTCAGAAGACAAAATGGTGGAACCAACCTCGCGCTCTGAGTTCTCGGCATAACTCTCAGTGTGCTCATGCAAGCCTCGCTTCCTCAGGATAACTTGAGCCGCATTAGAGAAGCTTTAGAGCTTTGTCTCCCTCTGCTGTTCTCTCTAAAAGGGATCTTTCATCTTTGTTAGGTCACCTAAACTTTGCTATCCGCATTATCCCTCACGGATGCTCATTCGTTCTTGCTTGCTGACACTGGCTAATTCAATTAAAAAATCTAAAGACACAGTGGTTTTAGATGAAGGCTGTTCAGATCTGCAATTCTGGTCTTTGCTCTGCGATGAATGGAACAGCATTTCTTTCTTTTACAATGACTTTGTAGAGTCTTCAGCTTTCTATACTGATGCTGCTCCATCTTTTGGTTTGGGGGATTCTATAATAACAAGTGGTTTGCAGATGTATGGCCAACGGAAATACAGACCCTCGAGGATCCCTCTATGAGCTTTACCCAATAGTTGTGCTTGCTCTCTGTGGGTTAGCAACTGGAAAGAAGCAAATCATGGTGCTTTGTGACAATGCAGCTACAGTTGAAATTATCAACAAAAGCCGCTCTAAATCACCAGCTATCAACAATCTCTTACGATGTTTAACTTGGATATGCGTGCTTAATAATTTCATCCTGAAAGCTAACTCATTCCCAGAAATGCAAATCGTATTGCGATGCTCTTTCTCGCTTTTAATATCAGGAGTTCAAAACTATATGTCCCCAAGCCAGTCCTCCAGCCTGCCATGTCCTCCTTTCAAACAGATGATTCTAGGGTAAGTATGTCTCCTGTCCTCTGCATCTAACTACATGAGACTGGGTTCAGCAAAGCATCATTAAAGCCTACGATTCAGCTTGGTTTTCTTTTCATCCTTTAGTACCAGTCTTCTCCTTAGCCCTTTACCTATAAACATTTAAGTCGTTTGTGCATTCATTGTAATTTCTTTTGAATCCCGCAATCTCCAAATGTAAAGTATCAAAGCTATGCTAGATTCAGTTTTACATTCGATGCTAAGACCCAGCATCCCAGAGCCTTCTCGGAGCCCTTCCATGCAGTTGCTCCTCAGTGGTCTTAAAAAGGCACGTCCTTCCTGTAACGATAAAAGAATTCCTCTCGCTATATCACTGGTGCACAAGTTGGTGACAAGATTGAGACAGGATGTTTCACCTATATTCATTCTCGATTAAAAGCAGTACTCTTAAGGGCTTTCTATGGTTTTCTTAGGTGTGGCGAATTTACGACCAGGTCTCTCTCCTTTAATCCACAGCATGATCTCACCTTCTCTGATTTGAATATAGAAAAGCACATGTATTCCTTATTCTTGAAACACTCAAAACTGACAGATCTTGCCAAGGTACTCACATCATTATTGCTAAAACTAAAACTTCTTTGTCCTTCTCTTCCATGATGAAATATCTGCATCATCATCCCCTACTCAACAATCATCCCCTGTCCATCATCAATGGTCACAAACCTATGACGAGATCCTGGTTCTCTTCGAAGCTGCGTGTTCTCTGCTCAAGCTGTGGCCTGCCACCTGGACTCTATTCCTCTCACTCCTGGAGGATTGGCGCTGCCACGACGGCAGCACTTCATCTGCCCACTTCAACACATAAGTCCTTGGGCCGCTGGTCCGCATATCAACGCTATGTGGTGCTTCACAAAGAAGAAATCCTGTCTGCTCAAAAGTTCACGAGTTCCTGCATTTAATGTTTAATTACCTCCGCCAAGGAGGTTATGCTTTGCCAGCGTTTATGCCTGCCTGTTTGTTTGTGTTCAAAATATCTTGAAAAGTCCTGAACGGATTTGGATGAAATTTTCAGGAATTGTTGGAAATGGGATAAGGAAGAACTGATTAAATGTTGGGACTGATCCGGATCACCTTGGCGGAGGTCTGCGCTCTCTGAGTGCTTTTCTAGATAAAACTGCATCAATTTGCTGCATAACTCTGTATTGCATATCAGGTGGTGTGCTGGGATTCAGTTTGTATCAATTCAGCATGCTTAGATCTGCACTCTCTAGTATATTCCTCTAACAGCCAATGTGCTTGGGGGAATGGTCACACGGCGGCTGGTGCCAGGCCTACACATAGTAGTTTCACTAGATAGTATATTCCTCTAACAGCGGGCGCTGGGGGGAATGGCTACACATAGTAGTTCACTAGATAGTATATTCCTCTAACAGCGGGCGCTGGGGGGAATGGCCACACGGCGGCTGGTGCCAGGCCTACACATAGAAGTTTCACTAGATAGTATATTCCTCTAACAGCGGGCGCTGGGGGGAATGGCCACACGGCGGCTGGTGTCAGGCCTACACATAGTAGTTTCACTAGATAGTATATTCCTCTAACAGCGGGCGCTGGGGGGAATGGCCACACGGCGGCTGGTGCCAGGCCTACACATAGTAGTTTCACTAGATAGTATATTCCTCTAACAGCGGGCGCTGGGGGGAATGGCCACACGGCGGCTGGTGCCAGGCCTACACATAGTAGTTCACTAGATAGTATATTCCTCTAACAGCAGGCGCTGGGGGGAATGGCTACACATAGTAGATCTCATCAGCAGCTCCAGGCTCCAATGGTTTAAGTTTTGGGGGTGTTCTGTATGTTTTGCTCATCACTCCTCCATGCCTTCATGTAAACCTTTCTGCAGGGAGTGATGAAACCGGAGCCTGGGCGCCAAACCTATAACATGTATTTGCAGCTACAATAAACAAATTTAAACGTGAGTTGACTGACTGAAATGGAGCGACGCCTGCGAGCTAGTTCAGGCAGACAACTCGAGCTGCTCAGCTATGCATATGTCACATGTCTCACTCCTCTCAAACATCCTCATATGTCACATGTCTCACTCCTCTCAAACATCCTCATATGTCACATGTCTCACTCCTCTCAACCATCCTCCAATCACACTCTTCCCCTCTCAATTTGGCGGTATATTTAAACTGGGAGTTTTCCCATCTCTCCCTCTGCCCTGCAACGACTCTGCTGCCCTACACTGACTTGCTGCATGTTCTTTCACCCCCACCGCCACCCCAGCATCCACCTGCAGGCTCCGGGGGTGTTCTGTATGTTTTGCTCATCACTCCTCCATGCCTTCATGTAAACCTTTCTGCAGGGAGTGATGAAACCGGAGCCTGGGCGCCAAACCTATAACATGTATTTGCAGCTACAATAAACAAATTTAAACGTGAGTTGACTGACTGAAATATAGATACAAATGTATGTCCCCTCCTGGAGCCACCACCTTACCGTGGTGGAGGGGTTTGCGTGCCCCAATGACCCCAGGAGCTATGTTGTCGGGGGCTT